>CM077092.1:112488654-112805672 GCA_039513925.1 Platanthera zijinensis
AAATTTATCTAAGGCAAAAACTGTCGTCTCCAAAAAAGAATGCCTAGCAAGGACCCTTCACGATTTGGACATGTCTATTTTTCCTAACTAGGTACAGGCCCCTTTAAACGGGTGCCTCAAATGCTTACCCAGTTGAACTCAAACTAGGCCTACTTCCGTGAAATAATTTAATCTTGTAATTAATTTACTATATACATTTAATTTATATATTTTAAATTGATTTTACTGTTCATCTTCTACAGAAACCGAAAACCAGAACACAAAAAACCCATATTTCCTGTAGCTCTTTCGTGATCGTCGCCGCTATCCGGTCATTTCCCTGGCCAACCTCTACCACCACCACCTCGTTGAGGCGATGGCTATCGGTCGGCGGTGGTTTTGCCGCCGGAGGTGGCGGTTTCCGGCGAACTCAAAACAATATTTTCCATGGTTTTCCATGAAAACACGAGGTTGGTCCGGCTCCTTTGAGCACGTACTTCATTTCTAAGAACCTAAGATCTACCCATAAGAGAAGAAGTAGAGGAGGACCTTGTTCGCGATTTGGAGGCGAGATGAACGAGGGGTGCCATGGCGCAAAAAAATGGGTGGCGTTGCCGAACTTCTCCTACAGCAAGAACAATTATCTGAATCGTTTGGTCAAGAGTGTAACCTTCTCATCTTGCTCTAAGGGTCTTTTATAGATCAGCAAGTGGGGAGGGGGGAAAGAGGAAGCAATTATGGTCATGAGGCTCCTCTAATGGTGTTTCGGTTATGGTAGAGGCAGTTGAAAACGCTTGAAACGAAGATAGAGGTGTTTGTCCAGGGGCGATTTCCTATTGTGACCAAATTTTCTTATTTTTTAAATAATTAGAGTAGAAACGGCCATAAATACCGCGGTGTAACTTCCCGTACCAGCATTGATTTACCACGCGTGTTAGAATAATTTCTGGCCTGAACCGGGCATTTCGGCCTCTTTCACGGGCGTGACATATCGGTCCACGGGCTGACAGGACTGCGTTGGAAACTCTAAGTTCGACGATCTTTTACCTGAGATCGACGATCGCGAAGGGGGTCATGCCCTTGGTCACGGGTCGTGACACCTTGGCCACGGAGCGTGACAGGGTCAAAGTCTGCAAAGCCGCGATCGAGCGTTCGTTCTCGCTGAGATCGACGAAGCCTGGAAGGGGTCATGCCCTAGGTTGAAAGTGAAGGGATAGATACAACTCTAGAGGGGGGGTGAATAGAGTAATCAAATTTTGCACAATACAAAACTTAACTGTCTACCCAACTCCCTTGGAGTGAAGTGCGGAATGAAGAGATTATAGATTTTGGTTTAACCTTAAAGCCTAACACACGTGATGTGCAAACACAAGCTAACTGTAATTACAGTTAAAGCCTGGAAAACCTAAGCAGCAACTAGCAACCTAGTTATATCTATTCACAGCCACAGTACAAGAAAAATAATAAGCAAGCCAGACGACACAAGGAATTTTATAGTGGTTCCCCAAACAACTTGGGTACGTCCACTCTTCTACCCAAACGGTAGGAATCCACTACAGGTTTTTGCTAAGGTGCCCTGCCACCAATGATCTGATTCAGGTAGATCAAACAGACCCTTTAGACTTTTGATCAGGTGTCTAAAAAACCAAGCACAGGTTTTTGATCAGGTGCCCTGCCACCAAGGGATACTTTTGAAGGGAGTAATAACCCTGTACAGGAGGGGGAAGAAGGTTAAGATGTCTTCTCTATTTTTCAATAGATTAGAGAAGCACAAAAAGCTTGCACTGAGCTAGAATGCTCTAAAGAATCAAGGCTCCCCCTGGCTCAAAGATGTCCAGGTGAAGTCTTGCTTCAGTGCAGAGAAACTCTTCAGAAAATTCTGAAGGAAAGAGCTACAGGAAGAAAATAAATAACAAAAAGAAATCTCTTCAAGCAGCTATTCTTCTTCTTCTTCTTCTTCAAAGAAACTCTGAGTTGAACTTCCTGAAAGCAGGAGAACTCAGGTGAAGAAGAGATGAAGATCTTAACACTTCTCAGTTAGATGGATTTTTGCTGAGAGCAGGAAGCTTGAGCTTGATGAAGGCTTGAGTGCTTTTGAATATGTGTGTAGCACTCTGTTCACTCGAAAACTAGCTTGAATCCTTCTGCAAAGGGTTCTTATATATTAGCAGCAAGCAACGGCTCTCTTCCATTTGAATTCTTTGTCTTCTTGTGAGCCTTGAGACCTGGGCTGTAAATATCAAGAAGACAGAAATATCTCTGCAGCAATACATTCCATAAAAAGGAATAAATCTCTTTCTAAGAAGCTGCAGGTTTAAATCAAATAAACAGATGACTAAATAAAGTCACATCAGAAACTAACTCTTTATAGCAAAGAAGAAGACTTTTCAGTCCAACGGCTTATAAAGGGGTTGACAGCGGATAAAGTAATTTAAATGACAGCTAATAAGACAAACAACTTTATCTTAAAAGATTTGAACTCAGGCAAATAGAATGAAGTAAAAATGCCTGGAAACTTTATCATACAGCTTGAAATATCGTGCCAGAAAATGTATTAAATAATTAAATATAATAAATAAATACAAAATTCAAAGGCAGGCAGAAAAGCGTCGAACGATCTTCGAAGATCGTCGAACGACGCACGGAGATCGTCGATCTATCGGGCAGGTAGTCGAACGATCCAGATAGTCGACCTATCAAGGAAGATAGTCGAACTACCAGATGGTCGATCTATCAGGACAGATAGTCGAACTATCAAGCGCACAGAGATAGTCGACTTATCAAGAGATAGATAGTCGACCTACCTCAGAAAGCAGATAGTTAGTCGACCTATCAACAGATAGTCGACCTATCAAAACAAACCAGATAGTCGATCTATCAACAGATAGTCGACCTATCAAAACAAACAGATAGTCGATCTATCAACAGATAGTCGAACTATCAGCGCAGAACAAATAGTCGACCTATCAACAGATAGTCGAACTATCAGCGCAGACCAAGACGTCGACCAACTGATAGACGATCGTCG
The DNA here is from genome assembly GCA_039513925.1 of Platanthera zijinensis. Taxonomy (NCBI): domain Eukaryota; kingdom Viridiplantae; phylum Streptophyta; class Magnoliopsida; order Asparagales; family Orchidaceae; genus Platanthera; species Platanthera zijinensis. The sequence continues at coordinate 112,491,662 of CM077092.1, forward strand.
ATCAGCCGATAGAAACGATAGTCGAACGACGTTCGACTATGGTCGAACGAAAAAAAGCTACTTAACCAAATTCTCAATTTGGAAAAGCGAGGACTCTACAGCTAGACTCCTAACCATTGACCATAGATATTTCTTGGGTCAAGGAGCACAAAGGAGAGGACTAAACTCAAATCAAACTAGGGTACCAACCTAATCTCCCCCTATTTGAGTTAAGTCTCTCAACAGCTAAAACAACTAGCTATAGAAAAAAATACTAAAATACTACAAAAAATAGCAACAAGATTGGCAGATAAACAATTTAGATAAACCAATATATCACATATATCACAGCAGTTTAAATAAACTATTAAGAGTTTTTAGAGTCAGGTAATGGGTCAGATGAACTAGAGACAAAGGAAATTTTTTTCGCAGAGGATCATCTGATTCCTTTTTCGACATCTTCAAGTCCTGCACTCCAAGAATTTTCAGCTCTGTTGCTCTGGGGACCACAACTTCAGGATGTTTTCTCCATATACTTTGCTGGGTCAAAGATCTCAGGATTAACTTGGAATTTCTCAAACTCTTTCTTTCTATAAGATGACATGGTAGTGAAACCAGTCACATCTTTTCCTTCAGCTCTTGCTTTTCTAATCTGGGCTGCCCCTACAAGCTCTTGAAAGCGAGCCATCCTAAAATTAGGATCGAGCTCGGATTTTCATATACTGGCTCTGGAGAAGCAGCAGCTATTATATCTAGATAAAAACATTAGAAAACTTAGCAAAAGGGACTTGCTAGAAGGTTTTTAAAACACTGTAAACTATTTACCTTTTGAAACATTCTTCTCAGATTGAACTGGAGAAGGAGGTGGGGAAAAAGTTGGTCTTTGGGCCACAACCTCCTTCATAGGTCTTTGAGATCCATAAGATGATTTGCTTTGAGAACTTTGATGACCTTGTCTTGGATGTGGCTGAGCAGATGCAGATTTTCCATAGGCAGATTGATTAGCAGGTAGATTCCCAGAGGCTCCTGCACCGGGAGGTGGAGGAGGACCTTTGGGAGTCCATCTGGAGACGGGAGTATCATACCTTTAGTTCTCTTCCTTTCTTTCTGCTGGTTTTTCGAGAACCACATCCAATGCTTAAAATCTTTAGATTTGGGGTCAATGCCCTTCAGGATGTAGTAGGGAGTGTCATTGTCCTTGTTTGGAGGAGGAGGAGGAGCTTTTCTCTTCTTAACAGCAGATTTCTTTTTCCTTGGATTTTCAGACACATCTGAATCAACATCATCATCAGAATTGGATGATGGAGGATTCTCATAGGGATCATAGGCTTCTGAGACAGCCTTTTCTTTAAGCTTTAATGCAGATTTCTCTTTCTCTTCTTCAATGACATCCATAGCCATAAGAGAGTCTAAATCTAAACCAGGAGAATCATCCCAGATGGATGACTTTCCATACTGCAAATCTTTCTGATTCCTTCTCTTTTAGAGATTTCATTCTTAAATCCCAAGCAGCCCTGGCTTGAATTTCTTCCAAACTTAACACAGGAGAATCAACTTTGATTTCCTCTTGATTTTCATCCTCTTTATCATTTAAAAACACATCCAATTCTGGATCTATTTGAATATTAGAATCACTTGGAGCAGCCACAGAAACAATTGCTATTTTCTGGGCAGTTACATCTTCTTTAATAATATCTGTAAAATTACGAATACAGATCTGCTAAATAAACTTGAATCATACCTTCAAGGTATTCACAGACTATCAAATTAATAGATTCATCAACAAAGCGAATGAAAGCTTTACCTTCATATTTAACCATTTCCCAGCATTCATTCAGATAATTAGTTACAATTCCTTCCAGGAATCTAACTATCATAGGAGTGGTAATATCTTCTAAGCACACTTTCACAGCAATTTCTGATAGCAAGATACCATCTGATATTTCCTTCTCAGTCAAGACTGGAGCTAAAACTTTCTTAGCAGGAGCACTTTCTTCCTCAGCTGGAACAACTTCTTCCTCAGCTGGAGTTGCCACTTTCTCAGCTGGAACAGTTTCTTCCTGATCAGTCATAGCAACATCTTGAACTTCTGGAACAGTCTCTTCCTCAGCAGGAGCTGTCTCTTCCTCAGCAGACATAACAATATCTGGAACTTCTTCTGGAGCAGATTCTGGCTGGACAGATACGACAATATCTGGAGCTATCTCTATATCAGCTGCAGGAGAAGCAGGAAGGTCTGAGACATCTTCCTTGGACATCTCCCCCTGCCTGATTTCAGTAACAACTGAAACCAGGCCCCTAGAGGTAGATGGCTCAGCAGAGTTAGAAATGGATTGGATGGAGGCAGTGAGACGGTCAATGGAGGCAGCAAGGGGAGCGATTGCCTCGTCAATCATGATTTTGATTGATGGGGTAATCAACTCCACAATGCGGGAGAGGAATTCAGGGGTAATTTCAAAAGATGATGAATTTGAGGTGGATGGAGCTGCAGCAAAAATGGTAGATGTGCTGGGATGAGAAATATTGGGGACTGGGGATCGAGCTGGAGATACAGCTGGAGAGTGAGCAGGGGATGGAGAATGAACTGGGGAATTAACGGGAGATGCGTGAGGAGTAAGAACTCTCTCTGATCCTAACAAATCGAAGCTAGGAGCAGATATCCTAGCCAGATATGCAGGGAGAGGAGAGGCTGGAGGAGTCAGAGAAACAACCATGGTTGTTTCAGGTGCAGCAGAAGAGGAGGGTCGTACTTCAGCAGAAGTTGATGGTACTTCAACTGAGGTAGACGGCAAAACAGAGGAGGAGGAAGGGATAGCTGAGCCAGCTTCACTAGGTTGAGGAGCGACTGAAGCAGTCCTTGTGTCCTCAGATTGCGCTGGAGCAGACTTCACGAACGTCCTCTTCCATTTTGAAAACAAATGGGGATCCATCTTCTTGCTGGCATTGATGGTAGTTGCGGCAGAACTCAGCAACTGGGGAATTTCTCCTTCAGGAAAATACCTAAAACCCTTCCCAGGGTAACTTCCTTCTTTCCATTCTTCTTCCTGATCAAGTTAAACAGAACAGCAGCCCAATCGATCCTCTTTCGATTGACAATTGCACACATAAGTGCAAATTGTTGCCTTGTTATATTATCATGGGCGGAGTGCTTGCCCAGAATCACTTTTCCAACAATCTCAGCGAGGAACTTTATCTTGAATGGAAAATTTACCTTAAGCAACTTGGAGGGAATGCCTTCAGCATGTCCCAGCTCGACGAGCATCCTTCCAAACTCCTGAGCATCTTGCTCATAGTCTTCATCACCAATAACTAAACCGAAGGCATCAGAAAGAGCGGCCGGAGTCAGGGTAGCTTCTACTCCGCCGATGGTGCCGATCATCGCTTCGTCTGTGGAAGACGACGTGAAAGCCCATTCTTTTATTTCAGGAATGTTGATCTTGATCCTCTCAGACATCAGCTTCTCTAGACCTTGATCTTTGCAGAGCTGCAGAACCTCTACTATGCTGGCATCGCAAACGCTGAAAGCTTCGAAATCTACACTGAAACCGGCATCGAACTTGACGACGGCAAGAACAGCTGGGGAAATCGCCATTGATCTGCTGGAGAAACGCGAGAAGGAGGAGGAAGACGCGAGAAAGAGGAGACGGAGCAGCAGAAAATCGCAAGCGGGAAAGCAGAATGCGAAAGGGCACGCTCCGTCGACGATACAGCAACAGATCTTTTAACCTAGGTCGACTATCGGCTTTATATTGAACCGGATATAGTCGGTCTATTTAAAAAAAATCTTGAACCGATAGTCGAACGGCCGTTCGACGATCGGCTCAGAAGCAGAGTAGTCGGACAATCGTTCGACTATTTCTGGCTTCTCAAACAAAAAGGCTGTCGTCGTCCGGAGATCGACGATGAGCCCAAGCCGTTCGACGATGGTCGAACGTCGATCGACGATCTTCAAACAGATAAGCTATCATTAACCAGAGGTCGACGATAGACTTAAACCGTTCGACTATCTTCGAACGTCGTTCGACTATCTTCAAACAGGCCTCAACATAGGCAGATATCGTCACACTTAGTCTCGTCCATTTATCATGCCTAGTTGGACTAAAAAGAACAGATGCTTCTGTTCATCTAAAGGCTTGGTGAATATATCACCTCTCTGAAACTCAGTGGATATGAACTCAAGACAGATCTTGTTCTTTTCCACACAATCTCTCAGGAAATGGTGCCTAATCTCAATGTGCTTCGTTCTAGAGTGGTGCACTGGATTTTGTGCAATTGAGATAGCACTGGTACTATCACACATGATCTTGGTGTTCTTGTGTGAGTAACCATAATCCACAAGCTGGTTTTGAATCCACAGGATCTGTGAACAACAGCTAGCAGCAGCTATATATTCAGCCTCTGCAGTTGAAGTTGAGACAGAAGCCTGCTTCTTACAGAACCAAGAGACCAATCTCTCTCCCAGGAACTGGCAAGTTCCTGAGGTGCTCTTCCTGTCAACTCTGCAACCAGCATAGTCAGAATCAGAATATCCAATTAATTCAAACTCTGACTCAGCTGGGTACCAAAGTCCTAGATTTGGACATCCTTTCAGGTATCTCAGGATTCTTTTTAGAAGAATCAGATGAGATTCCTTGGGGTTGACCTGGAATCTAGCACAAAGGCATGTAGCAAACATTATATCTGGCCTACTTGCAGTTAGATATAATAGGGAACCAACAATGGCCCTATAATTCTTTTGATCAACTGGCTTGCCGTGATCATCAGAATCAATAACTACATTAGTAGCCATGGGTGTAGGCATTGCTGAAGCATCAGCCATCCCAAATTTCTTTACCAATTCCTTGGCATATTTGGATTGGGAGATGAAGATACCATCAGCATCTTGCTTAACTTGGAGACCAAGAAAGTAAGACAGCACGCCCATGCTACTCATCTCAAACTTAGAGTGCATCAAGTTGGAAAACTTTTTGCAAAGTTTGGGATCAGTGGAGCCAAAGATAATATCATCTACATACACCTGAACTAACAGGATTGTGTTCTTGTGATGCTTAACGAAAAGGGTTCTGTCAACTACTCCCCTAGTGAAGTTGTGCTCTAACAGGAAACTAGCTAGAGTCTCATACCAGGCCCTAGGGGCTTGCTTTAGTCCATAAAGAGCTTTTTGCAACTTAAAAACATGAGAGGGCTGTGTTGATGAAACAAACCCTGGTGGTTGTTCAACAAACACTTCTTCCTTAAGCTCACCATTTAGGAATGCACTTTTGACATCCATTTGGAACACCTTAAACTTCATGTAGGCTGCATAGGCCAAGAAGATCCTTATTGCTTCTAGCCTTGCAACAGGAGCAAAGGTTTGGTCATAGTCTATACCTTCCTCCTGTCTGTAGCCCTGAGCTACAAGCCTAGCTTTATTCCTTACTATTATTCCATTAGCATCTAACTTGTTTCTATACACCCACTTGGTGCCTATGATCAGTTGGCCTTTAGGTCTTGGAACCAAAGTCCAAACTTTACATCTCTCAAACTGATTGAGCTCCTCTTGCATTGCAATGATCCAGTGGGGATCTAGCTCTGCATCTTTAAAGGTGAGGGGTTCAACCTGTGAGAGGAAACAAGCATGCATCACATCCTGTCTTAATTGATGTCTTGTTTGCACACCAGCTGATATGTCTCCAATCACTTGAGATGTGGGATGATCTCTAAGTGTGACAATATCAGCAGGTGGGATGTGATCTTCAGCAACAGTTGGGATTAATTCCTCAGGAGGAATTTGATCTACTGTTGGTGGAACAACAACAGCTTCAACAGCTTCAGCAATGTCTTCATCACTGTCTGATTCAGTGATCTGAAGAGTTGAAAGTTGAAGGATTTCTTGAGGGGCATCATGTACCTGCAAAGAACTGGAGGGAGGAGAATTTTCTTTCTCCTTGTAAAACATCTGAGACTCATCAAAAGTCACATGCACAGATTCCTCTATCTTGCAGGTTGATTTGTTATAAACCCTATAAGCTTTGCTTACTTGGGAATATCCAAGCATGATTCCCATTGAAGCTTTTGCTTCAAATTTTCTAATATATTCTTTATTATTGTTATGAATATAAACAGTACAGCCAAAAATTCTAAAGTAATTAATTTTTGGTTTCTTTCCTTTAAGCAACTCATAAGGAGTTTTACACTTAAGTTTGTGTATCAAACTTCTATTCAAGACATAGTTAGCTGTACTAACAGCTTCTGCCCAATAGGATAGAGGCATGTTAGCATCTGCCAACAATGTACTAGCAGCTTCAATTAGTGTTCTATTCTTCCTCTCAACTACCCCATTTTGTTGGGGAGTTCTAGGAGCTGAGAAGCTATGTTTGATACCTTCTCTCTCACAGAATTCTTGCATGAGAAGAGAGTCAAACTCAGTACCATGATCACTTCTGATCAAGGCCACATGAGTAGAGTACTCAGTCTGCACACAAAGTAGAAAGTCTGTAAGGGCTTTGAAGTTATCAGACTTAGTTCTCAAAAAGAAAACCCAACTGAACCTAGAGAAGTCATCTACAATTACTAATGTGTAATACTTCCCTCCTAGACTCTGTACATTTATTGGGCCAAAAAGGTCCAAGTGTAATAAATACAGGATTCTAGGTGAATCACTTTTATTAACAGATTTAAATGAATTCTTGGTTTGCTTGCCTAGCTGACAAGCCTTGCACAGACTCTCCTTCTTGTAGGGGCAAGAAGGTAAGCCTCTAACAAGGTTGTGCTTAGATAACCTAGATATATTTTTCAGGTTTACATGACTAAGCCTTTTATGCCATAAAGAATTATTATTAAGGGTTAATTCATTAAACAGGCAGATTTCCGAGTGAGATGAATTAAAATCTACTAAATATATATTGCCTATTCTATTACCTATTAAAACAACATTATTATTTAAAGTAATATTGCAAGAGGAGTTAGAAAAAGAAACCTGGTAGCCAGCATCACATAGCTGGCTAACTGAGATCAGGTTGTGCTTTAGTCCACTGACATAAGCAACTCTCTTGAATGTAACATCTCCAATTGTGATCTTGCCATATCCTTCTGTCTGACCACAGCTGGAGTCTCCAAAGATAACCTTTGGGCCGAGCTTAGCTTTGTACTTTGACAGAAGCTCTTTGTTTCCTGTCATATGCTTAGAGCATCCACTATCCAAATACCACTTATTTTGAGTGATTGGATAGGCCTTCACCTGCAAAACAACTATTTAGACAGAGTGGACCCAGGTAACCTTGGGTCCTTTGTTTTTCACATAAGAAAAACTGGAGATATAAGAAAATGCAGGCTGAGGGTGATAGCCTAGAGGGTGAGATCTCCTAGGTGGGATTCTCCATGCAGATGATGGGTCAACAAACCTAGGGTTTCTATTTCCATTTTGGTTTCTATGATACTGATTATGATTTTGAAAATCATATGGAAATCGTCGATCGACGTTCGACGATGGGCGCTCAGATCGTCGAGCTTCGTTCGACCATGGAGCATCCGATCGTCGAGCGGCGTTCGACGCTCTTTGCATTTCTTTGAAAAATTTCTTTCTCTTCTCTCTCTTAGCCTTATTTAATGTTTTATTTACAAGGTTTACTTGCTCAGTGTTCTTCTTTCCACTAGCTGAAATGAAGTTCACTGGAGTTGAAAGGTTATTTTTAAGCAAGACTGGGGGTTCACTGGGAGAAGCTCCTAAGCCTAATTTATCATTACCTGACCTAGTGTTGGTCATGCTGGTAATTTCTAATAGCTTAAGGCTTCTACCATTAAGGGACTCTTCTAGTCTCTTAGACTTAGCTAATTCTACTTTAAGAAATTTGATTTCTTCACTACAAGTAGTGAGTTCTTCCTTTAACCTAACATTTTCGGAGGCTATTGATTCAGAGTCAGCTAGCCTATTTCTAAGTTCTTTTATCTCTTTTTCTGAACTAATTAGATCTAAACATAGAGATTTAAAATCTAACTTAAACTCTTCTGAAGTAAAATCATAAGATGAAAGTACCTCATCTTCAGTAGGCATTTCTTCATCTGAGTCAGAACTCTCTGCAGCAGAGTGGTTGCTGCAGGCATCTATTGCCATGAGGCAAACTTCTTTTGCCTTCTTTTCTTCTTCATCCTCACTAGAGCTTGAGGATGAGGATTCTTCATCAGAATCACTCCAGGTTTCAGCAATGAAACCTCTCTCCTTTTTCTTGTTCTTGTAGGAGGATGGCTTGGAGTGCTTCCTGTGCTGCTCCTTTTCTTTTCTCTTTTCTTTGTTTTTCTCCTCTGGACACTCCGGCAAGATGTGTCCAGGCTTCCTGCACCCATAACAAATAATTTCTTTAGTTGGAGTACGATCATACCTTGGCTTTTCTTCATACTTTGAAGATTTTCTTCTGAATTCTTTTCTCCCCATTTTGAGAAATCTCTTGGCAAACAATGCCATGAGCTCCTCATTTGATTGGCTGCCTTCTGATGCTTCAGCAGCTTTAAGAGCTAGAGAATGCTCTTTTCTTGTTGGAGTGGGGGTCTTGGCTTCTGCTTCAGCTTCCCTTGTCTTCAGCACTTGCTCAAAAGATTTGAGCTTGCCGAGAAGGGCTTCAGTTGATATCTCATTGGTACTTCTGGCTTCCTTGATTGGCCAGATCCTCAAATCCCATGTGCTAGGGAAGCACATAAGGATCTTATCATTGACCTCTGTCAATGAGATATCCTTGTCAAGGGTCCTCAGCTCATTGATGATTGAGCTGAGCCTGGTGTACATCGCTTCAACTGATTCAGCATCAGTCTTCTTGAAGTTCTCGTACTGTGAAATAAGGTTGGACCTCCTGTCCTTCCTTTCATCAGCTGAACCAGCTACAATCTGGTTCAGTGTGTCCCACATGGCCTTTGCTGAAGAGCAATCAGCAACCTTCTGAAACACTTCATCAGACATAGTCTGAGCTAGTATGTTCATTGCTTTGGCATCAGCAATTTTTGCCTTCTTGTATTCATCATTATAGTCTGGAGGAGGCACTGCACTCATATCAGATGATGAGGCAGTGGCTGCAGCAGGTGCTCTTGGGGGACCTGACAAAATAGAAGCAAAAATACTCTCATCAATAGAGTTCATATAAAGTTTGATCCTTGCCTTCCAGATGCCAAACTTTGCTAAGTTGCATGCTGGAGGTCTGGTGCTAGAATAATCCTTAGACTGGGCCATGATAGTGAATTTCTATAAATTCTTGGTATCTATCAGGATCTTGTGACTTAGGTGTTAGCCTATACAGTCAGTCAACCTCCCTCTGATACCAATTGAAAGTGAAGGGATAGATACAACTCTAGAGGGGGGGTGAATAGAGTAATCAAATTTTGCACAATACAAAACTTAACTGTCTACCCAACTCCCTTGGAGTGAAGTGCGGAATGAAGAGATTATAGATTTTGGTTTAACCTTAAAGCCTAACACACGTGATGTGCAAACACAAGCTAACTGTAATTACAATTAAAGCCTGGAAAACCTAAGCAGCAACTAGCAACCTAGTTATATCTATTCACAGCCACAGTACAAGAAAAATAATAAGCAAGCCAGACGACACAAGGAATTTTATAGTGGTTCCCCAAACAACTTGGGTACGTCCACTCTTCTACCCAAACGGTAGGAATCCACTACAGGTTTTTGCTAAGGTGCCCTGCCACCAATGATCTGATTCAGGTAGATCAAACAGACCCTTTAGACTTTTGATCAGGTGTCTAAAAAACCAAGCACAGGTTTTTGATCAGGTGCCCTGCCACCAAGGGATACTTTTGAAGGGAGTAATAACCCTGTACAGGAGGGGGAAGAAGGTTAAGATGTCTTCTCTATTTTTCAATAGATTAGAGAAGCACAAAAAGCTTGCACTGAGCTAGAATGCTCTAAAGAATCAAGGCTCCCCCTGGCTCAAAGATGTCCAGGTGAAGTCTTGCTTCAGTGCAGAAACTCTTCAGAAAATTCTGAAGGAAAGAGCTACAGGAAGAAAATAAATAACAAAAGAAATCTCTTCAAGCAGCTATTCTTCTTCTTCTTCTTCTTCAAAGAAACTCTGAGTTGAACTTCCTGAAAGCAGGAGAACTCAGGTGAAGAAGAGATGAAGATCTTAACACTTCTCAGTTAGATGGATTTTTGCTGAGAGCAGGAAGCTTGAGCTTGATGAAGGCTTGAGTGCTTTTGAATATGTGTGTAGCACTTCTGTTCACTCGAAAACTAGCTTGAATCCTTCTGCAAAGGGTTCTTTATATATTAGCAGCAAGCAACGGCTCTCTTCCATTTGAATTCTTTGTCTTCTTGTGAGCCTTGAGACCTGGGCTGTAAATATCAAGAAGACAGAGATATCTCTGCAGCAATACATTCCATAAAAAGGAATAAATCTCTTTCTAAGAAGCTGTAGGTTTAAATCAAATAAACAGATGACTAAATAAAGTCACATCAGAAACTAACTCTTTATAGCAACGAAGAAGACTTTTCAGTCCAACGGCTATAAAGGGGTTGACAGCGGATAAAGTAATTTAAATGACAGCTAATAAGACAAACAACTTTATCTTAAAAGATTTGAACTCAGGCAAATAGAATGAAGTAAATAATGCCTGGAAACTTTATCATACAGCTTGAAATATCGTGCCAGAAAATGTATTAAATAATTAAATATAATAAATAAATACAAAATTCAAAGGCAGGCAGAAAGCGTCGAACGATCTTCGAAGATCGTCGAACGACGCACGGAGATCGTCGATCTATCGGGCAGGTAGTCGAACGATCCAGATAGTCGACCTATCAAGGAAGATAGTCGAACTACCAGATGGTCGATCTATCAGGACAGATAGTCGAACTATCAAGCGCACAGAGATAGTCGACTTATCAAGCAGATAGTCGACCTACCTCAGAAAGCAGATAGTCGACCTATCAACAGATAGTCGACCTATCAAAACAAACCAGATAGTCGATCTATCAACAGATAGTCGACCTATCAAAACAAACCAGATAGTCGATCTATCAACAGATAGTCGAACTATCAGCGCAGAACAAATAGTCGACCTATCAACAGATAGTCGAACTATCAGCGCAGACCAAGACGTCGACCAACTGATAGACGATCGTCGATCAGCCGATAGACGATAGTCGAACGACGTTCGACTATGGTCGAACGAAAAAGCTACTTAACCAAATTTTCAATTTGGAAAAGCGAGGACTCTACAGCTAGACTCCTAACCATTGACCATAGATATTTCTTGGGTCAAGGAGCACAAAGGAGAGGACTAAACTCAAATCAAACTAGGGTACCAACATAGGTTACGGGCGTGACACCTGGGTCACGGGCGTGACAGGCCTGGGCTGCAAGTTCGACGATCGTCACGGAGATCGACGATCGTCGAAGGAGTCACGCCCTAGGTCACGGGCGTGACACATAGGTCACGGGCGTGACAGGCCCGGGTTTCAAATTCGATGATCGTCTCACTGAGATCGACGATCGTCGAAGGAGTCACGCCCTATGTCACGGGTGTGACACATAGGTCACGGGCGTGACCAACCCGTGACCCGAAATCTCAGTCGATGTACTTCAATTCTTGAGCTTCTTGGGTTCTCTCACGACAGATCGACTCCTAGGGGTCTATCTGGAAATGGGATGGTATATGTAGCCTATTGGCAAGATCTTCCTAGCAAGCCGAGTCGTTTTTGGTGACCCAGTGTGGCCTCTCGGGGAATGCTTGTGTTTTGGCTTCGGGTGGGTATAAATCAAGTTCTGTTCGTCGAAAGTTAATTTTGACTCCGCCGTTGCGTTTGTAGCATGGGTATTTAGCTACGGTGCAAGTTTCGTCGAATTCCGAGGTAGTTGTGTTTTCGCGTCGTTTTGGGTGTGCTAATAATAAAAGCAAATGTGTATATTTAAAGCTATTTTCTGCGGTCAAAAGCTTTGGAAATGAACCGGCGGCTTAGGAGGCGATTAAGGCTGGTTAGGCGTGATTTGATTTATTTATAAAGCCTTAAGCCAAATTAGCGGGTCCATTCTTCTTCTTCCCGAAAACTGCTGCCTACTCCTGTTCGCGGAAAACAGAGGAAAAATGCCGGACCTGCTACCCCTTCGGACGGCGATTCCAAGAGCGTTTGTGGACGGATTTCGATTTCGAAAGTGGATTTGGATTGTTCCCTCTTTGATCTACGTTTTTACGATAAGAGATTAAATTTTCGTAGGGTTTTTAGGAGATATGGATTTTTGGTTTTTCCCTTTTCACCATTAAAAACTCGGGATGTGATGGCTAGGTGTTGCTGCTGCTGGTGCCGAGGTAGAGGAAGGACTCGAGTGAAGCTTCGCTGAAATACAGAGGCAAGTGGTTCTTGCACTTGCTGTTTTGATCTTACCCCTCTTAACTACCTGGTTAGCCCTACGATAGAAGCCAAGCTTTTCTTTTTTTACTTGTTAAAAATCTGTGCTTCAGTTTCTCTTTATGAGCCCCCCACCTTGTGTTGTTTTTTTGCTCAACGCGCTGGTTGTTCTCACCATTTAGACTCCAGATTTTTATTTATGTTTTGGTGCTTTGTGGGTGGAGCCGAGAGAGAGACAGGGAGGTTTCTGTGGTAGTGCTCTGGTTAGAACCAGTCTTGGTAGGCTCTCGGGATTTGGTGTTGAGTGTGGTGCACATACTCAAAGCAAAACACCTCCCGGTTGGGCGTTGAGTGTGGTGCACACACTCAAAGCCATAGTTTTGTCAGATCTCTTGCGGCTAAGTAGTGAGGCGAGTGAGTGAGAAAATTCGTCTAAGTCGAAATCGACGGGAATCACAAAGTGATTCACGCCGACTTCGACGAGTATTGTTAGTGATTCCCGCCGATTCGGCGAGAATCAATCTGCATTCCCTCTGATTCGGCGAGAATCAATCGGCATTCCCGTCGATTCGGCGAGAATCGATCTGCTTTCCCACCGATTCGACAAGAATCGATCTTCTTTCCCGCCGATTCGGCGAGAATCGATCGACATTTCCGCCGACCTCTTCCGGATGGCGTTGGTTTAGAGTTTTCCTGCGAGTAAATACTTTGGCGTAGAGTGAGTTGACCTCACTCAACGCCAAATCTGTTTTGGCATTGAGAGAGGTGTACTCACTCAACACCACCGTTGGGTTTTGCGGTTTAGTGCTAAGGCGTTGAGTGAGTGGAGCGCACTCAATGCCGTAGCTGTTTTGGCGTTGAGTGAGGTTAGCTCACTCAACGCCACTGCCTGTTTTGCTGAAGGCATTGAGGGAGTGGACCTCACTCAACGCCATAGCTGTTTTGGTGTTGAGTGAGGTTAGCTCACTCAACGCCAGAGCTGTTCTTGCGGAGGGCGTTGAGTGAGTGAACCTCACTCTATGCCAAGGTTGATTCTGGCGCTGAGTGAGGCTAACGCACTCAACGCTAACGTCTTGTTAGGCGTTAAGTGAGTGGGGCTCACTCAACGCCAGGCCGTATTGAGTCATGTCAATGCTTTTACCTTACCTTGATTTTTCTCCCCCGAGTGAATTTCTTGATTTTGAGGTTCCTTGTTGGCTATTTTTCTTTTTTTTTTCAAAAAGGCCGAATCGTGGGTCGTGGTTAGTAGTGGTGGTTTGAAGCTCTTATTTGGGGAGGTGTTGTGTAATTTAGACAAGGCCACCCTTTTTCGTTTATCTTGCACCAGGTACGGGCTGGGAAAGGGCGTGAGAGGTCCCTAGTGCTTTCACATGTAGACCCCTGAGCTTGGTTTCTTGGAAATAGTGGATGGGGGACTGAGTTTGCCTCTAACCCGGATCTGTGATGTTTTTACTACTACCATCTCTCACAGCTTATGGTGTTAGACATTTCTTCCTTGGTATATTGCAGCAATTGGGCTCATGGTAGCCTTGTTTACTCTGCAGCGTTTGGGCAGAGTTACTGTGGTGTCCTCGCACTTAGTGCACTTCCTTTTTGCCTTGCCTTAGGCAGTTGTGACTGTTACTGCTTTATTTTCCTCTTTTTCTTATCTTCTGATTGACACTTTCGAGCAGTTTTATTGTTTTGCTTGCTGAGGTATTCTTTCTTCTTTGAATGCCTCAGGTTCTGGATAGTAGCCACTCTGACGGCTAGTGGTGCTGTGCAATTGCTGGTGGTCTCTAGTGCTATAGAGATCAGTTCCTTGTTTTTACGAGGTAGTTTTGGTGTTGTTTTTCTTACAGACATACATACTTGCCAGTGGGTTCGTGTCAGTTTGTTGGCGCCCACTGGTAGTTTTTACCTTGATACTAGATATATTACTTTTTGCTGCTACCTTTTTGGAGATTGTCTACTTGCTCTGGGAATGATTTATGCTAGGTTGCAAGTTACTTTTAAATCTAAAAACACTATTATAAGTATTACTCATGATAAGAATGTTTTATAAAACTCATCACTATTTTTCAAACAACGTAAAAAGATCGTTTTCTTATATATAAAATAAATTAAACGTACGGTCTTGCATAGTATTAGTTGTCCTCTGGGGACACTTATGCACTCTTTTAAGATGTCTAACCTGAATAAAGTATTTCCGCAGCGTATAAGTATAGTTTTTAAACTGTGGACTAGTTGATCCACCGCGCCGAGGGATACAGCCTTTAAAAATATAACTGATTTTTAATCATTTAACTTATGAATTTTTATAAAGTATAGTTGATAGTGGTTTGCCTGAGCGTCAGCAGTTATCCCCTGCTCGACGTGGCATCATGACACGTGTTTTCTCCTACTCTGATAATTTGTTGTTCTTCGGAGAAAATGCGGGTTGCGACAGTTGGTATCAGAGGGAGGTTGCTTGACAAGTTAGTTGGGAAACCTTCCCTTTTAATTGCATTAGTGGTTCAGCATCATGTCATTCACACACCGATATGTCATCAGCACGTCTTGGCAACAACACGAACACTACACTCATAAGCATAACACGAAGTATATGGGGCATATTATGTAGTATGGGATGCATAAAATGTGTTCGTATATGGATCCACCATAGGGGCAACATGTGAGGGTTATGTAGTATGGGATGCATAACCTAACCACATGGCTACGACTAGCTCGTTTTCTTTTCGCATGAAAATGTTATGTAGTATGGGATGCATAACATTTTCTTGTGTACGCCTCTCATAACATGCATTAGGGCCTTTTTAGAATGCATAGCACAATCATGCATAGCAAAACATTGCATAAGCACAACGCGCCAAGCTAAAGACTGGAAGGATGACATATGTACACACATAAGTTTTCGAGTCAAAAATAATATAAAGTCATTCATTCCCGATCTAGGCACAAGAGTTAGTACGGTGGTGGTTAACCATCCTAGGTTAAGGCATAACATCAATTCTTGTGAAAATAAACTCTCAGAGCAAGTTTAGCAGCTTAAAGTTCATATTTATGTATGTATTGTCTGTACTTGTAGTTAGTTGCAGCTTTCGTACTAGGATCTGACTAGGGTTGCTATGAGTTTAGGATGGCGAGACGCCCTTCGACTAGATCGCCCCCCCCCCCCCTTATCTGATGGTGAGTCATCGAGAGCGCAGAATAATGTGGTAATCGAGAGCTTGCGGCAGAGTAACGATTCCTTGAGCAAGCAGATGGTGGAGGTGCAAGCCCAGATTCAGTCTTTGGTGGCAGTTGTGGCAGGACAGACTCATGGAGTGCAAGGCCCTGCAGGAGGGTTAGCTGTTCCTCCTCCTCCTGCACCCCTGAGACCTTTAGTGGTGGTGCCAGCAGGAATGGCATTCATCTCGCAATTTCAGAGACTTAGCCCCCTACGTAAGATGGGAAGGCAGATTTCATGGTCATAGACGATTGGCTGATCTCCATGGAGGAGATGTTCGCGTACTTCGGTATTGCTGATGATAAGAGAGTGATGTTAGCCTCCTATCAGCTCAATGGTTTGGCGAAGAATTGGTGGCATAGGGAAAAGGAGAGCTTGGTAGCTGGATGCTCTTGGGAAGTATTCAAGGAAATGCTGCTGAGGAAGTACTTGCCCTCGTTCGAGCGTGACCTACTTATGAACGAAATCCTCCACCTGAAGCCAAAGCAACTCACGGTTGGTGAGTATGAGATAGAATTCAGCAAGTTGAGCCGGTTTGCTCCTGGGTTGGTGAGTGTTGAGACTGATCGAGTCAAGCGGTTTCTTGGTGGCTTGAGGAGCGAGGTGCAGCAGTTGACCAGTGCTTAGGGATCGGAGACTTTTGCAGGGGTAGTGGAGGCTGCTCTGAAGGTGGAGGCTATCGAGACCGCAGAGAGCGGAGGACAGCAAATGAGGAACAAGAGGAAGTCCATCGAGAAGAAGAAACCCCAGGTACTCGATGCTGCTTTTGGAAAGAAGAGCAAGGTGGTATGTAGCTTCTGTGGCCGGTCGGGCCACCCTATCGAGAGGTGTTTCAAGAAGGCAGCAGCTCAGAAAAAGGAGCAAGTTCATGCTATTCAGGGTGATCCTAGGAGGGATGTTTCCTGTTCTTTTTGCAAGCGACCCGGGCATGATGCTGCCCAGTGCTGGTCAAAGGATAAAGTCTGCTATCAGTGTGGGCAGAAGGGTCACATCAAGTCTAGGTGTCCTCAGGTCCAGCCTGCTCTTCATGCAGTTCCACTTCAGGCGCTGCCTCGCCTTAGTGTGTGGACAAGGGTAAGGGAAAGCTGAACGTGATCTCTTCCGAGGAGGCCCAAGCTTCGACTCAGGTCATCTCAGGTTAGTTGTTTCTTTTTCTAGCTTGAAAGTTTTATTTGGTAGAATGGTTACAGTTTGGTTTTGGTAGATCCTTAGTTGTGTATACTCCTATAGGGAAATTTAAGGTGAAGAACCGCTGGGCGCGCGTTCTGTTCGACTCCAACGCTACACACTCATTTTTGGCAGAGCCTTTGTAGAGCGACATCGGTTAACTCTAGATCGAGTTAGTGATACCTTCCGCATCAAGTTCCCTTCTAGTGAATCTGTATTATATGATTTTGGCATTCTAGATTGCCCTATTTTGTTAGGGGATTTTCTTGTGAGGGCAGACTTGAAGATGATTTACCTGGAGGACTTCGATGTCATTCTGGGCATGGACTGGCTGTCTAAATATGATGCGGTCATTCAGTGCAAAGGGAAGCGCTTGGACTTCATCAAGGACAATGGTCAGCCGGGAAGCGTGTATGCTGATCCGTGCCAAGATTCTCCTGTCATATCTGCGGTATGTGCTAAAAAGTTGTTTCCTTCTGGTTCTTTTGCTTGTTTAGTCTCGGTGGTTGGGACCGCTGTTAGTATACCGCGCTTAGAGGAGATTCCTGTTGTTCGTGGTTTCGCTGATGTGTTTCCTGATTACCTTCCTGGTCTTCATCCCAATCGGGATGTCGAATTTGTGATTGATTTGGAACCGGGTACGCGTCCTATTGCTAATGCGCCGTACCAGATGGCCCCTCGTGAGCTAGAGGAGTTGTGAATCCAGTTAGATGAGTTGTTGTCAAAAGGTTTTATCAGGCAGAGTTTGTCGCCTTGGGGTGCTCCTGTTCTATTTGTGAAGAAGAAGGATGGGTCGATGATGCTTTGCATCGACTACAGGGAGTTGAACAAAGTCACTATTAAGAACAGGTACCCTCTGCTGAGGATCGATGACTTGTTTGATCAGCTGTGTGGTAGCACAGTGTTCTCCAAGATTGATCTTCGTTCCGGCTATCATCAGCTCAGGATCCGTGAGGCAGATATTCCACAGACTGCGTTTAGATCGAGGCATGGACATTTTGAGTTCTTAGTGATGTTGTTTGGTCTGACCAACGCGCCATCAGCTTTCATTGATATGACTAACCGGGTGTTTAAGGATTTCTTAGACAAGTTTGTTGTGGTTTTCATCGATGACATGTTGGTCTATTCTCGCAACGCTGAGGAACATGAGAAGTATCTGCGCTTGGTTCTATCGGAGTTGAGGAATCACAAGTTATTCGCCAAGTTGAGCAAGTGCGAATTTTTGTTGCCTCAGGTCTTGTTTCTCGGCCACGTGGTGAACAAGGATGGGATCTCGATCGACCCAGAAAAGATCGCAGCTGTGATGGATTGGAGTAGGCCGGGCACGCCCAAGGAGATCAGGAGCTTTCTAGGGTTGGCCGACAACTACAGGGGGTTCGTGGAGGGTTTCTCTACCCTGGCTGCACCTTTGACCAGGTTGACCCAGAAGAACGCAACCTTTGTTTGGAGCGAGAAGTGCGAAGAAGCCTTCCTGGAGCTAAAGAACAGATTGTACACTTCTCTCGTCCTGACACTACCTACTCTGGGTGTGGAGTATGTCGTCTACGTGGATGCTTCGCATGTTGATCTGGGTTGCGTGTTGATGCAGGTTTGAAAAGTGATTCTGTTTGGGTCAAGGAAATTAAAGACTCACGAGAGAAAATACCCTACGCATGACCTTGAGTTTGCAGCAGTGATTTATGCGTTGAAGCTGTGGAGGCATCTACTTTATGGGGGTCAGTGCAAGATCTTCACTGATCACAAGAGCCTGAAGTATGTGTTCACGTAGGAGTTGAATCTGTGCCAGTGGCGGTGGCAAGAGTATGTGGTCGATTACGATTTAGAGATCCAGTACCATCCAGGAAAGGCCAATGTGGTGGCCGACGCCCTGAGTCAGAAGACGGGGAAGATCTTTAATCTCTTTGCCGATCGTTTAGTGGAAGAGTTCCTCCTAATGGATATTTAAGTGGGATGCTGCGACATGCAAAGTAGTTTGGCAGTGGCAGAGCCGTCTTGGATTTTCCTTACTAGGTTGCACCAGAAGGATGATCCGGACCTTCTGCACTTATACCTCAGGACTGAGAGAGGGGAGTTGCCGGATTTTTCCATTGATGATGCGGGAACTTTGAAGTACCGTGACAGATTTTGCATCCCTGCTATTGGATACATCAGAGGTATGGTATGTAGAGAGGCTCATGGATCCAGTGTTGCCTACCATCCGGGATCTTCAAAAATGTATCGTGATTTGAAGCAAATTGCCCGGTGGTATGGCATGAAAAGTGATATAGCCTGATTTATTGTTGAGTGCCACACTTGCAAGAGTGTGAAGGCTAATCACGGAAGGCCTGATGGCAAGTTGACTCCGTTAGAGATCCGGACTTGGAAGTGGGAAAGTATTTCTATGGACCTCATAACGGGCTTACCGAAATCTCCATGGGGATTTTATTCTTTTTGGGTTATAGTGGATAGACTGACAAAGTGTGCTCACTTCGTGCCATATAAGATTGACTACCCGATGAAGAAGATAGCAGAGTTGTACTTGAATGAGGTAATTAGATTGCACGGTGTGCCTGTTAGCATCATTTCTGATCGAGACTCCCGGTTTACTTCTTGTTTTTGGCAGAGTTTGCAGGAGGGTTTGTGTACAAATCTGAGGTATTCTACTGCTTACCACAAACAGACCAATGGGCAGACAGAACGGGTGAACCAGATAGTTGAGGATATGATCAGATGCTACATTCTAGACCACGGTGGAGGGTGGGATGAGCGGTTGCGACTTATGGAGTTTGCATACAATAACAGTTATCAAGAATGTTTGCAAATGGCTCTGTTTGAAGCTTTGTATGGGAGGCGCTGCAGAACTCCCCAGTTTTGGGCTGAGGCAGGTGAGAGACCCTTGTTGGGTCCGGATAAGCTCGAGGAGATGGAAGTCGTAGTGAAGCTTATTCGAGAAAAGCTTCGTTTAGCTTAGGAGAGATACGAGAAGAACGCCAATCGGCGTAGGTCTGACTTGGAGTTTTCTATAGGGGACCTTGTGTTTCTTAAGGTTTCCCCAATGTTTGGAGTTAAGAGGTTCGGTAAGAATCAGAAATTGGACCCGAGGTATGTGGGCGATAGTGTTCATAATGTATTTCACGTAAGCCAATTGCAGAAGTGTGTGCGCAGTAGTGGGAAAGTCTTGGATATTGTGCCCTAGTTGGAGCCTAATCTCTCTTTTATTGAAGTGATGGTCCGCATTTTGGATACTCAAGATTGGGTACTGCGAAGGAAGTCCATCCCGATGGTCAAAGTTCTATGGAAGAATCAGGGTTTTGAAAGCGCGACATGGGAGTTAGATTCGGCTATGAGGGAGGCTCACCCTCAACTGTTTCCCTGATTAGTTTGGTTTGTTTTCTTCTTGTAATGTTTGGCTTATTACTTTTCCTTCTTGAATGAGGCGTTGTGCGTAATGTTTCGGGACGAAACTTTCTTTTAGGGGGGGTGACTGTAACGCCACCGATTTTTCTGCGATTACTTAATTCTTGTTTGGCGTTACCTCGACGCATTTTCTTGGCTTGTGCCATCTGTGGAGTGTGGTATTAACTCCTTAGAACTGGGTGACCTATTTTGTAGCCTATTAGCAAGATCTCCCTAGCAAGCCGAGTCATTTTGGGTGACCCGGTGTGGCCTCTCGGGGGATGCTTGTGTTTTGGTATCGGGTGGGAATAACTCGAGTTCTGTTCGTCGAAATTTAATTTCAACTACGTCGTTGCGTTTGTTCCATGGGCATTTAGCTACAGTGCGAGTTTTGTCGAATTCCGAGGTAATTTGGTTTTCCCGTCGTTTTGGGTGTTCTAATATTAAAAGCAAATGTGTATATTTAAAGCTATTTTTTGCGGTCAAAAGCTTTGGAAATGAACTGGCGTCTTAGGAGGCGATTAAGGCTGATTAGGCGTGATTAGATTTATTTATAAAGCCTTAAGTCAAATTAGCGGGTCCATTCTTCTTCTTCCCGAAAACTGTCGCCTGCTCCTGTTCGCGGAAAACAGAGGAAAACCGTCGGACCTGCTACCCCTTCGGACGACGATTCCGAGAGCGTCTATGGACGGATTTCGATTTCGAAAGCGGATTTGGATTGCTCTCTCTTAGATCTACGTATCTACGGTAATAGATTAGATTTTCGTAGGGTTTTTAGGAGATATGGATTTTCGGTTTTTGCCCTTTCCGCCATTAAAAACTCGGGATGTGCTGGTTCGGTGTTGCTGTTGCTGGTGCCGAGGGAGAGGAAGGACTCGAGTGAAGCTTCGCTGAAAAACCGAGGCAAGTGGTTCCTTCACTTGCTGTTTTGATCTTCCCCCTCTTAACTACCCAGTTAGCCCTAGGATAGAAGCCAAGCTTTTCTCTTCTTGCTTGTTAAAACTCTGTGCTTCAGTTTCTCTTTATGAGCCCCCCTCCTTGTGCTGTTTTTTCTCAACCCGCTGGTTGTTCTCACCATTAAGACTCCAGATTTTTATTTCTGGTTTGGTACTTTTGCGGGTGGAGCCGAGAGAGGGAGGGAGGGAGGTTTTTGTGGTAGTGCTCTGGTTCGAACCAGTCTTGGTAGGCTCTGGGGTTTTTG
The DNA here is from genome assembly GCA_039513925.1 of Platanthera zijinensis. Classification (NCBI taxonomy): domain Eukaryota; kingdom Viridiplantae; phylum Streptophyta; class Magnoliopsida; order Asparagales; family Orchidaceae; genus Platanthera; species Platanthera zijinensis. The sequence goes on from CM077092.1 coordinate 112,512,923, forward strand.
TGTTGAGTGTGGTGCACACACTCAAAGCCAAACGCCGCCCAGGTTGGCCGTTGAGTGTGGTGCACATACTCAAAGCCATAGTTTTGTTAGTTCTCTTACGGCTAAGTAGTGAGGCGAGTGAGTGAGAAAATTCGTCTAAGTCGAAATCGACGGGAATCACTAAGGGATTCTCCCCGACTTCGACGAGTATCGTTAGTGATTCCCGCCGATTCGGCGAGAATCAATTTGCATTCCCGCCGATTCGGTGAGAATCGATAGGCATTCCCGCCGATTCGGCGAGAATCGATCTATATTCCCGCTTATTCGGCGAGAATCGATCTGCTTTCCTACCGATTTGGCGAGAATCGATCAGCATTTCCGCCGACCTCTTCCGTATGGCGGTTGTTTAGGGTTTTCCTTCGGGTATGTACTTTGGCGTAGAGTGAGTTGACCTCACTCAACGCCAAATCTGTTTTGGCGTTGAGAGAGGTGGACTCACTCAACGCCACCGTTGGTTTTTGCGGTTTAGTGCTAAGGCGTTGAGTGAGTGGACCTCACTCAACGCCGTAGCTATTTTGGCGTTGAGTGATGTTAGCTCACTCAACGCCACTGCCTGATTTGCTGAAGGCGTTGAGGGAGTGGACCTCAGTCAATGCCATAGCTGTTTTGGCATTGAGTGAAGTTAGCTCACTCAATGCCAGAGCTGTTCTTGCGGAGGGCATTTAGTGAGTGAACCTCACTCAATGCCATGGTTGATTCTAGCGCTGAGTGAGGCTAACGCACTCAATGCCAAGGTCTGGTTAGGCGTTGAGTGAGTGGGGCTCACTCAACGCCAGTCCCTGTTGAGTCATCTCAACGCTTTTCCCTTACCATGATTTTTCTCCCCCGAGCGAATTTCTTGATTTTGAGGTTCCTTGTCGGCTATTTTTCTTGTTTTTTTCCCCAAAAGGCTGAATCGTGGGTCGTTGTTAGTAGTTGTGGTTTGAAGCTCTTATTTGGGGAGGTGTTGTGTAATTTATGCAAGGCCGCCCTTTTTCTTTTATCTTGCACCAGGTACGGGCTGGGCAAGGGGGTGGGAGGTCCCTAGTGCTTTCACATATAGACCCCTGAGCTTGGTTTCTTGGAAATAGTTGTTGGAGGACTGAGTTTCCTCCAACCCGGATCCGTGATGTTTTTTCTACTACCATCTCTCACAGCTTAGGGCGTTAGACGTTTCTTCCTTGGTAGATTGCAGCAATTAGGCTCATGGTAGCCTTGTTGACTCTGCAGCTTTTGGGCAGAGTTACTGTGGTGTCCTTGTGCTTAGTGCACTTACTTTTTGCCTTACCTTGGGTAGTTGTGACTGTTATTGCTTTGTTTTACTCTTTTGCTTATCTTCTGATTGACACTTTCGAGCAGTTTTCTTGTTTTGCTTGTTGAGGTATTCTTTCTTCTTTGAATTCCTCAGGTTCTGGATAGTAGCCGCTTTGACGGCTAGTGGTGATGTGCAATTGTTGGTGGTCTCTGGTGCTATAGAGATCAGTTCCTTGTTTTTGCGAGGTAGTTTTGGTGTTGTTTTTCTTACAGACATACATACTTGTCAGCAGGTTCGTGTCAGTTTGTTGGCGCCCACTGGTAGTTTTTACCTTGATACTAGATATGTTACTTTTTGCTGCTACCTTTTTGAAGATTGTCTACTTTCTCTGGGAATGATTTATGCTAGGTTTCTAGTTACTTTTAAACCTAAAAACACTATTATATATATTACTCATGATTAGCATGTTTTATAAAACTCGTCACTATTTTTCAAACAACGTAAAAAGATCGTTTTATTATATATAGAATAAATTAAATGTAGGGTCTTGCATAGTATAAGTTGTCCTCTGGGGACACTTATGCACTTTTTTTGGATGTCTAACCTGAATAAAGTATTTCCGCAGCGTATAAGTATAGTTTTTAAACTATGAACTTGATCCACCGCGTCGAGGGATACGGCCTTTAAAATTATAATTGATTTTCTAATCATTTAACTTATGAATTTTCATAAAGTATAGTTGATAGTGGTTTTCCTGAGCGTCGACAGTTATCCCCTGCTCGACGTGGCATCATGACGTGTGTTTTCTCCTACTCTGATAATTCGTTGTTCTTCGGAGAAAATGCGGGTTGTGACAAAAGGCATTGACCTAGTGACATGCCTTAGGGTCCACTTAGATTATTTTTAGGGTTAGGGAAATGTGGTGGGGTCATGGTATGGCCAGGGTCCCGATTTAGGCTAATTTAACTTAGGTTGACTTGGGCCCTATGGTGGGACCCACATGGTTTCACTCACCTACTAGGGTCAACCTAGCTAAATACCCCTATCACCCACCCCATGCCTAAGCCAATCTTAGTTAAGGGGCCTAGAAGTAACATGAGATATTACACACCGTCACCTGCTTGCGCACTCTCCACCATCATAACTTTCCTATCATTCCTCCCGCACGGTGCCTAGGAGCCACTGGAGGAGGGATGGAGGAAAACCATGCTTAGTCTTTTTGACTAATGGAAGGTGGACCAAACATTTAAGGGGCTCCGGATGAGAGACAGGGAGAAGATGTAGGAGATGCAACACAAGCGGAGTGCGGTGCACATGAAGGTTGGCCAGTCAAGATTAGGAGCACCGGCTTCAGGATCCGCGAGTGATTAGTATATTTTGCTTCCGTGAGAGTAGTGAGGACATAATGTACCAGGCAAGAAACTATTTATCGCTATTGATTTACTGCTTTTGTTTTCGTTCTATTACTCTATGGACTATGTTGTGATTCTCTTTCATATATTACATGTGATTTGTGGATCTAGACTTATTTGTTCTAACTATGTACTTCTACTTCTTTGGTGATCATTACTGCCGGCAGGATCGGCATTTTGTACTGGCGACCTTCCCGAGTGTTGGTGTCACCGCAAAAAGGCGATTCTGGGCATAAGACCCCGGAGGCGAAGCGAAAAAAATGGGGTCTTACAAACTTGTATCTGAGCAAACCTCGATCCGAAGAAAATAAGTCCAAAAATACCTTGGTACACCCCACGCAAGCTTAGTTTAAGGACAATCTAGCAGCTGAAGCAATTGTGTGCCCATAAGGGAAATCACATGCAATAGTCCATTTTATTTCCAACGAATCTCTTTGTAAACTAACTGATAATTTGATTCTCCTTTGTATCCTGCGACGAACCCTACCCCTCGACAGGGTGTATCTCAGGCTCAGAATGTTTCTCCACCTCTTCCGACTCCTACTCTGTTTCAGCAAACGGAGATGGGATAGACATTGACGGCTATCTTTGAGGCATTCAGGACTCAGCAGGCTCTGGCTCCTTAAACAAACCCTAGGAAAACTGGCTGAGTTCCTTTCGAGGTCTTTCTACACCATCCTACCTTAGGATGGGGTAAGTAATTCATACAGAGGAGTGGCTGGATATCATTTATGAGATGCTGGTCGGGATTCGGTGCCCGACGGAAGAGGAAGTGTGATTAGCAGCCTATTGCTTGGAGTCCCATGCGAAGAGATGGTGGAAGTCACTATTGTACACTACCTTTGCGGGGATGGAATATGCAGCCATTTCTTGGGAGGAGTTCAGGGCAGCACTGATTAAGAATTTTATACTACAGTCAGTAAGGGATGAGTTGGAGGACAGATTCCTATAGTTGAGGTTGGGTAGCAGGACAATATTGGAGTATTATCGGGAGTCACAAATTTATACCACTTTGCGGACTTGTACTAGCTGGACGATGTGGGATACAAGAAGAGGTTCTACAAGAGACTTCACGATGACATGAGGCAGGCCCTTCTTTTTATTTATGAAGGGAGCTTGGCTAGGATCTTGGAGATGGCCAAGAAGCTGGAGGAAAACTAGCTCACAGTTCGTGGCAGGAAAAGATCTGTGAACAATGCCGTGATCGGTGGCAGGAGAGACCAGATTAGAGGTCGGGTCATTGGAGAAAGGAAGAACGGGGAGAAGCATCGCCAGGAGGACTGACAGGAGCAGAGGAACCCACTGGTGCTAGCTCGTCAGCCATTAAAGATGAGGGAGATGCTGAGGCTAGTGGAGGAGGCACCGACGTGCTATCGGCGCAACCAGACGGGACATATTTGTAGGAATAATCCTATGAGGAAAGCTCCACCTCTAGCATTATAGGATTCCCCACCTGCTCGACAGCTTGGAGGTCGAGGACATTGCCGAGGACATGAATTTATCGGCGGTGACCACAGACAAGATAAAGGGCAGGTGTATGCCCTTGACTTGGCTCAGCCCTGTAACATGGAGAGGGTGATAATAGGTACAACAATAATATTAAATTCTTTCCTAGAGGATATATGGATGTAGAATTGCTAGAAATATGAAAGTAATTATAACTAGACATCTAAAACACTTAATAAAATCAGGGGTAATGATTGTTTGCGGCAAGACTGCCCATACCTTAATCTACAAGGGGACATCGCACAACTTCATCTCGAAGGACTTTATCAAGGACCTGGAGGGCATCAGATATTATGATGGAGTCACCAGGAGGGTGCGTCTCCCCAATGGGATGGAGGTCTGGACTACGGCAAAATGGCTTCTAAGTGCGACCATTGATGGGTTAACCCTCTAAGCTCCAACGACGTTCTTAAGCTTGTCGTATTTCGATCTTGTTCTAGGAATGTCATGGCCCGCCTGGAATCACACTCAAATTGATTGCCCGGCGAGGAAGGTCGTACTCAAATACAACAACACTTATGCGACCTTCGAAGGTACTACTACGATCTCCTACCACCTACTATCTTTAGTTAAGGCAGTCAAGGCTGACCTACATGGGGACGAGGTCTATCAGGTTCTATTCGAGATGGCCGAGACCTAGGACCCTATGCTTAGTATTCCGGTGGTATGAGATTTTGCAGATGTGTTTTTGGAGAAGTTTCAAGGGCAACCACTGCATCAGGAGAAAGACTTCTAGATAGAGCTCGTGCCGGGGGCTAAGTCGGTATCAAAAGCTCCGTATTGTATGGCTAGGAATGAGTTGGTAGAGTTTCAGAGCCAGCTATAGGAGTTAGTGGAAGCTGGGTTTGTTAGGCCGAGCTCCTCGCCATGGGGAGCTCCAGTATTATTTGTGAATAAGAAGGACGGGATCCTCAGATTGTGTATTGATTACAGAGCACTCAACATGCTGACGGTCTGGAACACGTACCCTCTACCGAGGATTGGTGAGATATTTGACCAGTTGGAGGGAGCTTACTTATTTTAGAAGCAGGATCTAAGGTTAGGTTATTACCAGCTACAGATTCAGGAGGAGGACATCTCGAAGATAGCTTTCAGCAGCAGATATGGACCATATGAGTTCACTGTGATGCCCTTCAGCCTCACGAACCCACCGTCCGCGTTCATAAGTTTGATGAACTGGGTGTTCGAGGGCTATCTCGATGCATTCGTCATTTTTTTATTGATGACATCCTCATTTACTAGAGGACGGAGGAGGATTATGCTCGTCATCTAGCACTGACAATGGAGAGGATTTAAGAGCACCGTTTGTATGCCAAGTTCAGTAAGTGTAAGTTCTGACTGAAGGAGGTGGCTTTCTTTGGCCACATTATAAGTGGAGCAGTACTAGCAGTGGACCTAATAAAGATCCAGACGGTACGAGATTGGACACCACTGAAGACGTCCACCGTTATACGGAGTTTTCTAGGACTTGTAGGTTTCTACCAGAAGTTCATGGAGGGATTCTCCCGAATTGTCCTTCCTCTTACATCCCTGATAAAGAAGGGGATGTCGTAGTACGAGGTTTTTTTCCTGGAGCTGAAGGGTCGGCTTACCGCGGCCCCTATCCTTGCCCTTCTATCTGGGAAGGATTTCAGGTCTATACAGATGCGTCGTACTAGGGGATGGGTGTCGTTCTTGTTGAAACCAAAAACTCGGTCTCTATGGAGTTCACCCTTGGGGAAGGGGTGATTGCATACCTACTTCACTCTCGCGAGCCAAATGACTAAGGAAAAAGAACAGGGGACAGACCCAAGGGCTCGACGTGGAGGTCCCACCACACACCCGGAAGATCTTAAGGGCTTCCCCTCCATAGCCAAATACCGAACTAAGGATACTTCAGAAAGAGCAAGAAGACTTGGGGATAAGTAAGCATGCCTTCTGAGGTACCCCCTTGGATCTATTTATAGATTTCTAAAACTGTTCAACCAGCAGCCAACCTCCGCTATTCCAAACAGATATATGCAGTCCAAATAGGCCTGCCAACAACGTAACTCCGCTGTTCTGAAGGGCTAAGGGCAGGCCAGTAGGGGAAAAATTGGTAAAAATTACATTATGTGACATTGGACGAGTGGACCTAGAAAACCTCAACTTGTCGGAAGTGGCAAGTGCTCGATGGGGCTAGCACTCGCTACCTTTCTATGGCCTTGGGGGAGTGCGAGCCCGAAAATGCCCCACTCGCCAATTGCCTGCCGAGATCCTTAGGCGAGTGTGAGTCTACTGCTCCACTCGCTAGTTGTTCCACTCCACCCCACCTGGGCGAGCCGGCGGGGCTGCCGAGATCTTATTCAATGTCAAAAGGGAAGCATTGAGTATCTAGGCTTCACTCGATGCCAAGGAAAAAAGGAAGCATTGAGTGAGGTAGCCTCACTCGACGCTAGGGACAATGACATTAATTGTACCCGATGCCAAATGTAAGTGGACCCGATGCTGGTGGTTGGGCTCTCCTGGGACTTGACTGGTCTGACCACTATCGAACACCACTTGCTGGATTTGGGGTTGTACAGTTCTGATACAGAACGGGCATGTGATAGCTTATGCATCTCGCTAGTTGAAGAAACATGAGCAGAACAACAGGGTACATGACTTAGTGATAGGAGCAGTTATCTTCGCTCTAAAGATATGACGACACTACCTCTACGGTGTCCACTGCAAAATTTTCTCGGATCACAAGAATTTGATGTATGTGGATACGTAGAAGGAGATGAATATCCGACAGAGACGATGGGTGGAGTTCCTATCAGATTATATGTACACCTTGAATTATCACCCTGGAAAGGCAAACGTAGTGGCAGATGCACTGAGCCGGAGAGCCACCACATCAGGAGAGGGCCCCAGCTAATGGCCATGGAGCTGATTTAGATTTTGGAGGACATCAAGATATCTCTTGTATTTGAGGATGATCCAGAGCTTTATTGAGAGTACCTGACATCAATGAGTTCCATTAATGACATATGAGATCACATCAGAGATGGACAGAAACTGGATGCGAGGATGGAGACAATATTCAGGGCCTTGGAGGAAGGCACGACTGCGTACTACTCGCTGAGGGATGGGCTTCTGTGTTTTCTAGGAAGAGTTTATATACCGTAAAGAGGCCAAATTCGGGAAGATATCCTAGCAGAGGCACACAATATCCGGTACTCGATACACCTGAGTATTACGAAGACGACAGGGTACCTAAAGAGGACTATGTATTTTCCGGACATGAAGAAGGATATCACTTATTTTATGACACACTGCGAGCCTTATCAACTCGTGAAGGGGGAGTGTAAGAGTTTGGCTGGATTACTGCAGCTACTACAGGTGCCGGAGTGGAAGTTCGATGACATAAACAAGGATTTCATTCATAGTCTCCCTCGATCACATTCGACAAACGATTCGAAATGGGTGATCGTCGACAATTGACTATGGTGGCCAGATTCATTCTGATCAGGAAGGAAGCTCTAGTTGGTGATTTAGTGCGGAAGTTCGTGGAGTAGTTTGTCCGCTATCATTGCGTGCCAAGGACAATCGTGTCAAATCGAGATGGATGGTTTACGTCTAGAGAGTGGAGGTCAGTCCAGGCTTATCTGGGGTCCCGGTTGACATTCAGTATGACCTTCAACCCTTAGAAGGATGGACTGAAGGAGTGTACCAACCAAAAACTGAAGGATCTTTTACACTTATGCATCCTGGTCCGCAGGGAGCCATAGGAGATACTGTTGTCATTGATCGAGTTTTAGTACAATAATAGTCTACAGACCAGTATAGGCAAGGCCCCTTAAGAGGGATTGTACAGACGGAGGTGCAGGACCTAACTATCTTGGATTCAGGATGAGGATCCAAAGGCACTCGAATCAAAGTTTGTAGAGTACATCGATGCAAAGGTGAGACTGATCCTGTATAGGATGTTGGAGGCCCAGAGTAGACAGGCCAAATATTAAGATGCAAGCCATCGTCAGGTGGAGTTCCAGGTTGGAGACCGGGTTTTTTTGAAGATATGTACGATTTATGGAGTTTTGTAGGTGCGCCGACAGAAGAAGCTCAGCCCGAGGTATATGGGGCCCTACATGATCCTGGAGTGGATCGGTCCCCTGACTTGCAGACTAGAGCTACCGCCGAAAATGGCGGGATTGCACGACGTCTTCCACGTATCCTCCCTTTTGAGGCCTCTACTATGGCCTTAGCAGCAAATTTCTATCACAAATGGCCCCGTAGCATCTGATCAATCAGTCGGTCTAGAGCCAGTCAAGATCGATGATACAGTAGTGCGAGTCTTACGGTGCAAGAAGGTTCCGCTTGTCAAGGCCCTGTGGTGGAATTATGCGCAGGAGGAGCATACTTGGGAGCCATGGGATCTGATGCAGCAGAAATAACCTGATCTCTTCGAGTCAGGTCCTTTAACTTTCTACGGGATGTTACATGCTTTAATTTCAGTAGAACCCCGTAGGCATAACCTTAATTTCAGGGGCAATTTTTTTTTTATCTATTGGGATTTGTAACATCCCTCAAACAATTAGACCCCCTAAGTGTGGTTTTGTCATGACTAGGTCATTAAAAAACCCTAGGAAGCTCAAGAAAACCAAGTGAACTAGGGCATGAAGGTAGAAATCACCCTGGTCTGCAAATAGCATAACCAAATCACCAAATACAGGGTATGACTTTTGGGCATCACCTTGACTCCTTGACCCCACCTGAACCTCCCTGGCCCTTTAGGAGTTTCCTTGGGCCACTAAGGACCCATTGGGGTCAACTCAAGAGGTAAAGTTGACCAAAGTCAATCTAAACCCTAAAATGGTCAAAGTACCCTAATAAGGGTCAAGTGACCACCAAGGTGTCAAACCAACCCTACCCAAGTCTCCCTAGACCTTAGGGGAGGCCAATGGGTCTCTAATGACCCATTGGGGTCAACTCAAAAGGTCAAATTTACCAAAGTCAATTCAACCCTCAAATGCGTCAAACTAACTCAAGTTGACCGAACCTAGCCTAATCTATTTGCGCTAAGCCTAATTGGAGTGGCTCACTAGCTTTAGGAGGCCGGAAATTACCTAAAATGTCATCTAAATTCTAGAAATGGTGACTAGGAGATAGAAACCTCAAGTTCCCCTTTAATGAAGGAGAGTGAAAAAGAGAGAAAGAGATGGCCATTCATGGCTTGGAATGCCAAGGGCCTCCCCTCTTCAATTCCAATTGCTTGGTCCATCTCCCCTGATCAGTTATGAGGAGATAAGCAGTCATGGCCTGCCTCCTTGGTGGCTGAATTCAAGGGATTTAAGTTGGCCTAAAATTCTTCCCTATGGCCATTAATGGCCATTGAAGCTTAGACCCATCCTCTCCCCCCAACTGATCCTTTTAAAAGCTTCCCTAGACCCTCAACAATCGGTTCCAACATTCCCTTGAATATTTCAGGCTCTCTGGATAGGAGGTGGCAGAGCACTCAAAATCGCCACCACCGACAATGGTAACCCGACGATCAGCCTGACTCCAACCACAATAGAAGGTCCTGTCTTCCTCCTCTCTCTCTGTGGATAAATCTACATCTATTGGCCCCAAGGTTTTGGTCTAATTGGCCCCAGATCAAGGGAGTCGAGAGCATGGTTTTTCAAGCTTTTATTCCATCCACAATTCAATATTCCGGCCATCTCCGGCCGGTCTACCACCATGAATCGCCGACCACCACTTCAACGAAGGTGGTGGTGGCAGTGGCTCGCCAGGAAGGGGCGTGGGTGGCCGGGAAATAACAGGAGAAGTCGGACAATGACAGAGTAATCTAAGCCGTTGGCGGGAGGGGGACGATGACAGGATTTGGTCGGTTTTGCGCAAAGATTCTTGCCGTCGTATTTATATGAATAGGATTAATATTATATCATTTTATTTAAGTTCTGTCACACTTATTACAATAGATGGTTTTAATTATTAAAAATACTTAGGGCCCTCTACTGGGAAAATGGTCAACATAAAAGTTATTGTCCTTGAGGTGTCATTTATTTTTAATTTAATTTCAACCCATTTGGGTCAGTGGTCTGAACAGAGCTCTCAAAATGGTGCAGTCTATTCATAGGGTTATCCAGATACTAAATAGAGTGCCCCCAGCCAATCAGCCATCCAAATAACTTGATATTTATATTGGGTGTCACTCTTACCTATACCTCTAACATATATAAAAATTGAAATTTTTGGAAAACATTTTTCTATAGTTTTTGTAAATATTTAAAAATCCATGTATTGGTTAAGTAGAGGGTCTAATGACCTCACAATTCCCCAAAAATTTTGTGGATGACCCTTAGGGTCATAATAGTTCTTTGGTAAAAATCTCAACCCATTTGGGTTTGATTTGAGTAGGTATTTGTGTCACCAAAGTATTGTTCCTAAGGGGCAAATTTGGCCAAATATGTGTTTGATGGGGTGAGTGGCCAATCCTAATCCAAAAGGGATGAAACCTCAGCCTCTAACTTAATGTCATATAAAACACCCAGTAATAATCTTAGGTCATTTGGATGAATATCTGGAGGGATCACCTTTCATGCACATCATGTACCTCATTAGGTCTGCACATGGTAAACGGTAGAAATAAGATAACATGTAAGCTTTGGCATGGGAAGGTGAGGTAGTAGGTGTATTTGGTCTGGTTGGAGAAGAAAGAGGTCATAAGTTGGAGTCATGTTGCGATAGTGTTGTTGACTAGGATGCAAGGTTGTTCTCGGGATCGATGATGGATCGTCGTACCCTTGAAGGAAGTCTAAATACACTTAGGTTTAGTTCAAGTGTAAGATCAGGAGAGTTGGTACATGGGTAGATACCAACAATAATAAGTACCTTGCGAAGGAATCTTTGTGCTTCAGCCCATCGTAGTTCCTAGTGCCCTCGGGAGCCCTTCACAAGGAATTCCTTAGACAGATTAAGGTTAACCTTAAGCCGTAAGACTAAAATGATTAAAGAGCAACTAGAAAATATAAGTACTTCACTTTCTCTCACCTCGATGGCTCGGGAGACTTGATTGGCTTGGTTACCCGAGTTGTAGGCTCGGTGGTTGTAGAAATGGGCAAGTTATCCCGGCGAGTAGAAGGCTCGGAACGTAGTTGTAACAGACAGGTTTGTCCGGAGAGCCAATGGCTCGGGAATTCATGGTTACATGTGCATTAGGTGGTGGGTCATCTGTATTTGACGATAATTCAAACCGATGTTGATACGATGACTAAGAGGGTGTGGTTTACACTTAGCCAAGAAAAAGACTGGTGGATTTGCTGGCAGAGTATGCAGAGGCTCTACGGTGTGTTCTTCACATTGAGGAGTATGAAGGTCTAGGTTAGGTGGTGTGAATGCAGCCTAGAGGTGGGCTTTCCCAATCCACTGCCTCTGATTGCCACGACAGCAGGTATGTGAGAGTTAGCGAACTCCAAATTGTGGAACCAAAGGTGTATGCGCATAGAGTCGTGTGTGTGTGTGTTGCACTTGTATGAATCATTACTACCAAACCCACATAACATAGCATATCATATCACTATTACCATCAAACCCATATAATATAGCATATCATATCATCATTACATTTCAACCCTCACCCCTAACGTATAAATCGGTATTGGACTTTTTATACGTTAGGCATTGTAAAACGGCCCCTTATTTTATAAGCTTGTGTCGGCATGCTTATAAGCTAAGGTTAATTTTTCTTTTGTTAACTGTTATATTTCTTTTATGGTGCAGTTAACTTTCTACTCTTTACTGATCTATTACTTTAGTATTACTAGCTTGCATTTCTTTTTATAGGACTGTGAATATTATATTATTACTGCTAGATTAGGTCCAACGTCACATGCTGGCCCACTCCCCACCATCATAGATTTCCTATCATTCCTCCTGCATGGTGCCTAGGAGCCATTGGGGGAGGGGTGGGGGATAACCAGGTGATGCACTTTCGACAAGTGTATTGATCGTAGTCAAGTAATAAAGTTATGGAGTTGAATCCCCGGATATCGATCTCTCGACGAGTGCAGGTAGGGAGTGTGGCTTCTCTACAAAAAGAAGGATTGCAAGTGTCAACGTAAACAAAGGGGTTTAGATTTTTGGTTTCCTAATTTTAACACTAATAAATCTATTGTGGGTAGCCTTCACCGCATCACTTGGGTGAATTACTCAAATGAGTAATGAGGAGGATGGACAAACCATTGAGGGTCGCAGTCACCTCTTCGCCACACACGCTCCTAGCAATCGTTAGGACAACACTAAAATGACAAGAACACAAAAGATGGAAGCGCACCAACACAAACTAGAACTAAATTATATCAACACTTAGACATGCTGAAATCATTAAGCAAATCAAGTTCTTACTCATCAAACCAACAACCATGCAGTCAAGAATAAAGCTAATACAAGAGAAGGGGAGAGATACAACCAAATGCACGAAGACTTTTTGAGATTCGCGGTCGGAGCCAAGGGTTGTCAGGCCTTGTCCGTTCTTGATCTACTGATGACGTCCGGGGTTGAGAAGGGCATCACTTCCTTCTATTAGCCTATCTTCTTCGTGAATAGCCGTTGGGTTAAACCTGACCAGAGAACTCCCCGTATACAGCATCAAAGAGCTTGAAACGGAGCTTTGAGGTTGGAGAAGATGATGGAGGCCAGACATGAAGCTATTATGAGCTTTTGGAGGGAGAATGGTGGCCAGACGAGCTCTTAATGGAGGAGAGAGAAGAAAACGACAGAGGAAGCTTTTCCCGCTCAGAGGAGCGGAAATGGGTGGCGGATCCTTTGGGAGAATGAGACCTGCGGCTTAAATAGACAAGTGAGAAATAATGGTCATGCACGGTCAGACGCACGACTGTGCGTTAACCGTGCATTATTTAATTACAGAACAGGCTTGTGGAGGAAGAAGAAGCGTTGACCCGTGAATTACCTCACGCACGGACACTTCCCCCGTGCGTGAAAGAAACCATACGAGTAACCATAGAGAGCAGAATTTTAGGGCAAACAGGTGAACCGTGTGTTTTACTCGTGCACGGGCACTTCCTCCCGTTCGTGAGCAAATCGCACGATTAACCACAGAGAAAAATAAAACAGGGAAGCTACTTGAAAATCGTGTGTTTCCATCACGCACGGTTTAGAAGAAACCTTGCGTTAATCATGTGTTAAGATCGTCGAGCACAGCTCGACGAAATTCGTCAAGTTCCACTCGACTATTTTCCATCGAGTAAAACACACGATCTGGAAGAAAACGTGCATTATAGAAACGTACGACCATGCGTTTTCCTTAAATCAGAATTACTGCCTTGGGGGAAACGCAGCACCTGCACAACAAAAACCAAAACTGGAGCACCAGCTCCCAACACCAATACACAACATAAAAACTGACAAATCCTCTTAGGGAGTACCCCAGTACTTACCCCTGATTACAAAATGAGCAATTGCACACCCTTGGGCCAATGCGGTGTAGAATGTGGTCCTTGACCAATCGAAGCAAATATAACCAGTTTCGGGTAAAAAAGCAGTGCACGAGCGAGAATAAAGGCCCAGATGAGTCCGAAAAACCATATATAAATCGGACTCATCACACCGCCAGACTTGAACATTTGCTCGTCCCAAGTAAATCATCAATCCGTGGACTAGAAAATAGTTAGCTGGCTTAGCAATTTCCAAATAAAGTATTGAGAGAAATCAAATACATCATGGGCATAGAAAATATTATAGCGAAAATTTTTAATTGTACTACGAAATTTATATTTTTTTGACAGGCGTAAATAAATATTGTATCTACTCAAAATTAGAATTCTGGAGAATCTTTCGGTCATGCGTAGGAAGAAAGTAGGCTGGCCACTCAGGTGAGCATTGCCAAAGACTGGGGCTCATGATCACCTCCAAATAAATCCATCAATGTCGGGGACCATACGCTTGCCCGTTCACACTCTCTCCACGGTACTAGTTCGACACAAGCATGAATTCGTAGGACTTTAGGATAATCATGGGGCTTGGGTGTATACATAGGTAAGGATGTATAATGATAAAAAAATGATGGCTATGCACTACCCAAATGAGCTCATACAAAAATTATCCTCAAACTAACAAAAATTTCAGGTGCACCACACCACCAGACTTGAGCTTGACTAAAAGTGTGTGTGCAATGGCTACCACTAAGACAATAACGCAAATGGAATTTTCTTTTTCACTATCTTATTTCGTATCAAACAACAATTTTTCTTTTGTTTTTCTTTTTTTTCTTTTCTTTTCTTGTTCCAAAAAATATTTTTCTTTAAAAACCACATTCAGAACATATTATCATGAGAACTCCAACTCACAATCACATAACAGCACTATAGGAATAACACCAAATGCAAGAAGTAACATACTAATAGCTCGAGATATGGGCGTGCTACGGGGAAAGGCTTTTAGGTATTGGTGATTGTGGAGTAGGGCTTAATCAATAGGAGGGATAGACACAACATAGGATAATAAGGATTAACGTTTGAATGGGGTACAAAGCTCAAGCGGGCCAAAATGATGTCCTACATCATGGTCACGCTGGACTAACCATGCACCAATGCTTCGAAAGTAGCTTGGGGCAAGTTCTTAGCCACCGAGAAAGATGATCCTTCCTCCCAACTAGAGCAAAACGAGTCTAGTGATGACTACACACATCCCTACACTTTCGTTTAATTTCACTAGATTCAACATTTTTGAGTAGTACAAACAATATTTACAATTGCAGAAAAAGTATAAATCTACGAGCATAAAGAAAAATTAAATCTATACTATTTATACGCAGACCATGAGAACTCGATTAGGTGCACTGCACGAGCTTCACACTACTCTATCCTAAAATCCTAAGCCAACACCGCTATTTTTAAGTTTACACATAAGCAATTCATTTGACTCGAGCCGCGCTCGTGGTTAAGATCGGGCTCATGTGAGTGTAGGTGCACAATGCGGATGAGAATACAATAAACAAAAAAATCAAAATATGCTTTTGGTATGCAAGTGAAAGTGAAGCATGTGCACAGGTAACCGCATATCTCTCCCCCACCAGACTTAATCTAAATAACCAAACACAAGACTTGCAATAAAATTAATGAAATAAAAGTTGGGGGAGAGGTTACCCCATGCTCAGCAAATGAGCATACCAGAAGATTGGCATTATTATCAGTAGAAAGTCCACGGCCCCAAACAAACTCAACCTGCAAAATAGATAACCTCCAAGCACTGCACAAATACTAAAAACATATATTCACATCAGCATAATTGAGATATAATATTCAGAGCATAAGTTCAATACGCAAAGAGAAAGACTAAAATCTCACACAGCTATAAGCAAAAATAAAACTAAAAGAAGGGGAGAAGGCCCCAGAGATCCTTCACTTCTCAGCTAAAGGCTAACTTGTGATAGATCCCCCCAATCACGCGAGTTGAAGAAGTGAAAGCTTTAGGGCCCAGGGAAGACGAATCTCCCCTGCCCCTAGCCTCTTTTTTCTTACGCCGGCGGGCAAAACTTAGTGCCTTGTGCTTTCTCAGTTCTCTTTTTTATCTACGGATGGGGATCGCCATGATGAAACAACCACCCCATCCTCTTTAGAAGTCGTCCTGGATTTTCTATCCGGGGGCATCTTTTCCTTACCCGCGGTGGGTGATAAATCAGCCCAAGTAACCTGTTTGGCAGTTTTACACAAGTTATTAAACTCAATAAAAGTTTTTGAATATCTTTTAAGCACGCAATCAGCAGCCGTTCTACACCCACTTTTCTTCTCATCTGAATCTTGTTTCACCCCAAGCAACTACGTCTTCGTCTCTTCTTTTGCTAACATCATCACTTCTGCCACTTTCAGGGCCTTGTCTTCCTCTTTCAACAACACACCGGTCTTAGGTGCACTAGGGAAACCATCAGATAACACATCATTCAATTTCAGCAGTTTTCCAGGTTCATTTTTAATTATAGGGGGAAGGGATGGAGGTAAAGGCAAAGCAACTTTGTAAGCCAAGGTGATGCCGCTCGCATTAAACTGCAGCGTCGCTTCGCTATCTTTAAGTAATGGGACCCCTAAGATGGGTTTTGAATTATTCTCCAATGGTCCCAATACCTAAAAATCCGTGATGAGTACATCCCCGATCAAGTTAACTTCCACCTCCTTTATCTCACCATCGGTCTTTACTATCGACCCATCAGCAAGCACAAGCGATTTCTGGACATTCGATTCAATATTTAAATTAAATTTCTCAACATCTTGCAAAGCAAGGATGTGGCAAGAAGATCTGGAATCACATAAGGCCTCTGTATCGGCCTCATTTATCTCACATTTAACAAGCACTTCATTTTTGTCGCACTCATCCACCTCCCCGACACTCTTCCCTTGCTCACAAGGATTTTTTTCCATGTCGATCGGGAGGGAGCCTCGAGTACGCTCGAAGAACACTTGGGCCAGTTTCCCCAACAACGTCTCCAAGTTTCTCATGGAGGCGGTCTGAGTGGCCAAGTTGGATTTGGCCATCTCAATGAATTTCTCCATCATTTCTTCCAATGCACTCTTTTGCGTCCCCTGCGCATTCTAATTATTACCCGGATATGGCGGTCGCAACTGGATATTAGAGGCTTGAGCATCAAATTGATGCTGGCCTCCCTGCGACCTTTCACTTGGAGCATTTTGGTTCCAAGAGAATTCAGATGATTTCTCGCATTCGGGTTATAAGTATTATTATAAGGAGCAGCGCAGCTCTGATTATTTATAAAATTTATACTCACATCAGTAGATATACCTGAGGGATCAGCAAAAGCTTCTCCAACTGGTCATTCATCTGTATGATGGTCGGGGTTTCCATAACCCTGGTATGAAATAGCCATCACCCGAGCCGGAGGAGTGGTCGATCTGGTCAGCAACATCATTCCATCCATCGTAGGATGGCTCGCCTCAACTTGCGGTTGCATAGCATTCACCTCAAACAAATTTCTTGCACCCCTAGGTGTGTTTCTTCCTGCAGTCAAATACATACTATGCGATGAGGTATCGCGAAGGAGCCGCAATGCCTCTTTAGGAATAGGGTTCATGATAGTGCCTCCAGCCGCCATGTCGATAATAGCCCTATAATTAGGCTAAATAGCAAAATAAAATATTCTTGCCTCCTCCTTGCCTTAACTACCCGTTCCCTAAGGCCATTTACTCCTTGCCTTAACTCTTCCATTCTTTCTTCAGCATCAGCGACATGCTGGCAAGCTCGCCTTGCTCGTGCGGTTTCATGATCTACTCCCAGATCTTCACCTCTATCCCTGGGGTTTGGATCTGTCATACAACACGCTAAAAAATATCAAAGAGCAAAAACACTTGAAAAACTTTTCCTATATAAAAATACACACAACGGTTGCACTCCCCGGCAAATATGCCAAAAACTTGATGTACTTTCGGCAAGTGTACCGATCGAACTCAAGTAATAAAGTTGAGGAGTTGAATCCCCAGATATCGATCTCTCGAGGAGTGCAGGTAGGGAGTGTGACTTCGCTATAGAAAGAAGGATTAAAAGTGTCAACGTAAACGAAGGGGTTTAGATTTTTGATTTCCTAATTTTAACACTAATAAATCTATTGCGGGTAGCCTTCACCGCGTTACTTGGGTGGATTACTCAAAAGAGTAATGAGGAGCATGGACAAACCATTGAGGGTCTCAGTCACCTCTTCGCCACACACGCTTCTAGCAATCGTTAGGACAACACTAACACGACAAGAACACAAAAGATGGAAGCGCACAAACACAAACTAGAACTAAAATATATCGACACATAGATATGCTGAAATCATTAAGAAAATCAAGTTCTTACTCATCAAACCATCAATCATGCAGTAAAGAATAAAGTTACTATAATAGAAGGGGGGAGAGATACAACCAAACGCACGAAGACTTTCCGAGATTCGCGGCCGGAGCCAAGGGTATTTAGGATTTGTCTGTACTAGGTCTAGGGATGACGTCCGGGGTTGAGAAGGGTTGTCACTTCTTTCTATTAGCCCGTCTTCTTCGTGAATAGCTATCGGGTTAAACCTGACCGGAGAACTCCACGTATGCAGCACCAAAAAGCATGAAATGGATCTTTGCGATTAGAGATGATGATGGCGGCCAGAGATGATGTTATTAAGAGCTTTTGGAGGGAGATTGGTGGTCGTACGAGCTCTCAACGGAGGGGAGAGAAGAAAATGGCAGGAGGAAGCTTTTCCTTCTCAGAGGAGCGGAAATGGCGGGCGGATCCTTTGGCAGAATGAGACCTGCGACTTAAATAAACAAGTGAGAAATAATGGTCATGCACGGTTAGGCGCATGACCGTGTGTTAACCATGCGTTATTTAATTATAGAACAGGCTTGCAGAGATATAAGAAGTGTTGACCCGTGCGTTACCTCGCACACGGACACTTCCGCCCGCGCGTGAAGGAAACCGCATGAGTAACTACAGAGAGCAGAATTTTTCAGCAAGCAGGCGAACCGTGCATTTTACTCGCACACGAGCACTTCTGCTCGTGCATGAGCAAATCGTATGATTAACCACAGAAAAAATAAAACAAGGAAGCTATAGGAAGACCATGCGTTACTTTCGCACACAGTTTATAAGAAACCGTGCGTTAAGATTGTCACGCACAGCTTGACGAAATTCATCGAGTTCCACTCGACTATGTTCCATAAAGTAAAACACACGATCTGGAAGAAAATATGCGCTAAGGAAACGCATGACCGTGCGTTTTCTACAAATCAGAATTCCTACGTTGGGGAAAACGCACCACCTGCACAGCAAAAACCAAAACTGGAGCACCAGCTCCCAACACCAATTCACAACATAAAAACTAACAAATCCTCTCGGGGAGTACCCCAGTACTTACCCTCGACTACAGAATGCACAATTGCACACCCTTGGGCCAAAGCGGTGCTCAAAGTTGTCCTTGAACGATCGAAGAAAATATAACCGATTTCGGGTAAAAAAGCATTGCATGAGTGAGAATACAGGCCCAGATGAGTCTGAAAAACCTTATATAATTCTAGCTCATCACCAGGCTTAGTCTTTTTCACTAACAGTAGGTGGAGCAAACATTTCAGGGGCTCCGGATGGGAGACAGGGAGAATCAATAGGAGATGCAGCACCAGGGGAGTGTGGTGCACATGGAGGTGGGCTTGTCTAGCTCCGGAGCACCAGCTTTAGGATCCATGAGTGATTAGTATATTTTGCTTCCGTGAGAGTGTTGTAGTGAGGACATGATGTACCGGGCAAGAGCCCGTTTAACACTATTGATTTACTGCTTCCATTTTCGATCTATTACTCTGTGGGATGTGCTGTTATTCTCTTTCATATATTACATGTGATTTGTGGACTTAGACTTATTTGTTCTAACTATATACTTCTACTTCTTTGGATCGGCATTTTTGTAGTGGCGACCTTCCCGAGTGTTGGTGTCACTGAAAAACGGTGATTCTGGGCATAAAACCCCGTAGGCGAAGCGAAAATAAAAATAGGGAGATCCTGGTCCTCAACTACCCATTCACTAAGGTCATTTCCTCCTTGCCTTAACTCTTCCATTCTTTCTTCAGCAGCAGCGACATGCTGGCAAGGTCTCCTTGCTCGTGCGGTTTCAAGATCTACTCCAAGATCTTCACCTCTAACCCTGGGGTTTGGATCTATCATACAACACACTAAAAAATATCAAAGAGCAAAAACACTTGAAAAACTTTTCCTATAGAAAAATACACACAACGGTTGCACTCCCCGGCAACAGTGCCAAAAACTTGATGCACTTTCGGCAAGTGTACCGATCGTACTCAAGTAATAAAGTTGAGGAGTTGAATCCCCGGATATCGATCTCTCGAGGAGTGCAGGTAGGGAGTGTGACTTCGCTATAGAAAGAAGGATTATAAGTGTCAACGTAAACGAAGGGGTTTAGATTTTTGATTTCCTAATTTTAAAACTAATAAATCTATTGCGGGTAGCCTTCATCGCGTTACTTGGGTGGATTACTCAAAAGAGTAATGAGGAGGATGGACAAACCATTGAGGGTCGCAGTCACCTCTTCGCCACACACGCTTCTAGAAATCGTTAGGACAGCACTAACATGACAAGAACACAAAAGATGGAAGCGCACAAACACAAACTAGAACTAAAATATATCGACACATAGATATGCTGAAATCATTAAACAAATCAAGTTCTTACTCATCAAACCAACTACCATGCAGTCAAGAATAAAGTTACTATAAGAGAAGGGGGGAGAGATACAACCAAACACACGAAGACTTTCCGAGATTCGCGGCCTGAGCCAAGGGTTGTTACGATTTGTCTGTACTAGGTCTACGGAAGACGTCCGGGGTTAAGAAGGGTTGTCACTTCTTTCTATTAGCCCGTCTTCTTCGTGAATTGCTGTCAGGTTAAACCTGACTGGAGAACTCCATGTATGCAGCACCAAAGACCTTGAAATGGATCTTTGCGGTTAGAGATGATGATGGCGGCCAGAGATGAAGCTATTAAGAGCTTTTGGAGGGAGATTGGTGGCCGGATGAGCTCTCAATGGAGGAGAGAGAAGAAAATGGCAGGAGGAAGCTTTTCCTGCTCAGAGGAGCGGAAATGGCGGGCGGATCCTTTGGCAGAATGAGACCTGCGACTTAAATAAACAAGTGAGAAATAATGGTCATGCACGGTTAGGCGCATGACCGTGTGTTGAACATGCATTAATTAATTATAGAACAGGCTTGTAGAGATATAAGAAGTGTTGACCCGTGCGTTACCTCGCACACGGACACTTCCGCACGTGCGTGAAGGAAACCGCATGAGTAACAACAGAGAGCAGAATTTTTCAGCAAGCAGGCGAACCGTGCATTTTACTCGCGCACGAGAACTTCTGCTCGTGCGTGAGCAAATCTTATGATTAACCACAGAAAAAAATAAAACAAGGAAGCTATAGGAAGACCATGCGTTACCTTCGCACACAATTTATAAGAAACCGGGCGTTATGATCGTCGCGCACAGCTCGACGAAATTCATCGAGTTCCACTCGACTATGTTCCATCAAGTAAAACACACGATCTGGAAGAAAATATGTGCTAAGGAAATGCATGACCGTGCGTTTTCCACAAATCAGAATTCCTACGTTGGGGAAAACGCACCACCTGCACAGCAAAAACCAAAACTGGAGCACCAGCTCCCAACACCAATACACAACATAAAAACTAACAAATCCTCTCGGGGAGTACCCCAGTACGTACCCTCGACTACAGAATGCACAATTGCACACCCATGGGCCAAAGCGGTGCTCAAAGTTGTCCTTGAACGATCGAAGCAAATATAACCGATTTTGGGTAAAAAATCATTGCATGAGTGAGAATACAGGCCCAGATGAGTCTGAAAAAACCTTATATAAATCTAGCTCATCACCAGGCTTAGTCTTTTTCACTAACAGTAGGTGGACCAAACATTTCAGGTGCTACGGATGGGAGACAGGGAGAATCAACAGGAGATGCAGCACCAGGGGAGTGTGGTGCACATGAAGGTGGGCTTGTCTAGCTCAAGAGCACCAGCTTCAGGATCCATGAGTGATTAGTATATTTTGCTTCCGCGAGAGTGTTGTAGTGAGGACATGATGTACCGGGCAAGAGCCCGTTTAACGTTATTGATTTACTGCTTTCATTTTCGATATATTACTCTGTGGGCTGTGCTGTGATCTCTTTCATAAATGACATGTGATTTCTGGACTTAGACTTATTTGTTCTAACTATATACTTCTACTTCTTTGGATCGACATTTTTGTAGTGGCGACCTTCCCGAGTGTTGGTGTCACTGCAAAACGGTGATTCTGGGCATAAAACCGCGTAGGCTAAGCGAAAATAAAAATAGGGTCTTACATAATTATAAGTATATGTTTTATATGATGCATATCTAATGTGTAGGATAATATAATTTCACTTTAGATATCCTGAATAAGTGAGGAGATTAGTACAGACCATGAGCATATTTGTTTTGAAGTTGAAACTGGTCTAAGTATAGAACCATTGTGTTAAAACAACATATCAATGTATTAACAAAAAACACTCAATGATATCATTAGGAGCTCAACAAAAGAAGATGAAGAGTTTCTTAGTCATTTATCATTGTGTTGACAGACAACAAATAATGATATCATTGTGAGCTCAACAAAAAAAAGAGAAAACGTTTTGAAGTCATTTACTGTTGTGTGGATAAACAACACACAACGATATCATTGTGAGTTCTTCTGAAAAGCAGAAATAACTTTCTAAGTATAGAATCATTGTGGGTACAACCTTCATATAATGATATCGACATGCCAAGTGGATATTGAAGATCAATTCTCTTTAAGTCCAGAATCGTTGAGCAATGAAGATTTATCATTGTGTTAACTCTCAAGAGAATGTAGAAAGAAGGTTTCTAAGTACAGAATTATTATGTGTACAACATTCACACAATGATAGCATCATTTATTGTTGTGTTGATAGACAACACACAACAATATCGTTGTGAGTTCTTCTAAAAAGTAGAAATAACTTTCCAAGTATAGGATAATTTTGGGTAAAACCTTCACATAATGATATCATCATGCCAACTATATATTAAAGATCACTTTTTTCTATGTCCGGAATCGTTGAGCTATAAAGATTTATCATTGTGTTGACTCTCAAGAGAAAGTAGAAAGAAGGTTTTTGAGTACAAAATCATTGTGTGTGCAACCTTCACACAACGATATCATTAGGTAATTAAATAACATTGTATAGACGTCAAAATGCGGGATTTAAAATTT
The DNA here is from genome assembly GCA_039513925.1 of Platanthera zijinensis. NCBI lineage: Eukaryota > Viridiplantae > Streptophyta > Magnoliopsida > Asparagales > Orchidaceae > Platanthera > Platanthera zijinensis. The sequence continues at coordinate 112,535,880 of CM077092.1, forward strand.
GCGATAACACAAATTGTAGATATCAAATAAATTAAAATTAGAAAGTGTGTTAATATGAATTTTTCTATTAATTCGACTTTTAAAGTTATCACACATATAAAAGATGAAGAGAAGGGTCTCAAACCCTAACTTTAAGAACTTTGCTGATTTTATAAATTGCGCAATCCTGCCAAATTTACGAAATCGGATAGTAATCTCAGAGTAGATCAAACAATATGTTCATTGAGAATAAGGCTAATCATCAAGTGCTCAAGATCTTTTTCTGAAATCTCATAAAAAGAAGCCTCTATGTCTCAAGATTCAAAAACATTCAATTTTCAAAGAAAGACCTTCTGAGGATCAATTACAGAACATGAAAAAGGATTTCTCTTCATAAGGCCTAAGAAGAATCCACGGTCCAAGAAATTATTTTTTCGAGTATATTTCTATTGTAAAAAAATTCATACTACTATTGATGTTGGATCTCTTTGAGATATGAGTGTAGGGCCTTGTCTTGAAGAATTGAGGTAGGATTCAAAAGTGAACCTGAGGTAGGTTTGATGTTGTGCACCTGATGTAGGATTCATCATTTGAATCGGAGTTATAGGAGTGTTGTCAGTTTAAGATGCAGGATCTAGGGAGTTGATTTGAGGCAGGGGGCCTGCTTGTGTTACTAAACTATTGGAGTCATGGACTCTGAGTTATAAGACCTTTGATATGAGATATTAGAGAAGTTAGCATAGTTTAGCTTGGTGTTAGATGGGTGGAGGGGGGAGTGGATGCACCCATAATTGGGGAACCACTATAAATCTGTTGTGATCTCTGTGATGTGTTTTAAGTTTTATTTTTTATGCTAGAATAGTCAACATATTTCAAGAAGTTCAAGAACACTCAAACACTTATTCACCCCCTTTGAGGTGATTAGACTACCCTTAATCTTTCAAGTTGTATCAAAGCTAGCTTTTTCAAAATTACTTAATAGTTAAACAAGATCCTTAAGGCTATTAAAAGTCAAAACACCATTACTTCTGGTGAGAGATACATGGAGTTGTGCTCCTTGAAACTTCCTATCTAGAGGAAAGAGAATTTTTGTATCTCGAACCAAAGGGTTAAGATATTCATGGAGGCCTCTAATCCTAGGATTTTTACAACTATTTAATAGGGACCCTTCATCCCCATTCAAATCTAAGATATTGATTCAAATATGAGAGTTATAAAGAAACTATAAGATATGATAAAAGATGAGGTTGTTCTGGCTATAATAGTCAGTGTCATTGATTATCCCACATTTCAGAGCTTAATTCACTGTTAAACTGTCAAAGAAATGTGAGACACTCTGATTGTATACATATAAGGCACATAACAAGTAAGGGATGATAAAAAATCCCTATTGAACCAAGGGTATGAAACCTTTAAACAAGGAAAAATGAATTATATAGATGATTGCTTGGAGAAATTCTATAAGATTGAAAATGGCTCAAAGGATTATGTGAGAACATTTAATTATTATTATTTAAATGATAAGTTCGTGATATACCTTAACAAGTAGTGGGACATCAAGAAATGTGATATCCGAGAGATGGGAAATCTAGGCAACATCCAACCTTAAAACCAATTTGAGAAGATGTCTCATGTGCTACATATAAATACCAAAAAAGCTAAAAAGAAAAATAGTATAGAAAAGTTTGTGTCCTTAAAAACTGAGAGCTCTTAGAGAAGTGGAGAGAAGTCTCCCTCTCCTACAAGAAGACCAGCTGAGTCAGAGGAGACTGAATTCAGAAGTTTTGATACTAAACTATCTGATGGATACCTTTCCTTATTTACAAGGCAGCTAAAGCAGATGTTAAGCAGGAGGAGACACTAGAAGAACAAACCCTCTTCCACCTCCAGCTTAAAGAATTACTACAATAGATCTGACAGATCAATAAGAGATCTCAAAGGGGATAAGTATAAGTCAAAACAGAACAAACATAATTCTAATGACACAACCTTTTTTGGATGCAGAAAATTAGGACACATGATAGCTGAGTGTCCCTCAAAATGAAAGAATATTAATAAATTTGAGTAGATGAGGTCTCCCAAAGAAAAGAAGAAAGATAGAAGCTTCTTAGCAAAGAAGACCAAGACTCTCAGTGATAGTTAATCTTGCCATTCTAGCTTTGATGAAGAATACATAGTTGTAATGGCCATAAGTGAAGAGTATAATGGGTAAGAAGACTCTCTTCGAACATGTAACAATTAAAGCTCATTTATTTGTCTTAGTTTCTGACTCTGAGGTAAAATAACCCTCAGGAGATGAATCTAAAAGTGATCTATTATAACAATATGGAGAATTTCTTGAAGCCCTTAAGATGTGCATGAAACTCTACATGTCATAGATTTATGAGACAACCAATCTTAAAGCGAGGGAGTCAAATATACTTGAGAAAGTTGAAAAGCTAACTCAAGAAAACAGTGACTTTGGAAAACTCAAACATGACTTCAAAGCAAGCTCTAATGATGAGCTATTTAATCAATTTGGGCACTGGCTAAAGGCCTAAGTTGATAGCAAAGAGTTATGCAAGGCACAAACGAGAGAGATTAAGGCTCTGAAAAAAGTTTGAGATCAATCTAGTGCTCTAAAATTTAGGGACCGAAAAATCTTATAATTGGAAAACATGTTTCTTATAGAAAGGAAGCTAGTTGCAAGTTTCTGCAAGGCAAGATAATTCTTCCACAAATTGATGGGTTCTTCTCAATTCATAAAGAATGATTAACATATCATAAGGACTACAATTATGACAAACCAATGACCAAGAAGATACCTTTAGGAAGGTAATCCTACCCTCCAACAAGTATGATCAATAGTCCTCCTATGGATATTTCACGAATGAATGTTCCACAAGTAGAACTAAAGTTGTGCATAATGGAAAAAGTTCATTCAAGACATCTAATTGATGAAATTATGATGAAAAATCATGGTTCCTTTCTGTTTGGTGCCAACACAAGCACCAAAGGCTAAGAGAAAGCTAATGTTAAGAGAGATGTAGGAAAAGGCAGGCAGAGGACATGTACTCCACAATAAATCCAATATATAACCATAAGCCATGCAAGGAATTTCATGAAATCCCATTTAGATATCATTCTGATCACAGGAAGAATCATCCAATTACTATTGTGAGCAAAAAGAAGAGGTACAACAAGTTTGAATGGTTGTGTTGTGCCAAAATTAGACTCTTTGTCATTGACTGATGGTTCAACCGAAGAGTCTCTATAGCAGAAATCCCAAGCTAGCATACAACCTTGAAAGGGTCTATCAAGTACATCAAAATGGTCATAAAAAAATTAGGTTATTAATTCTAACATGAATCTAAGGCCCATCATGTTTTGGGTGCCTAAGATAAAATGATTTATTGTTACAGGTATGTCCAAAGACCAACACCACTCCCATCTGGTATTTGGATAGTAGATCTTCGAGGCACATGATAAAAATATGTGCCTATTAAAGGAATACTCCTTAGTGGAAGTTGGCCCAAAAGTTATTTTTGGAGGATCTTACAAATGAAAAAACTAAAGACTATGGTACAAGCTCAAGGCTCAAGACTTTTAATATAGTTGATATTAAAAAAGTAAGAGAAACTTTCAACCCTGAACCAGTCTGTGTTGAAGAAGTTAAAGGACAAGAGACAACTGATGATATTAAAGCTTTTTAGCCAATTGAAGAAGCAATGCCTAAAAGGAACAGAAACTTGGGTAGTACTATTAAATTTTAGAAGGACCCCCCACAAAATCAAAATCATTAGGGATATAAATCAAGGAGTTCATTAGGAGAAGTACAATGAATAAGGTACTCCCCTTGAGTTTCCTCTCTCAAGTAGATCTAAAGAAGTTAAAGATGCCAATTAGGACCCATCATGGATCATTGTTATGCAAGAAGAATTAAGTCAATTCAAGAGATGCAAAGTTTTGTAGCTTGTTCCTATACCCCAAGATCATAATATTATAGGACTATGTGGTGGTTGAAAAACAATTTAGGTGAACAAGTAATAATTGTAAAGAAGAAAGAAAGGATGGATGGAAAGGGATACAAATAAGAAGAAGGTATAGATTTTCACAAAACCTTTGAACCAGTAGCAAGATTGGAGATCATCATGTTGTTTTTAGTATATGCATCTCATAAAGGAACCAGGGTATATCAAATGAATGTGAAGTCTACCTTCCTCAGTAGATACTTGAAAGAGTAAGTATATATAGAACAACCCCTGGTTTGTATATTCAACCAATCCTAATTATGTCTACTATCTTAAGAAAGCATTATATTGTCTTAAGCATGCACCTAGAGCTTGGTATGAGACTTTATCTACCTTTCTCGTTGAAAACAAATTTTCAAAGTGAAAGATATGTAAGACATTTTCCTAAGGGAAGTAAATGGAAAGATTTTTCTAATCTAGATATATGTAGATGATATAATTTTTGGATCTATAGATAATTAACATTGTAAAAAAATTGCTAATTGAAAGTCTTTGTTTTCAAGGATAGCTAAATTACCTAGGGGGTGAAAAGGTTATTGGTCTCCTTTGCTATATTTTTAACTTAATTATTTATGGGAGTGATGTGCTTATGTTAGATGTGCTTTTAAGGCAATCACACAAACAACACAACAAATTTGTAGAGGTTCCACAAATTATTGGTACACCACTTTCCCTCCACCTTTCCAATAACTTGTTAGACAAGGCACTTCTCCAATCTCAGCTCCTAAGAGCTTACACTACAGATCCATCAGGATCTCTTAGTCTCCTCCAAGACTTATAACTCAGGCTCTAAGACCTACAATTTTGTGATCAACTGATAACCAAACTCATGCCAAAGGCCCTACCACTCAGGCTGTGAGGACAACCCTTCCTCAGATCCACAAAGGATCCTACCTTAAAGAGAATGACTCTCCTACAGCTCAAGCACAATGACCCTACCTCAGATCCAAAGGATCCCATAACTCAGGCTCAAGTTTCCTATATCTTAGAGAGAATGACTCTCCTACCTCATGCTCAAAAGCTCTATAGCTCAGTGATCAAATGATCACCTACCACAGATCTAAGCTGGATCCTACAATCTCAGATACACACTTGAATCTTACTACTCAGGCCAAAGCCCTACACTCAGATTCTCAACAGAATCCTACCTCAGATCCACACTTAGATTCTAAACTCAGATCCACAATTGGATCCTACACTCAGCCTTTATATATTTAGGCCTACGACTCAAATCTGTTAAGATCCTATAGGGTATTCGTCTGGGTGGTTTGATTAGGACAACAGAGAAATATCTCGGAGCCTTCTTCTTCTTCCTAAGCTAAGATATCTTAAAGTTATTACTTCAAGGTTAGCTAGTTACCCAGAGGGGGGGGGGGGTGAATAGGTCTTTTAAGCTTTCTTAGATCTTTATACTATTTATAAATTTAGTGATCTAGAGCTTGTCCTAATTACCTGCAATATAAGAAAGAAATAAGAAAAACTACAAGCACACAAATATTTATAGTTGTTCCCTAATTACATACATCCACTTTCCCTCTCACCTATCCAACTGATTTGTTGGACTTGGTACTAACTCCACCAATATGCTCCTCAGAGCTTAGACCTCAAGCCCTTAGCCTTACACACAGATTCTTTTTAGAATCCAAACTCAGAACCACAAGGGTTCCTACCTCAGAGCCCTGTAGTGTTCCTACAGCTCAGTGGTCTACTAACCACCTACCTCAGCCTTATTTCTAAGGCCTACAACTAAGGATTCCCAGCCGTATAAATTCAGGCATACAGTCCTACTCTCAGAGTGTTGCAACACTCCCATAACTCTATACCTATCAAGGTACCTACCTTAGTGTCCTTCCAAGAACCTACAACTCAGCCTCCTCTAAGGCATATAACTCAGTGACACACTTGTCACCTACAACTCAGTGACTCACCAGTCACCTACCTCAGGCACTAAGCCCTACATTCGGGCTGGGAGGACAACCCTACCTCAGATCCATACTTAGATCCTACCTCAAAGAGCATCACTCTCCTACCTCAGGCACATAAGCCCTACAACTCAAATCCACACTTGGATCCTACCTCAGTACCCTAACAGGGCACCTCCCTCAGTGATAAATTAGTCAACTACCACTCAGGCACAAAGTGCCCTACACTCAGATTCAGATAAACTGAATCCTACAGGAAAGTAATCAGGAAAATTAAAACACTGACTCATAGATAAATCTCTGAGTCTAACTTGCTATACTGAGCAGATATCAGTAAAGACCACTTGTTGTAGAACGAGTTAGTCTTCCTTCTATAGCTACCAATTTTTCTACTGTACTGAAGACAACTAAATGCTGTTGAAGGCTTACAGCCCTTCACACACATAACTCCTCTTGTTAATAGATTGAATCAGCCAACTTGTTCTTCAAGGAACACTCTTGCTAAACAGGAAGAAGCTTCAGCTATCTTTGCCATCTAGCTTTCACTACTGGACTTTGCTTTCAAGCTTGTCGAAGATGATGAAGTCCAACCGCCTCTTTTTCATTTTCTGCTTTCGATCTCATTTTTTTGTTAACCCTAATATTCTTTTCTTCTCTTCCTTTTATATCTATTAATTTGAATCAACGACACAATTGAATGTAGGCCCAGTCAAGTATGGTGAGCGCTATCTCCCTCAGAATAAGACAAACAGTTGCTTCTGACGCTATTGTAGCTTTCCCGCAATGACATGAAGTACTTGGACTGAGCTCGACGAATGTCGAGCAGAGATCAACGAACTTTGTGCAGAGCTCGACGAATTTCAGAATCTCCAACTTTACATTTAGCTTGACGAAATGTGAGCTCTGCTCGACGAACTCTGAATCTTCAAAATTTTACTTGAGCTCGATAAAAGGAGGGCTCAGCTCGACGAACTTTGAATCTTCAAACCTTAACATGAGCTCAACGAAAGGTGAGCTCAACTCGATGAATTCTGAATCTTCAACCTTTAACTTGGGCTCGCCGATCTGTGAGCTAAGCTCGACAAACTCTGAACTTCAACCTTTAACTTGAGATCGACAAAATTTAGGCTCAGCTTAACGAACTCAGAATTTGGTTCGACAATTACTGAATTGAGCTTCTTATTTAGAAGCATTGAGTGAGCCTTCCTTATTCAATGCTTATGGACTTAGAGAAATTTTGTCGGCTTAGTCTCAGCGGTTTCTTCTCAACTGTCTCAGCAGTTTCTTCTTCACAGCTGAAACTGTCTTTCGTCTCAGCGGTTATTTGTTCACACTCGAGACTGTCTTCTATCTCAGCGGTTTAGCTGAGACCAACACTTATTTCAACGATATATGTTGAGCTTCTAAGCTGTCTCAGCGGTTATGCGGAGACATTCTTCTCAACTATCTCAGTGGTTTTGCCTTTGTCAAATTATCTGACTTCCAGCTTCCTCTTCCTGTTCACCTGTCCAATCAAAGACAACCTGCATGCAATAACTCAAACATACATCAAATACATTATGTGTGTATGTCATTGAACAGTTTGACTTCTTTCATTTCTAGAGCATTGGGGTCAATGGACCCAATAATCTCCCCCTATTTGAAGAAGTCAAAACTTTGCTTGATCGATAACACATGGCATTGACATACACAGTATTTTTAATCATAAAAACTGACACTTGTGTAACATCATTAAGAGTTTGAAAATATGTTACCACACACAATTCTCCATGTCTGGAATTTTACTTACTCCCTCTGGCATGTTGCTCTCCTGGATGAGCCATCCTTATTATTCTTGTGCTGAAACAACTTCTACACCACTTGGCTTTGAGCTACTTGCATCTTGGCTTGGTCAGGTCTTAATCAAGTCTATTCTTTCTTCCCCCCTAACTCCTCTCCCCCTTTTTGACTTCTGTAATAGGGAGATTTGTTTTGTGTTGAGTTTTTCTCCACCTATCTGTGTGGGGATGATTCCCCTACTCTAACTTAATTCCATTTATGCTGTTGGGCTTGCTCCCCCTCAACTTTTGCACATTAGCTTAATTTTCTTGGGGAAGGACTTGTACTGCCTGCAAAATAGACAATACAACAAATTGTAGAGGACAAAATTGAAGCTACAAAAGATTCAACATATACAATTCAAATTTGAAGGTGTTGAACTTGGCTTCATCTAGCGGCTTAGTGAAGATATCAGCCACTTGCTTGTCTGTGGAGACAAACTCAATGCTAATGTCTTGCCTTTCCACATATTCTCTAATAAAATGATACCTAATTTATATATGCTTAGTCTTGCTATGGGAGACAGGATTCCTAGCTATAGAAATTGTTCTAGTAGAATCACAAAAGAGTGGAGTTCTACTTATCTGAATATAGTAGTCTTGAATTTGATGCTGGATCCACAACAACTGAGCACAACAACTCCAATCTGAAATGTACTCTGACTCAGCAAACGAGATTACGACAATTGTTTGCTTCTTGCTGCTCCAAGAGAAAAGCCTTCCACATAGAAATTAATAGGAGCCATATGTGTTCTTCATCTCTTCCTTACAACCTTTAAAATCTGTATCTGAATATCCTGCTAGTTCAAACTCCCCCTTCCTTGGGTACCACAGGCCAAGATCTGTGGTGCCCTTAAGATATCTCAAGATTATATTCACAGCAGTGTAGTGAGACTCTTTAGGACATGCCTGATACCTAACACAAACATATGTTTGGTGGTCGCTAAGGATCGAAGAAAATAAAAGCAACCGAACTAGCAATCCAATGAGGCAAGTATCCATATCGAACTATAGCTAGGGGATACAAGTGTCGTATTGAAATCCGGGAACTGTTGAATAAACTTACTCACACGAAGGCTATTATTTTATTGACGGAAAAACTAGGGTTTGAGAAACTAAATGCAATTAAAGAAATGAAGTTATGCTAGAAAGAGAACAACTGCAGTTAATTAAAGAGCATAAAGTAAGGTATTATAATGAAGGGTTGAAACTATGAAATGGAAGAGCACTCGATCAAGAATCACCTCGGCAAGAGTTAACTAAGAAATGGGATAAAAATAAACCTAAACTTAATAGGGTAAAGGTCCTTGACTGTGGAGGTTCCTAAAACATAAACACACTTCTCTTGAAGTCATGCCCAACTGAGTTTAGGAAGGTCCGATCGACTCTCATCTAAATCAGAGGCCTAAAGATCGCTTTACGCGATGAACCCCACTATTGGATTTTACTCCAATCTGGGAGATTTGGAACGTCTGCCTCTCTCGAGGGGTGCGTACAACTCCCTTTACTATTGAATGCTCACTTCATTCTATCGGCCTCTCGGCTAGCCCAGAATGAAAGCAAAGGTGAAGAGTATATATTGATAATATACCTCCAACGCATGAAAAATCAAAAGTAATCCAAGGCCTAAACCCTAAAAAGAAAAGGTAAATTCAAATCATCATAACTTAATCCCTCGAACCTCGGATCATCAAGATCGAGTACAAGGAGGATTAGTTACTCTTCACCTTTGCATGAAAAAAACAAAACTTTTATTAAAAATCAAGAGAGCTACACTTAAGAAATGAAAATTACATTTGCATGAAATGAAAATCCTATTCTAGCCCAACCATTAGCACTAAGAAAGAGCAAAGATTACAACAAAAGCTATTACAAAATCTAAAACTAAACTCGGATTAAGAGAAACAAAAATGAGAAAGAGAGAGAGAGAGGGAGAGAAAAGCATAAAAAACAAGAGAAGGATGCAAGAAACCAAGGGACAATACCTCCCCTCTCAACCCAAGCTCTCTTAAATGAGTGTGGGGGGTCTGAATTTATAGAAAATTTCCACGGGTTGGTCACGCCCGGCGATACGCCCAGGGAGGGCGTGTTAGGGGGCGTGATATGTATGACATTGACCTCGGGCTCTTGATTCTTGCGGGAAAGATGATTGCTTTTGTACGTAGGTGGTCACGCCCTGGGTCACGCCCGTGTAGGGGGGCGTGACACGTACGTCATGTCAAAATCATTTGTCGGAATTCCGTTAGTCATCGTAAAAGGTGGGGTCATGCCCTATGTCACGCCCGTGACATGGGGCGTGACAGTCTGTTTGGCGTGCTGGGATGAATCGGCATTTAATTCAGCGGCATGCTTCGGGCAGAGGGCGACACGCCCTGTGTCACGCCTGGGTACACGCCCAGGGAGGGCGTGTTAAGGGGCGTGACAGCCATGTTTTTCCTATTTTTCTTTCTCTTTCAGCAGTCATCATCGGGATCAGGCGACACGCCCTAGGTCATGCCTGGGGAGGGCGTGATAGGGGGGCGTGACAGGTCATTTTTGGCCAATTTTCTTGAAACCTGCAAAACGACAAGAAAATGTTAGTGGCTATAATATATACATAGAAACGATAAAAAAATAATGTAATAAGACATGATTTGAACATTATAAAACAGAAAATATGATAATAGTTTAGGCTACAAAATATATTATCAAACTCCCCCAAGCTTAAGTTTAGCTTGTCCCCAAGAAAAATATAAAAACTAGATAATCATAAAAAAAAGACTAATCAGGAAGTTCTAATTATGCCCACACAAGTACTATGCGAAATTCTAAGTAGGGAAAAGGTGAAACGTAAATCTAAAATGATTATTTAGGTATGGTAAAACTTTTATAAACTTTACTTAATGAAAATAAATCATCCAAAATTTTGACGAAATTTTTTAAATAGATTTAAGCAAAGCAACGAAAATGAAAAAAATGCATTGAGTTGTTACTAGTTCCAAGCAACGTATTATAATTATATCAATTCAATTAACAAAAATCTAAGCTTAAATCTAAAACTAAAACTTATTTACTATTCTTCTTTTCTTAGTTGTTAAATAAGATTCAAAAGGCGTGAATCAAAAGGACTTAAATAGGACAGAAACGTTTGGTTTATGAATATCATTAGGAGTAGAATTCAAAGATAAACGTGAAGGCTTAAAATCACACTAAACCAAAACATAAAGTTTCAAAAAATTTTTATTTAAAATAGATATGTTTATATATTTTTCCTTTTTTCTTCTTTTCTCCATTTTTTTTTCTTTTTTCAAAACAAAGGCCATAATTTTTTTTTCTTTTTCATTTTGAAGTGGCCTATTGAAAACAAACATATCTTTTGAGCATACTTTTTTTTCAAAAACTTTTCTCCCAAGAAAATCACAAAATATCCTATCGAAATTACCAATATATTTTATGAAACTCAAGAAGGCTAGTGTGCTTAGATAGGTTGGAAATTTTGGCTTTGGTGAAAATGAAATGAAAATAAAAGCTATCAAATGAAATCAGAAAAAAGGCTCAAAAGCGGTTAACTAGTGGTAAAAGTTTTTAGGTTGGCAGGAGAGCTCAAACGATAACAAAAATGGCCTAAATCATTTTCACGCTTTTAAATTTAATTAAAACAAAGGTTTGAAAAATTTCAAAAAGCGAGTCCTAGATAATAAAAAAGATTGATGAAATTACTTTGAAAATAGAAATAATAGGTGACTTGGATCGTTCACATCTACTACGCTATTCAAAGGTTGACCTTACAAAAATTATCCAAAAACGAAAAGAAAAATAGTGGATGATGAATTTTTGAGAAAGTAAAGGAAATAAAGAACGAAAAACCATAATAGAAATACGAGTTTTAGAAAAAAATATTTCACCTTAACATGCTACCGTGAATTAGAAACACAGCATGGCAAACATTTTACTTGTGAAACATAATTAAAAAGGACGATTAGAAATATTATAATTAACTACGTTGTTTATAGAAAATTTTGAGTAAAATAAAAACAAAAACTAGGGGTACTATTGAAATACAAAAATGTCTAAACTATTAAGGCAAAAACAAAAAGCATAAATATTGTTTTTAATTTGTGAAATATTCTCTTTTTTTGGATTTTGGAAATATTTTCTTTTTTTTTTGGAATTTTAAGATATTCATAATTTTTTTTTAAAAGAAATATACATAGAAAAAAAGAATATTTACACTAAGCAAAAACGAAGGAGGAAGTCCTCCCCTAAGCTTAAAATGGACATTTTCCTCAATGGCAAAAGAAGGGGATTGGAGAAGGAGAGAAAAATAAAGTACAGAATTGAAAGACATAATTGAAAAACAGGTACTTCCCCAGATTTATTCGCTGCGAAAACTGAGTGATGCCGCTCCCCTAAATGTCTTCTTTTGACTTCGTGATGGATTCAGCAACGTTGGAGCAGGCGATCGTAGAAGCTTCAGCTTGACGAAGCCATCCGGGGCAAAAATTGTAAAATAAAGAAAACAGGAAAAAGATAACTTGGGTTGCCTCCCAAGAGCACCCTTTGTTTAAAGCGTCGTTGAGCTCGACGCATCAAAAATAATATTATCCAAAATTAATGATGTATAGAAATAAAATTGTTTTTAATAAAAAAATTTCAAAAATTTAGAGTTCGTGCAACAGATACTTAATACTGTTTGGACATACATCATCATCACAAGAGAAATACAGTTTAAGACGCTGACCATTCACCTTGAAATTACCCTTATCAGGGTGCGAAATTAAAACAGTTCCATACGAAAAAACTTCTAAAACAGAAAAGGGGCCAGACAAACGAGATTTTAATTTCCCCAGAAATAAACGTAATCGAGAATTATAAAGAAGAACCTAGTCGCCCGGCTTAAAGGTTTTCGGATGCCTTAAGTGTTTATCGTGTAAACGCTTCGTCCGCTCTTTATAAAGTTTGTTATTTTCGTAAGCGTAAGAGCGTCACTCGTCGAGTTCATTTAGTTGAAATTTTCTAAGGTCACCGACGGAGTGAGGATCGAAGTTTAAAAATCTTAAGGCCAAAAAAGCGCGGTGTTCTAATTCTACGGGTAGATGGCATGATATTCCAAAGACCAGCCGATATGGCGTACATCCGAGGGAGGTTTTGTACGCTGTTCGGTAGGCCCATAAAGCATCATCTAATTTCGCTGACCGATCTTTCCTAGAAGTTGAAACAGTCTTTTCTAATATTCTTTTTATTTCTCTATTCATAACTTCGACCTGTCCGTTAGTTTGCGGGTAATAGGCAGTTGAAAGCTTATGTGTAACGTCGTATTTGGTAAGAATTTTTGAAAATTGCGCGTTACAGAAATGGGAACCCCTATCGCTAACGATTGCGCGCGGCGTACCGAATCTAGAAAATAATTTTTTAAAAAAGGTGACTACAACTCGGGAGTCGTTCGTAGGAAGAGCTTGGGCTTTGGCCCAACATGAGACGTAATCAACGACAACTAAAATATACTTGTTTCCGAAGCTAGAAGGAAGGGGGCCAACAAAATCGATTCCCCAAAGGTCGAAAATTTTGCACTCAAGGAAATAATTTTACGGCATTTCATTTTTATTTGAAATGTTTCCCGACCGTTTGCAACTATCACACCTGCTCACAAAGGCTTGCGCGTCTTTAAACAGGCTAGGCCAGTAAAAACCTGCGCAAAGCACCTTGTGAGCGGTGCGAGCAGCTTGATAGTGCCCACCTGTCAGACCTTAATGTAAGTGTTTTAAAATATCTAAACCTTCTTCATAAGAAACACATCTCCTTATCACTTGATCCGCACGGATTCTGAAAAGATGCGAGTCTTCCCAAAAGTAGTTCTTCAGCTCAGAAAAGAATTTCATCTTTTGCTAAGAGGAGAACTCTTTTGGGAGCACCCAGGCCACTAAATTGTTGGCGATGTGTGCGAACCAAGGAGAATTAGATGTGCTAATTGAAAGAAGCTTCTCTTCAGGAAAATAATCATTAAAAGATTTTTCATTTAATTTTTCTATAAAGGGATTGTCTAATCTGGAGAGATGGTAGGCGGCCAAGTCCTCGGCTCCTCGCTTATCACGGATCTCTAAGTCGAACTCCTGGAGGAGTAAGACCCAGCGAATCAAGCGCGGCTTAGCATCCGTTTTTCAAGAAGGTATTTGAGGTCCGAGTGGTCCGTAAAGACTTTGATTTTTGAAAGCGTAATGTAAGGACGGAATTTATCAAATGCGAATACTACAGCGAGGAGCTCCTTCTCGATCGTGGTGTAATTTTCCTGAGCAGATGTGAGCATTTTACTAGCGTAATAGATAGGGTGGAAGTTTTTAGATATGCGTTGACCTAATACGGCTCCCACCGCGAAACTAATCGCACCGCACATTATCTCAAATGGAAGATCCCACACCGGAGCTATCATAATCGGTTCATTAATTAACTTTTCTTTAATCAATTCGAAGGTAAAAAGACAAGAGTCATCAAAAATGAATGTGGCGTCTTTTTCTAGAAGATGGGTAAGGGGCTTGGTGATCTTGGAAAAATCCTTTATGAAGCGGCGGTAGAAACTAGCGTGACCTAAGAAACTTCTTATAGCTTTTATATTCGTAGGCGGCAGTAGCTTCTCGATAACTTCTATTTTCGTAATATCTACCTCAATAAATCTCGCAGAAATTTTATGACCCAAAACTAACCCTTCCCTCACCATAAAATGGCAATTTTCCCAATTTAGGGCAAGGTTAGTCTCTTCGCATCATTCTAAGACTTTTTCGAGGTTTTCTAAACATTTATTAAAGGAATAGCCGAACACGGAGAAATCGTCCATAAATACCTCCATAATGCTTTCTACGTACTTGTCAAAGATAGCGAGCATACATCGCTGGAATGTAGCTGGCGCATTGCACAATCCAAACGGCATTCTTCGGTAGGCGAATGTGCCGAAGGGACAAGTAAATGTAGTTTTCTCTTGGTCCTCGGGAGAGATGGGTTTTTGAAAATACCCCGAGAGGCCATCGAGAAAACAATAAAAGCTATGGCCTAATAATCGTTCTAAAATCTGGTCGATAAACGGCAAAGGAAAGTGGTCCTTGCGGGTGGCGTCATTCATCTTCCTATAATCTATACACATACGCCAACCCGTCACCGTCCGTGTTGGGATTAATTCATTATTTTCATTACTCACTACCGTTATCCCTCCCTTCTTTGGTACTACCTGAACAGGGCTAACCCACTTACTATCTGATATTGGGTAGATAATTCCTGCGTCTAATAATTTCATAACCTCGCCCTTAACTACTTCTTTCATGTTCGGGTTGATACGACACTGAGGTTCAATGGAGTTACGCGAATTATCTTCCATTAAAATTTTATGAGTTTAGAAAGATGGGCTTATTCCCTTGATATCAGAAATCTGCCAAGCAATAGCTCGGCGATGCTTACATAAAACTAAAAGAAGTTTTTCATTTTTGAAATCCGTGAGGTAGGCCGAAACTATAAATGGCAGCTTGGAGTTCTTTTCTAAGAAGGCGTACTTGAGATGTTCAGGAAGTTCTTTAAGTTCTAGGGTAGGGGGCTCTTCATAAAAGGATTTAGAAATTCTTTCTTTTCAAACACTGTATCTTCGTAGAATTTTTTATATGGAAAATTAAAAGGTGTGGAGCTGGTGGCCAAGGCAACTTCTTGCAGCGAATCAGTTGGAAGAGTAGAAGAGAAACAAAAATCGGAAAATTCTTTTTCAAAATCAGATAAAAGATAAGAGGATTCTACACTTTCTTGCAGCGATTCAGTTGGAAGAGTCGAGGAGGAACAAAAAGCAGAAAATTCTTTTTCAAAATTAGAGAGGCAATAGGAGGATTCATCACTCACGACATCTACGAAAAAGAAGGTGTCATCATTTGCTAAGGTGTTTTTAATCGAAGGTGTGATAGAGAAAGTGACTTCTTCGTCGCCTACTCGAAGGAAGAGCTTACCATTGCTTACGTCAATGATAGCTTGGGAGGTGGCAAGGAAGGGTCGGCCAAGGATCAGGGGAACCTCGACCTCTTATTTGATGTCCAAAATGACAAAGTCCACCGAGAAGATGAAATTGTCGAATTTTACTAGAACATCCTCCACTATACCTAACGAGTACTTGACCGATCGGTCGGCGAGCTGTATACTCGTGCGTGTGGGGTTGAGGCTACCAATTCCTAACATTTTAAACAACGAGAGGGGCATTAGGTGTAACACCTCTACCCGTATAGAAGAATAAAATAGAGGGTCCGGCCGGGGCCCCACACCATATTCCACAAACATGCGGAGACGCTACTAAATAATATCAATACCAACGCATTCTAACACAGAGAATTCTAGCGGAAGCTTCACGGTTGAAAACTTGAACTCAAGAGTGACAAGAATTGTCCACTAATAACATAGGAATGTATACAACCAAAGTATTTGGACTTAAGGACGTACAAATTTCTCTTAACAATGGTGTGGTTTACAGACATCAGCACGCAGGCCGGCCACACATGAATAAGAAGAAACACAATAAAGCCTTCGAGGGCAGCAGCGCAGCTTGGGCTTCAGCCCACTAAGTCCTGCTCGGACAAGCACCTCATGCACCTACAAGAACCAATCCACCAAGCGGTGGCAAATACGGCAACGGTCAGCATTCAGCTGACTAATTATAACGACCCTGCCCCTGGCACGGGGCAGCAGAATTCCATCCCTGCAAAGCATTTTTCAACAGTATGTATAGCAACCCACGCAAGACGTGCACGACCGCGCAGTCAATACATATCACAAATGCCGGCATGACGGCCTGATGCTCTGTGCACTCAGGGCACATTCGGGTGTACCGGAAACACTAGATCCCACCAATGAGCATTTAGTCTGGCACGCAGGCCCAAGACTCTCTTTATGCCGTTGACGAAAGCCTAATGCCTTGGTGCTCTCATGTCCAGCCTACATAACGCAGGTATGGATCAGCCACCCCCCATTTCTCAAACTGCCTTGCCACTACCAAGTACATCGTACCTAAGGCCACAAATAAAGGCGTGGGTCGGTTTCACCTTGCCTGTTCGGCACGAAGCCTCATTTAATACAGTTGTAGCCAACCAGCTCAACACCACACAAAGTGACAACTCACGGTCACAAGAGTTGAACCCAACTCTCACAATTTCCTGGACTTCCTCCAGTACTTCCTGCGGTACCAGCAATAGGTATCCACCACGGGTTTCATGCATACAAGCAATAATCATGGAGTCTTCTCCGATGTGCAAAATAGCATCACAAATCCAGACTAACATTTCCAGATGGGTTTTACACAGCATGCCTAGATCCGTACTCCGATTCCGGACTCTAACAAGGGGGACTTCACATATCTACCCCAAGGGACACCACAACCCACCGCACACTCGCGGGGATGGGTTTTCCCTATACAAATGCAGGAAAATAGGACTTCACATGTCCAAGACGGAAATCGTTATCCTTGGAATTCGCCTCGGAGCCATGGAGAGAATTGAGACGGATGAAAGCCTTCGTAGCAGCCTTGCCTTCGCAAATCCGAACTCGGCTCGCGATTTGGACCATCGCAGCACCACTGGCGGCCGGATTCCTCTTATTCTTCCTTGCCTTGCTCTCCTCTCTCTCTTAACTTTAGAAAGAGAATAATGAAACTCAAATGAGCTTTCTCCTCTTCAATACCGGCCTTATCAACCCAGGGAAGAGCCCAGACCATTGGATCTTGGTCAAAGAAAATTAACGGCTCTGATCAGCCCTGAATTTGATTTCCTGGGATGAACATGGGTTGTGACACGCCCGAGTCACCGGCCGTGTTCCTGAAGCGGTGCTTAACCGATTGAAAATAAACCAGAACACGGGCATTGATACGCCTGTATCAAGCCTGACACGCCCATGTCACCCAGTACACGGCTGTGTACCTAGCCATGTCACCCCTATAACACGATCTCCAAAATCACCCGAGTAGGACACGGCCAAGGCACACGCCTGTGTCCCTAGCCGTGTGCCAAACACGCCCCTGTGACACGCCCGTGTCGTAGGTCGTGTTCCACACTCGACGATCAGTTCTCGAGTACTCGTCGATAATAGGGACACGCCCTGGGACACGCCCGTGTCCCAGGCCGTGTACACCCTACACGCCCTGAGACATGCCCGTGTCTCAGGCCATGCCAGCAAACCTGAATCCCACTTTGGCTTTTGAGATTTCTTGGGGTGTTACAATCCTCCCCTCCTAAATAAAATTTCGTCCCGAAATTTTGATGCAGTCGGGAGATAAAAACATAACACAATATATGATAATGCGACATATATGTTTCTATCACATAGACAAACGAGCCAACAGGTTACAAAAATTACTCGGGAAACTCGGCTCGCATGGTCTGCTCTCGCTCCCATATTAGCTCTTCTCGGCCACAATTGTCACAACGGACTTTGACCATCCCGATCATTTTGTTCCACAACTGTTTCTCGGCTCGATCCTCGATTCGAATGGGCCTAATCTTTGTCGTTAGCCCATACTCAACCGACACCCGACCATTCTCAATCACATGAGCTGGGTCTTTGACTGCTTTTCATAGTATCGAGATATGGAACACATCATGCAGTCCACCCAATTCCGATGAAAGAGCTAGCCGATAGGCAGCTTCCCCAACTCGCTCCACCACTTCAAACGGACCAAGGTATCGCGGACTTAGCTTTTACAACTGCCGAATCCGAGATATGCCTTTAAAGGGTTTAATATTTAAATATTCCCAGTCACCCACCGTGAACTCAAAGTTCCGGTGCTTAGCATTGTAATACTTGGCATGCCGATCCTGGGCTATTAGTAGCCTCTCTCGAATAGAGCATATTGTTGAGTTAGCATCCTCGACTTCCTTTTGTCCCAACAGTTTGGACTCGCCAAATTCTTCCCAAGCTAGTGGTGTACGACACTTGCGACCATATAGAGCTTCAAACAGTGCCATACTGACGCTCACTTGGTAGATATTATTATAGGCAAACTCCACCATAACAAGATGATCTTCCCATTTCTTACCGAAGTCCAAGGCACACATACGGAGCATATCCTCCATTATTTTGTTGGTTCGTTCAGTTTGGCCATCCGTTTGCGGATGAAAGGCCGTACTGAATGCTAACTTCGTGCCCAACAACTGATGAATTAGCCTCCAATCTTTCGAAGTAAATCGCCCATCTCGGTCACTTACGATGCTCCGGAGAACACCGTGCAATCGAACAATTTGCTCCATATAGAGCTTTGCCATCATTTACACAGAATCGTCCCGCTTGTTTGGTAGAAAGTGAGCCACCTTTGTCAGCCGGTCTACAATCACCCAGATTGAATCATTCTCGCGTTGAGATCTCGGTAATCCGTGCACAAAATACATAGAAATATCCTCAAACTTCAACTGCGGAACCGGCAACGATTTTAGGAAACCGCTAGGCCGTTGACATTCGGCCTTCACCAAAGCACAAGTACGACACATAGCCACATACGCGGCTATGTCCTTCTTTAAACCGGGCCACCAGAATAATTTCTTCATGTCCTTGTACATTTTTTTGCTCCCAGGGTGAATTGAGTACTTTGTAAAATGCGCTTCGTATAACAACTCTTCTCGCAATTTACCCGTACAAGGTACGCACAATCGGCCATCCTTCCGTAATAAACCATCATCCCAGGAGAATTGGTCACCAGACCCCTCCTTTACATAGCACTGGAGACTTTTATCAAACTCCGTTGCCTGCCAAACCCTATCCGCAAGGTCATATTGAACCTCCATCCAGTTCAAGCATGCATCGGCCGAAGAATCCCTTTCCACACAAGATATCTCCAATGCCTCAAACTCCTGGATTAGACGCTCATCATGTATCCGCAACCAACTTGCCCACACCGGAGTCCGACGACTCAAGGCATCAGCGACCACATTTCCCTTTCCGTGAACGTAGTTAATGTCGAAGGTATAATACCCTAGGAATTCCATCCACCTCCTTTGTCGCATATTTAAATCCTTTTGATCGAGTAGATACTTTAGGCTTTTATGATCTGTATAAATATCTACCTTCATGCCATAAAGATAGTGCCGCCACAACTTTAGCGAAAAGATCACCGCCACTAACTCCAAGTCGTGGACGGGGTAATTACGTTCATGCACTTTCAATTGACGTGAGCCATAAGCGATCACCTTTCCAAACTGCAGGAGAACGCAGCCTAAGCCGCTTCCTGACGCATCGCTGTATATCTCAAAACTGTCTATACCACATGGCAAAGTCAAAACGGGCGCCGTGGTCAAACGACTCTTTATCTCCTCAAAATCTCGCGTGCACTCTGGCGTCCAAACGAACTTCTGATCTTTTTTCGTCAACGTAAGGCAAATACATCTGGGAGAAGTTCTCCACAAATCGTCTATAGTAGCATGCCAGTCAAAGAAAACTCCTGACTTCGGCCATCGAAGACATCACTGGCCAATCACGAATGGCACTTATCTTTGCCGGATCCACCGATATGCCCTCTCCACTTACCACATGGCCCAGAAAAGCCATCGACGAGAGCCAGAACTCACACTTAGAGAACTTATCATACAGCTTATTCTTCCGCAAGGTATGCAATACCAACCGCAAATGGTTTGCATGATCTTCCTCCGACTGAGAGTACACGAGGATATCATCAATGAACACGATCACAAACAGATCCAAGAATTCGCGGAACGTTCGGTGCATGAGATCCATGAATACCGAAGGCGCATTACATAAGACAAACGACATCACTGTAGACTCATAATGACAGTAGTGTGTGCCAAACGCTGTCTTGGGAATGTCACCTTCCCAAATCCGCAATTGATAATACCCAGATTTCAAATCCAACTTGGAATAAATGGTTGAGCCCGCTAGCTAATCGAACAAGTCATCGATCCGTGGAATCAGATACTTGTTTTTCTCCGTTAGCTTATTAAGTTCACGATAATAAATACATAGCCGCAAACTACCGTCTTTCTTTTTCACAAAAAGAACAGGCGCGCTCCAAGGTGACATACTTGGGCGTATATATCCCTTCTCCAACAGCTCTTGTAACTGAACTTTCAGTTCGACCATCTCTTTTAGCGCTACCCGATATGGAGAACGGGACACAGGTTTCGCACCTGGCACCAGCTCAATAGCGAAGTCGATTTTGCGTTGGGGAGGTAACCCCGGAAGGTCCTTTGGAAGCAAATCAGCATACTCCGACACAATTGACACTTCACTCACACTGGCCTTCGGCGCCACCGCCTTTACGAGTGTGAAGAACAACTCCGCACCCTTCTGAACTGCCTTAACGACTTGAAGAGCAGATAAAAACATCCCACTCATCCCTTGTATACCAATAAACTTGGTCTCTTGTTCGGTATTCTGCCCGAGTGTGACCTCTTTTTAAGTGCAATCTATACAGGCACGCTGCTCTTAAAGCCAGTCCATACCAAAAATTATATCAAATTCCTTGATCGGCAATACTAATGTTTCCACCTTGAACTCCCGACTCCCTATCTTGACCTCAATACCGCAAGATTTATCCGCGCACATCAAACATCCGTTAGGTAACAACACCTTTATACTGTCTGTCGTGGTTCGGATAGGTACCCCGATACGAAAGACGAAATCTTCAGACAGAAACGAATGGGAAGAACCTGTGTCAAACAATGCTCATGCCAGATACTCTCGTATAAGGACAGACCCTATAACATCACAATCAAAACAAGCACAGAACACAGTATAAAATAACATTAAAAACTGCGCGCACCTGTTACGACATCGACCTGCTTAATGGCCTCCTGTTGTCCAAGGTTGAAGACCCTGGGCTTCGCGTGCGAGGCAGAAGACTCCACAACAATCTTCCCTTTCTCCCCATAAGACGCTCCCGTCTTCTTGTCACCCTTTGGAGGACCAACTCGGCAATCACGTGCAAAGTGTCCCAACTTCCCGCACGTAAAACAAGCGCGAGATCCATACCCAGATGTCTCTGTCATAGTCGCAGAAGGAGCTTGTCTAGTAGACTTGGACTTCTTTCCCCATCTCTTACGGTACCCAAACTTCTCCGGACGCGACGGCTTGAACTCTGGCTTTGTCAATGCCAAGGTCCCTTTTGCCTGCCCTCTTCTCATGTTCGTCTCCAAAGACCGAGCCGTATGGACTAAGGCTTTAAATCCCTGACTCACAGGACTCGAGAGTAAATACCGGAGCTCATCTCGCAGTCCCGCATAAAACCTATGAGTCTTACGCTCTTCTTCAGCGAAGATTGTACCCGCATATCTTCCCAACCGTGTGAACTCATGTAGGTACTCATCCACACTACGATCTTCTTAGGTTAACCGTTGAAATTCCATTTCCATCGATATCCTTTGCTGCATTGGTATATGTTGTGCCAAGAACAACAGAGAAAATTCGTCCATCGAGACCTCTGCAAGTTGCCTACTGGCCAAGTGATGTAGTTCAATCTCATCCCACCATAAACGAGCCTCTCCTTCCAGTTGGAAAGTGGCAAACATAACCTTCTATCCCTCCTCAACCTTGATAGCTCTAATGATCCTCTTGATCCTTGCAAGCCAATCCTCTGCTTGGGCCGGTGAACCTGCCCCAGTAAATTGCGGAGGATTAAAGCTCAGGAATTGCTTCAATAATTGATCTTCTACCCGCGGATCAACTACAGCTTCTACCAGTTCTTGCCGTACCCCAGCATGCGTTGACATCACTGCAGAACATGCCTGCCCAACCTACTGAGCATTCATCACAGTAAGTACCATTTCCGTGATAAAACGTAACGTTTCAGTGGATGGAGGAGGTGTGGGCACCTTAGCTGGTGCCACACTTTCTATAGAATGTTGAGGTTTGGATTGACCCTCAACACTTCTAGTCATCTATATGTGTAAAATACACAATTTAGCGACCAAGTAAAACCGCAAACATACAAAAGAATACACAGGTTCAACAAATAAGTGTATTTGCATTCCTAAGTGGACATTCTTGAGTTCAAGTTAAGTGTTATAACGACAGCACTGACACGTGCTCGCCACCTCTCAAAAGAATTCGTCCGCGAATTCGGAAGAGATCGACCAACAAGCTGATACCAAATTGTAACACAGGTCAGAGGATCAAAACCTCCCTCTGATACCAAATTGTAATACCTCTACCCGTCAATAAGAATATAATAAAGGGTTCGTCCGGGGCCCAACACCATATTCTACAAACAGGCGGAGACGCTACTAAATAATATCAATACCAACGCATCCTAGCATAGAGCATTCTAGCGGAAGCTTCATGGTTGAAAACTTGAACTCAAGAGGTACAAGAACTTCCCACTTATAATATAGGAATGTATACAACCAAAGTATTTGGCCTTAAGGCCTTACAAATTTCTCTTAACAAAGGTGTGGTTTACGGACATCGGCACACAGGCCGGCCACACATGAACAAGAAAAAACACAATAAAGCTTTCTAGGGTAGCAGCGTAGCTTGGGCTTCAGGCCGATAAGTCCTGCTCGGACCAACACCTCCTGCACCTGCAAGAACCAATCCACCAAGTCGTGGCAAATAGGGCAACGGTCAGCATTCAGCTGACCAATTATAACGACCCTGCCCCTGGAACGGGCAGCGGAATTCCATCCCTTCAAAGCATTTTTCAACAGTATGTATAGCAACCCACACACGACGTGCACGACCGCAAGGTCAATACATATCACAAACACCGGCATGACGGCCCGACGCTCCGTGCACTCAGGGCACATTCGGGTGTACCGGAAACACCGGATCCCACCAATGAGCATTTAGTCTGGCACGCAGGCCCAAGATTCTCATTATGCCACTGACGAAAGCCCAATGCCTTGGCGCTCTTATTTCCAGCCTACATAAAGAAGGTACGGATCAGCCACCCCCCGTTGCTCAAACCGCCTTGCCACTACCAAGTACATCGTACCTGAGGCCACAAATAAAGGCGCAGGTTGGTTTCACCTTGCCTGTTCGGCACAAAGCCTCATTTTATACAGTTGCAGCCCAACGGCTCAACACCACACAAAGTGATAACTCATGGTCACAAGAGTTGAACCCAACTCTCACAAATTCCTAGAATTCCTCTAGTACTTCCTGCAGTACCAGCCACAGGTATCCACCATGGATTTCATGCATACAATCAATAATCACGGAGTCTTCTCCGATGTGCAAACAAGCATCACCAATCCAGACCAGCATGTCCGGATGGGCTTCACACCGCATGCCTAGATCCGTACTCCGATTCCGGACTCTAACAAGGGGGACTTAACATATCTATCCCAAAGGACACCACAACCCACCGCACACTCGCGAGGACGGGTTTTCACTATGCAAATGTAGGAAAATAGGACTTCACATGTCAAAGACGGAAATTATTACCCTTGGAATTTGCCTCGGAGCCATGGAGAGATTTGAGACGGATGAAAGCCTTCGCAGCAGCCTTGCCTTCGCAAATCCGAACTCGACTCACGATTTGGACCACCGCAGCACCATCGGCGGCCGGATTCCTCTTATTCTTCCTTGCCTTGCTCTCCTCTCTCTCTTAACTTTTGAAAGAGAATGATGAAACTCAAATGAGCTTTCTCCTCTTCAATCTCGGCCTTATCAACCCAGGGAAGAGCCCAGACCATTGGATCTTTGTAAAAGAAAATGAACGACTCTGATCAGCCCTTAATTTGATTTCCTTGGCCGATCACGGGTTGTGACACGCCCGTGTCACAGGCCGTGTTCCTGAAGCGGTGCACAACCGACTGAAAATAAACCAGAACACGGGCATTGACACGCCCGTATCAAGCCTGACATGCCCGTGTCACCCAGTACACGTTCGTGTACCTGGCCGTGTCACCCCTGTAACACGATCTCCAAAATCACCCGAGCAGGACACGGCAAAAGCAGACGCCCGTATCCCTAGCCTTATACCAAACACGCCCCTATGACACGCCCATGTCATAGGCCGTGTTCCACACTCAACGATCAGTTCTCGAGTACTCGTCATGAATAGGGACACGCCCTGGGACATGCCTGTGTCCCAGGCCGTGTACACCTGACACGCCCAGAGACACGCCCGTGTAACAGGGCGTGTCAGCCAACCTGAATCCCACTTTTGCTTTTGAGATTTCTGGGGTGTTATATTAGGTTAATACTCGCTCCTAAGTCAGCTAACACATTTTTGACAAAAAGATCACCGAAGACACACGGGATAGAAAAACTACCCGGGTCACTGATTTTCTTCGGCAAACCGTTTGTCAAAACAGCAGAGCACTCGACATTTAACGTGACATGCGAAAGGTTCTCTAACTTTTTCTTGTTGGTCAGAAGGTCCTTAAGATACTTGGCATACTTTAGCATCTGTGAAATCGCTTCATGAAAAGGCAGATTTATGTGGATTTGCTTGAACATTTATAAGAAACGAGAGTACTGATCGTCCTTACGTTGTTTATTAAGTTCGGAATGGTAAGGCGGGGTCGGATTATTTATAAAAATGGGTGGTGGAGTGAGATCTTTTTCTAAAATGAGGATGATAACTTCTTCAGCAGAGGGTGGAATTTTTAAAATAGGAGCGGAGCTTTGATTTTTTAAAGCGGGGACAGAGCTTGCCTCGGGCTCTTCACTTACCATACCGCGAACTTTCTTCCAACTCCAAAGAGTTATATCTTTCGCTTGCTCTCTCGGGTTGGGCTCGATATTGGAAGGAAGAGACCCTGCGGGTCGCTCAGAAATAATTTTATCTAGCTGTCCTACTTGATTTTCCACACTTTTAATGCTTCCAGTTAAGGTTCTAATTGTAGCGTCATTTATGGATATATATTTGGAAAGTAACTCCTCCAAGCTTGGAGGTTTTGGATAATTTTGAAGAGGTGCTGGTGGTGGTGCAGGAAAATCATTTTGTTGTGGCAGGCGTATAACATTCGATGGATTACTCCATGAAAAATTCGAGTGATTTCTTAAGGCAGGATTATAACTATTCGAAAAATTAAAACCAGGAGAATGAAAATCCGTAGATGAAAAATTATTAAAAGCATTTCTAGGCATATTGTTAACACAATCTAATTGTTCTGGGGCAGGAGTTGCAGATTCCCATACTTGAGGGGCGGATGCAGCAGTCATCTCCGTTATCTTTTCGCTTAATATTTCAACTTGTAGCACGAGCTGGGAGACGTTGTCCACTTCAAAGATACCTGTAGGCCTTCTCCGGCGGGACCTAGGCACATTCCACTTATAAGTGTTCATGGCCATGTCCTCAAAAAGCTCAAGAGCTGCTTCCGAGGTCTTATGGTTTAAAGTACCGCAAGAAGCTACGTCTATCATTTGCATTGTATTTTGATTTAGCCTGTTATAAAACATCTGCACTTGTAACCATACAGGCAGCGTGTGATGTGGGCATCGTCTTTATTATTCTTTAAATCTTTACCAAGTTTCATATAACATTATAGAGTCTATTTGTCCGTAAGAAGAAATGTCGTTCCTAAGTTTAGCAGTTTTAGCTGGCGGAAAATACTTCGCCAAAAATTTTCGGTTAATTCATTCCAGGTGGTTATGCTATTCTTAGGTAGAGTGTTCAGCCACTGCTTAGCTTTAGTTCTTAAAGAGAATGGGAAAAGTCTTAGCCTGATTGCATCATTTGTGACATCATTTATCTTGAAGGTGTCACAAATTTATAGAAAGCTTGCTATATGTGCGTTCGGATCTTCATCTTGAAGTCCGTCAAATTGCACATACTGCTGCACCATTTGAATTATGCTATGCTTTAATTCAAAGTTATTATTTTCTATAGCAGGGCGGACTATGCTAGATTCTGTTCCCTCGAGATTCGGCCATGCATAATAAGACATAGGTCTTTGCACGACTTCCTCCATGTTGGGTTCATCAAATCTTAGAGTAGAGAATGACTCGGAGTACTCAACTAGTATTTGGGAACTATGGCCTTGAAATCGCGACCTTCTCTGAAGAGTACGCTCAATTTCGTGGTCCAAGTCCAAAATAACCGACGGACTCCCGCGGGTCATGCACTAAAAATTAGAGAAGAGAAGAAAGAGAAATAAAATAAACTAGAAAGAATAGCTAGATTTTTTTTTGGAAATAGATTTTTTTTAATAGATTATCTCCCAAACTTCCCAAGGACTACTCGGTGAAGGGTTCGCAAGGTACTAGACTAGATAGAGGCACTTAAAGCCGCTTTGCCCTTTTCGAGAGAATTAGGTGGCGTAGAAAAATTGTGAAGTTGGTTACTATTAAGAGCGGTAATAAAAGTTTTTGATTTTTAAAATTTTTTTAGAAGGAGGGTAAGAAACAGAAGAGATAAAATTAATAGGTTCGTGTTTTCAATTTATTAACGGAAGTTGATTCCCCGACAACGGCGCCCAAAACTTGGTGGTCGCTAAGTCTCGAAGAAAATAAAAGCAACCGAACTAGCAATCCAATGAGGCAAGTATACCTCTCGAACTGTAGCTAGGGGACACAAGTGTCGTTTTGAAATCCGGGAACTGTTTAATAAACTTACTCGCACGATGGCTATTATTTTATCGACGGAAAAACTATGGTTTGAGAAACAAAGTGAAATTAAATAAATAAAGCTATGCTAGAAAGATAACAACTGTAGTTAATTAAAGAGCATAAAGTAAGCGATTATAACGAAGGGTTGAAACTATAAAATGGAAGAGCACTCGATCAAGAATCACCTCGGCAAGAGTTAACTAAGAAATGCGATAAAAATAAACCTAAACTTAATAGGGTAAAGGTCCTTGACCGTGGAGGTTCCTAAAACTTAAACAAGCTTCTCTCGAAGTCGTACCAACTGAGTTTAGGAAGGTCCGACCAACTCTCGTCAAAATCGGAGGCCTAAAGCTCGCTTTACGCGATGAACCCTACTATTGGATTTTACTCCAATCTGGGAAATTTGGAACGTATGCCTCTCTCGAGGGGTGCGTACAACTCCCTTTACTCTTGAATGCTCACTTCATTCTATCGGCCTCTCGGGTAGCCCAGAATGAAAGAAAAGATGGAGAGTATATATCGATAATATACCTCCAATGCATGAAAAATCAAGAGTAATCCAAGGCCTAAACCTTAAAAAGAAAAGGTAAATTCAAAGCATCATAACTTAATCGCTCGAACCTCGGATAATCAAGATCGAGTACAAGGAGGATTAGTTACTCATGATGAAGTGGAGGGGGAGAGATGAGTAGAAGAGCATGATAACACAAAGTAAACAAGGAGAAAAAAACAACACTTTTATTAATAATCAAGAGAGCTACACTTAGGAAATGAAAATTACATTTGCATGAAATGAAAATCCTATTCTAGCCCTACCATTAGCACTAAGCAAGAGGAAAGATTACAACAAAAGCTATTGCAAAATCTAAAACTAAACTAGGATTAAGTGAAACTAAAATGAGAAAGAGAGAGAGAGGGAGAGAAAAGCATAAAAAAACAAGAAAAGGAAGCAAGAAACCAAGGGGCAGTACCTCCCCTCTCAACCCAAGCTCTCTGAAATGAAGGGGGGGGTCTAAATTTATAGAAAATTTCCACGGGTTGGTCACGCTCGACGACACGCCCAGGGAGGGCGTGTTAGGGGGCGTGATAGGTACGACATTGACCTCGGGCTCTGGATTCTTGCAGGAAGGATGATTGTTTTTGTACGTCGGTGGTCACGCCCTGGGTCATGCCCGTGTAGGTGGGGCGTGACACGTACATCGCGTCGAAATCATTGGTCGGAATTCCGCCAGTCATCGGAAAAGGTGGGGTCATGCCCTATGTCACGCCCGTGACATGAGGCGTGACAGTACTGTTTGGCGTGCTAGGAAGAATCGGCATTCAATGCGTTGGCATGCTTTAGGGAGAGGGCAACACGCCCCGTGTCACGCCTGGGGACATGCCTAGGGAGGGCGTGTTAGGGGCATGACTATTTTTCCTGTTTTTTTTTGTCTCTTTCAGTAGTCATTATCGGGATCTGGCGACACGCCCTAGGTCACGCCCGGGGAGGGCGTGACAGGGGGGCATGACAGGTCATTTTTGGCCAATTTTTTGGAAACCTGCAAAAAGAAAAGAAAATGTTAGTGGCAATAATATTTACATAGAAACGATAAAAAATAAGGTAATAAGACATGATTTGTACATTATAAACATAAAATACGATAATAGTTTAGGCTACAAAACGTATTATCAATGTTGCATACATAATGTCAGGCCTACTTGCAGTGAGGTAGAGAAGGGAGCCAAATATACCTCTATGCAAAGTTGGATTAATAGGTTTCCCTAGATCATCTTTGCCTATAGGCATACTTGAGCTCAAGGGAGTTTTTATGGTGGAAGCATTCTCCATACCATACTTCTTGATTAGCTCCCTAGTGAACTTTGACTGGGATATGGATAGAACATCATCAGTCTGTCTTACTAGGAGTCCTAAGTAGAACTTTAGTTCACCAATACTACTAATCTTAAACTTCCCTTGCATATGTTTTGCAAATTCCTGCAGAGGTTATCATTAGTAGAGCCAAATATTACATCATCAATATAAATTTAGACTAGGATAATCTTGCCCTTCGATTCCCTTAGGAATAGTGTCTTGTTTATCTTCCCCCTTCAGAATTTATTCTCAATGAGGAAGGTTGATAAGGTCTCATACCATGCTCTAGGGTCTTGCTTGAGCCCATATAGAGCTTTCCTTCTGGAAAGCTCTATACACAGTAGTAGGAGAGTTAGAATCTACAAAACCTGGAGGCTGCTCTACATATACCTCTTCTTTCAAATCTCCATTCTGGAAGGCTGACTTCATATCCATCTGGAAGACTTTGAATCCCTGGAAGGCTGCAAATGCAAGGAACAGTCTGATTGCTTCCAACCTTGTAATTGGGGCAAAAGTCTGATCATAATCAATCCCCTATTATTGTCTGTACCCCTTGGCCACCATTCTAGCCTTATTCTTTATGATAATGTCATTTTCATCAAGTTTATTTATGAAAATCCACTTAACTCTAATGACATTATATCCATCTGGTCTGGGAACCAGCTTGCAGACCTTGTATCTTTTGAACTAGTTCAGTTCTTCGTACAATGCACCAATCCAGAATTGGTCTTGATTTGCATCTTCAAATTTCTTGGGCTCTTCTTGTGACAGGAAGCAGGAGTAAAGAGCTGTGTTGAGACTCCTACTTCTAGTCTGTGCACTTTAGCTAGCCTCACCTATTATCTAATCTGGAGGATGATCTCTTAGATATCTGACTTCTTGGGGCGGCCAGACTGTTTCTTGCTGAGCACTATTTTCTTCAGTTGGTTGATCTTCATCTCCAACTAGACTGTCCTGTGCTTCCTCTGGACAACATCCCTCTCTATATTCTTCTTGCATAGTAGGTCTTTATTTTTGATGGAGAGCTTTTCCATCATATTTTCTCTACCTGCAGAACTAGGCAAAGATCTTGACAGCTCACTGTCAATCGTGCTTGACTCATCAAACACTACATGGACAAATTCTTATATAACTTGATCTGTCAAGTTATAGACTTTATATGCCATACTATTATTGATGTAACAAAAAAAGATCCCCTCATGTGATTTGGAGGCAAACTTAGTCACTTTTGACTTACCATTATTCAAGATGAAACAGTTGCAACCAAAGATCCTGAAATTTGATATGTTTGGTTTTCTGCCCTTCAAGATCTCATAGGAAGTCTTCTTGTAGCCTTTGGTGATAGAAACCAAATTGAGAACATGACATGCAGTGTTAACTGGCTCAGCCAAGAAATATTCAGGGATAGAAGTGTTACTCAACAATGTTCTCCCAGCATCTATGAGAGTCCTGTTTTTCCTCTCAGCAAACCCATTTTACTGGGTTGTTCTTTGAGAGGAGAATTCCTGATGAATCCCTTGCTCTTCATAAAAAGTAGTCATGGTAGCAGACTAAAATTCATTTCCATAGTCACTTCTTATTTTGACCACAGAGCTCTCAAGTTCATTCTGAATCTGCCTGACAAAATTCATGAAAACTTCAAGGGTTTCATCGTTTCTTCTAAGGAAGAACACCCAAACAAACCCGGAATAGTCATCAACCACCATAAGTGTGTAGAACTTCCTACCTAGACTCTGAACAGGCATAGGACCAAACAAGTCCATATGTAGGATATACAATCATCTAACTGAGTCCTTCGTCCCAATGTTCTTGAAGTAGGTCTTAGTCTGCTTACCCTTTTGGCAAGCAACACATATACCCTCCTTGGAGCATTTTATTTTGGGACCATTCCTAACTAGCTCATCATTAAAGAGTTGACCAATGGTCTTATAATTCAAATGTACAAGACTCTTGTGCCAATGGACACAATATGAGACTTTGTCATTTGCAACTAGGAATATAGGGGAACTACTATCTAAGCATGAAAAGTTTAAGCAATAAATATTCCCACTCCTAGTGCCTGTTAAGATGACACTCTGGTCACTTAACCTATTGATGTAGCACTTATCCTTGTGGAAGGAAATGTCATAACCAAGGTCACATAGTTGTCTTATGCTTATGAGGTTGTGTTGCAACCCTTCTACATAAGCTACCTTTATGATGGTGATTATGCCATTTGAGATCTTACCATAACCTCTGGTTATCCCTTTGTCAAAGCCTCCAAAGAGGACCTTAGGTCCATTATTTATTGGAGTAAACACTTTCAACAGTTCTTTTGTTACAGTCATGTGCCTGGAACATCCACTGTCCAAGTACCATTTAGGGGAACTAGTACTTGAACTAAACTGAAAAGCACAATTTATCTCACCTTAGGACCCCAATTTCTATTGGGTCCTAGGTTTACATTGGTCTGAAAAGAAGCTTGCCTTCCTGCAAAATTCCTGACAAGTTGGCTACCTCTAGACACTGAAGGATTGTACCAGCAATCTATAGCATAGTGTCCCACTTTTCAGAAGCACCAACAATCATGGACATTATATCTCCATTACTATTTAGGGCAGCATTTTCCTGGACTACTCCTTGAATAGTGGATAGATGTGTTGTTGTATGTCTTTGATTCCTTCCAGCAGCTATTTGATTGAAGATAAGTCTTTCAGCTGACTGTTTTGGACTTTTCTGAGAGCCACCAGCTGCATATCTCTTTTCAGCTAACATGCATCGGATTGCATAAAAAACTATCATTCCAGCCTTGCTAGAAGACTCACCTCGAGTCATTACTTTTGCTGGATGACTCAGATTTCCTGCAGCAGCAATATCCTTGTGTTTTGGGGATGAGGCACCAAAAACAAATGGTCCAGGATGGGCCATTTGAATTTCCTCATGAGCAGCATTAAGGGCCCTCACATGGCTGTATAATCCACCTTGGCTATGACCACATTGGTCCATACCAGTGGATCTACCATTCTCCCAGTAACCACAACAGTTTTTATGGTCATACCTATTAGAAGGCAACAGAACTTTGTAAAAAGAAATTGGAGGAAATGAGTCTAGAGGCACAACTAGTGCCTTCCCCTTTCCTTTTGGATTGGGAGGTCTAGTGATCCCTTAAAACATAACCCTTTCTTACCCTTTTGGGTAAAGAGGGTGTCAATTAAGGGAAGCACAATGCTTGTTTTAGAAAACTTGGCCACCAGCAGTTTCTCCCTTTGTAGATCATCTTTAAGTTTCTGGATAAGTTTCTCATTTGAGACTCTTACCACAGACTGCATATCAATGATCCCCTTGAGCTTGGCTGATTGAGCAGCCATATCATTGAGATCCTTTTCTTGGCCCTCACACTTACTCCTAAGACTGAGATGTTCTTTTGCCCGTCTCTTGGCAAGGAGCTTGCAATTCTTGAATGCTTCAAGAAGTTCTCCATACTTGTCAATTATAGAATTGACATCATCCTCAAAATCTGAATCCCATTCATATCTTGATGATTAAGCTTCAGACTCTGAGCTAGCCTCATGACCTAAAATAAAAGGCAGAGATTTAGAATTTACATGAGCATGTCTAGGCTGATCCTATGTAATGCCCCAAAACCATAATAAGGTCACACTACCTAGGACACTAGCGCATCTAGGGCCGTGTCCTGCTCTGTATTAGCCTGGCTGTGTCAAGTGTGGTACACGACTGGGAACAAGGGTATGAATAGTGTTTACACGAGCGTGTCGATTGGTGACACGGTCGTGTCAAATACCTTTGTCTTGCTCTGGTTGTGTCGGGCGGTGCCGACTGAAGTACACAGCCTGGAGTACGGGCATGTACTGATCGACACGGGTGTGTCAATGTTGACACGGGCGTGTTGGGGACCTGTGTCCCTTTCGAGATTTGTTGGTCCTGTGTCGATTGAGGGACACACCCCTCAACACGGGCATGTACTGATTGACCCGGGCATGTTAGGAGCTTGACATGGGTGTGTCTAAGCCTGTGTCCTAGTCTGATTTAAGTCCATTGTGTGCCGCTTAAGGTACACGGCCTGTGATACAAGGGTGTCACACGGGGGTGTCACAGGCCGTGTTCGGCCCAGGAAAGTCTTTTTCAAAGAAAATCTGAGTTGTTCGTTTCCTTTGATGAAGATCTAACACCCCTGGGTATTTCCTGAAGGGATAAGTGAGCGGATTGATGAGTTCTTTCTCATTTTATCCTTATCATTCTCTTTCTAAGAAGAAGAGAGAGAGGAGAGCAAGGGAAGGAAGAAGAAGAGAAATTTGGCCGCAGGTGGTACTACGGTGGTCCAAATCGCGAGCCGAGTCTAGATCTGCAAAGGCGAGGCCGTTGCGGTGATTTTCATCCATCTAGTTTTTCTCCATGGCACCGAAACATCTTCCAAGGGTAACAATTTTCTTCTTGGACAAGTGAATTCTTACTTTCTTGCATATGCATGGAATCCTCCACCAAAAGGTGGAAATCGAAGTGATTCCCTTGGGATGTTGTGATTAATCCCATGTTATGTTGCCTTAGAACCAGAAGTGAGTTGTACAATTATGCATGATGTGTGAAACCCATCCGGACGAGTTGGTCTGGATTGGTGATGCATTGTTTGCAAATCGGAGAAAACTCCGAGTAAATTGATTGTTTGTATGGAATCCTTAGTGGATACCTGTGGCATGGTGCAATAGGAAGTACTGGAAGAAATCAAGGAAAAAGCTTTGAGAGTTGGTACTTGGTGTTCAACTCTTGTGGTCGTGAGTGCCATCCTGTGTGAAGTTGAGCCGTTGGGCTACAACTGTGAAATACCTGTGTGGCTAATGTGAAAGGTGAAGCCGTACCTGCATCAGTCCAGGCTTGAGTCTAACGAATTTGAGTAACGGGAAAGGTGGATCTGCTTCCGTGTTATGGTTGTCTAATCGTGGGTGCTTAAGGCACTGTTAGGATCACATAGAGAGAGTCTATGGGCTACATGTTGTAAAGACTAGGAATGCTCATAATGGACCGTCATGTCTGGGGCTTCTGAACGATGGTGGGACCCTGTTTTTCCTGTACACAAATAATGTGCCTTGAGTGCACGGAACGTCAGGCCGTCGTGCCAGCATTTGTGATATATATTGATCTGTGCGGTTGTGCATGTCCTTGGTGGATTGTTATATATATATATATGCTATGTGAATACAATAAGGAATTCTGCTGCCCCGTGCCAGGAGATGGGTTATTATAATTGGTCAGCTGAATGCTGACCGTTGCCCTATTTTCCACTGCTTGGTCGGTTGTCCTTTTGCAGGTAATGGAGGACCAAGCGGGAAATAGCGAGCTTAAGCCATGGTTATGTTGCTGGTCCTCAAAGTCTATGTTTTGTTTACTCTTATTCATGTGTGGTCGGCCTGCGCGCCGATGTTTGTAAACCACACTTTTGTTAAGAGAAACCTGTAAGGCCATAAGGCTAAGTACTTTGTGTATTTTGTATACATTCAAGTTTTCTTTTTAGTGGACAATCTTTGTGATTCTTGAGTTCAAGTTATCAACCATGAAGCTTCTGCTAGAATGCTCTGTGTTAGGGTTCGATGGTCTTTGATATTATTTAGTTACTTCTCTGTCTGTTTGTGGAATATAGTGTGGAGCCCCGGCCGGACCCTCTATTATATTACACATGATGGGTAGAGGCGTTAAAATTTTGTATCAGCATGTTGGTCTATCTCTTCTGAATTCGTGGTCGAATTCTTTTGAGGGGTGGCGAGCACGTGTAAGTGCTGCCGTTATAAAACATAAAATGAACTCAAGATTGTCCACTTAGGAATGAAAATACACTTGTTTGTCTATCCCTGTGTGGAAACTTACTTGCACGAGTTTACAAGGTTGGGCCATTATGCGGGGTCTATCTTCCCTGATGAACAACGAAAAACCAATAGGTTCTACGAAGGGTTGCGGGTTTAGTTGAGATTCCAGCTTTTGAGTTCTATGAACCAAGGATTTTAAGCGTTGGTTGATACTGCTTGTGCGCTGGAGAGTGATATGAAATGGGTGCAAGGAAAGAGGGACTTAGCTATGATGAAGTCTGAGTTCAAAGTGCCCCGTCCTTAAAAATCAAACTACCAAAAGAAGTGGAGCAAGAGAGCCAAATATTCTGGACAGACCCCTTATTCAGTTGTGTCGGGAGCAACAACAAAACAAGAGTCTCGTACCTGCTTTACATGTGGCAAAGTGGGACATATAGCCCGTGATTGTCGGGTTGGTCCGCCAAAGGTGGAAAATAAGACGGGATCGTCTTATGCTACGAAAGGAAAAACTATAGTGGAGTCCTCTACATCCCAGGCGCAGCCCCGAGTCTATAACCATGGCCAGCAAGAGGCCATAAAGTAATGTAACGTCGTCATAGGCTTTGTCCTTATTTGGAACAACCCGGTGAGAGCACTATTCGATACGCGTGCTTTGCATTCGTTTCTGTCTAAGGACTTAATAGCTCTAATTTGAGTACCTAGTCATGTGATGATAGATAGTGTTAAGGTGTTATTACCGAATGGCTCTGTGATGCTTGCGGACAGGGCTTGCGATATGATAGTTCAAATAGGAAGTCAGGTTTTCGGCTTGAGTGCATCTGTTTTACCGATATCGGAATTTTATGTGATCTTTGGTATGGACTGGCTTTCGGAGCAGCGTGCCTTTACTGTTTTCAATTCAAAGGACATCACACTTGTAACACCCCCGGTTTTTCTGTGATTTGTTTAATCCTTGTTTGGCATTACGATGACGCGTGTCAGCCTTTGTCGTTGTTAGAGCATGGTTTTAGCTCTTTAGGTTCCTTGAGTGGCCTATTTGTAGCCTGTTTGCAAGATTACCCAGCTAGCCAGAGTCTTTTTTGGTGACTCGGCTGTGCCTCTCAGGGAATGCTTGTTCTTTTACTTCGGGAGGTGTTAGCCTGAGATTTGATTGTCGGATGTTGTTTTCGAGTTCGTTGTTATTTTCCTAGCATGGGTGTTTAGCCACGGTGTGAGTTTTGTCGAAATCCAAGATCATTTTTTTCGCATCGTTTCGACGTTTGTTTTGTTAGCCGGTAGTGGCTACCTGTTTGTTGTTCATGGCCTTGTGTGATCGAGCTTGGTGATGCTGGTGCTTGTTTTAGGCTAAGTTTGTTTAGCCAATTATTTAATATGTATATATGTATGTAAATATATAAGTTTGGGTGTAAGCTTGGGTGCTGATAGCTTTATTTTTTAAAAAAAGTATATATATATATGTGCAGAATATATATATATATATAAATATGTGGCTGTTTTTATATATAAGTTTTTATATATGCATATTATACACATATATATGCATAAGAGTTTGAGTTGGCTGATTATATATAAATATGTGTATAAGTGTCAGCTAGTGGCTGATTTTATATATGCAGGTTTATATATGAAGTCAGCTAGTGCTTAGGCTAGGTTAATATTTTATTAGCTATATGATGAGTTAGTGGGAGGGAATGCATTAAAAGCTCTAGCTGTTCTCCTCCTCCCCATTTCTCCCCATTTCCCGGGCTAGCTACATCTTGTCAGCTTCCAGCGGAAGGAAGCAAGCGGGAGGCGGAGGAGCTGCAGCTTAGGCCGTCGGATAACTGTAGATTTAGGGCATGTTTCGCTCGGGTAATAACAGATTTGAGCTGCTTTCGCCGGGATCTTCCTTCCTAGGTAAGTTTTGCTTAATATAGGGTTGTCATTAGGAGTTAGGGTTTTCAGAATTCTCTTCTTCTTCCTCTAAGCTTCGGTTTTGGTCTTCCAGGTGGCCGATCTTGCCGCCGGTGCCAAGCCTTGGAGGTATCTGCTGTTTTCCTAGAGGTAGAGGCAAGTGGTGTTCTTTGCCCTTGCCAAGATTGATTTTACTCTTTTTATAGTTGTTGTAATAGTTTTCTTCCCTTCCTACAAGCTAGGGTAGCTGCGGTTTCATTCCAGCTAGAGCTTGCTAAAGTTGTCCGAGCTTTAATTTATTCTCCTCTCCTCATGTACTCTCAGTTATATCCAGATGGTAGCAGGAAGTAGGATGTGGACTTAATTAGGTTTAGTCTAAGTTTTTAGATTGCGGTGGTTGGGTAGAAGAGGTAGGAGAGGGAGTTGGAATTAATTTTCCAACTCTCTGGATAAGTGGCGTTGAGTGGGCTGGGGTCGGGATAACTGATTATTAGGCTAAGTAAAAAGCCTTGAGTGAGTGTACCTCACTCAACGGCTAGACTATTAGGCTTCCGGCATTGAGTGTGGTGCCCTCACTAAACGCCATGGTTGTTTTTACGGCTAAGTGTTTTGGCGTTGAGTGAGTCGACCTCACTCAATGCCGTGGTTGTTTGGCATTGAGTGTTGTGGACTCACTCAATGCCGCAGCTTTTCCCAGCGGCTAAGTCATTTGGCGTAGAGTGAGTCAACCTCACTCAACGTCGTGGCTGATTTGGCGTTGATTGTGGTGGACTCACTCAACACCATAGCCTGTTTTTGCGGCTAAGCCATTTGGCGTTGAGTGAGCCGACCTCACTCAACGCCGTGGCTGTTTTGGCGTTGAGTGTGGTGGACTCACTCAACGCAAAAGCCTGCTTTTGCGGTTAAGTCTTTTGGCATTGAGTGAGTCGACCTCACTCAACGCCGTGGATTTTTTGGCGTTGAGTGTGGTTGACTCACTCAACGCCAAAACTTATTGTTGCGGTTAAGTTGCTTGGCGTTGAGTGGGTGGACCTCACTCAATGCCAAAGATTTTTGGCATTGTGTATGGTGAACCCACTCAGCGCCACATCGAGTGAACTTGACTCTTTTTCCTTGGGTTTGGTGTGTTTCTGAAGGATTGTTAGTATGGCTTTTTCCTTAGGGGGGAGTTGGGTGATCGGCTAGTTTTTGCATGCCGACTCGTGGATTAAGGCAGGTGGTGTGTTTTTATGGGCTCTGTAAGGGGTGAATTGTGTGTGCTGAGCTGTGGCCACCACCACCTAGGTCGTGTTGGGCTTGTATAGTTTGGTGTGTGGACTCTGTAGCTACCGCCGTTTGATTTAACCCTAAAGTTATTTTTTGTCTGGTTGTTGGTGAGGGTTGTGCCGCCCACTCCGACCCAAGGTTTTCACCACGGCCAATAATTAAAAAAAATTAGGACTGTTAGTTCCTTTCCTTTCACATGGCTATTTCTCTTAGCATAAGTTTGCCTTGGTGCTGCTACAGTCTTTTTGGCAGAGCTTGTTGCTATGTATGCTCACACTTGGTGTGTTTTTACTACTCTTTTGACAGTGTTTTACTCTTATTGTCATGCTTTTTTTCTACTGATAGCATTTTGTTGCAGGGTTGGCACGCCTTCTTTCATTGCTTTTGAATCTAATGCTCCACTTCCTTTGTTTTTTTTGTTCTGAGGTGTTTTTTCTTTGAATGTCTCAGGTTCAGGTTGTAGCCAGTTAGACGGCTAGTCCTCTGGTGGAGTTTTCTTGTGGCCTCCTGGGTGGCTGAGGTTGTTATTCCTCATCTGGTGAGGTAGTTTTTCTTCTTTTCTGTATAGACATGCATACTCACCAGTGGGTTCGTGTTAGGTTGTTGACGCCCACTGGTGGCTTACTTATGTTGCTGGGTATGAACTAAAAATGCTACTTTTGCGTATTTGAGGTTGTTCACTTGTTTCTTGGAAGGTTTTATGCTAGGTTGCATGTTAGGTATTTTAAAACCCTAAAGCATTAGTACATGTATCTCATGCACATCATGTTTACAAAACTAAGAGACTACTTTTCCTTATTGCATACCATGAGTCGTCTCTCGGGGACACTTATGCTCCTTTATGATGTCAAAACAACTTAATTAAAGTATTTTCCGCTGTGAATAAATATATTTTTTTATTGTGGACTAGCTGATCCACTGTGCCGAGGGATACGACCATTAAATATAACTGGTTTTCTTTCATATTAAACTATGAATTTTCCTTAAAGTATAAAGTCTGGAGTTTATCCTGAGCGTGTGCAGTTATCCCCTGCACGACGTGGCATCACGACATGTATTTTATCTTACTCTGATACGATTTAATTGTTGAGAAAAATGTGGGTTGTGACAGTTGGTATGAGAGAGAGGTTGCTTGATAATTGGTCAGGCAACCTTTCTCTTGTTAGCATTAGTTGTTTAGCATCATACCATACACACACCGATATGTCATCGGCACATCTTGGCTAAAGCACGAACACTACACTCATAAGAATGAAGAAGTATACAGGGCATATTATGTAGTATGGGATGCATAATATGTGTTTGTATATGG
The DNA here is from genome assembly GCA_039513925.1 of Platanthera zijinensis. Classification (NCBI taxonomy): domain Eukaryota; kingdom Viridiplantae; phylum Streptophyta; class Magnoliopsida; order Asparagales; family Orchidaceae; genus Platanthera; species Platanthera zijinensis. The sequence continues at coordinate 112,575,214 of CM077092.1, forward strand.
ATCCACCATAGGAGGCAACATGTGAGGGTTATGTAGTATGGGATGCATAACCTCACCACTTGAATGCGGCTATCACTTTTTCTTTTTTTGGTTGCATGGAAATGTGATGTAGTATGACATGCATAACATTTTCATGTGTACGCCGCCATGACATACATTAAGGCTTTTTTTAGAATGCATAGCACAACATGCATAGCATAACATATCATCAGCATAATGTGCCAAGCTAAATATTTGCATGATGACATATGTACACACATTGTTTGAGTAAAAAAGAATACAAATTCATGCATTCATGGTCTAAGCACATGATTTAGTATGATGGTGGTGAACCATCTTAGGTTGAGCATAACATCATCATTGTAAAAACAAATCCCAGAGCAAGTTTAGCAGTTGAAGTTCATATTTAATTATGTTTGTCTGTATCGGGTAGTTTTGTTCTAGCAGTTGGGCTAGGTTCTAAGTCATGCTGATGCAATTATAGGATGGCGAGGCGATCCTTGACAAGATCGACTGCCCAAATTGAGGGTGAGTCTTCTGGAGTACAAAGCGAGGCGTTGATTGAAAGTCTGCGGCAGAGTAATGAAGCCTTATCTAGGCAAGTGGTGGATATGCAGACTCAGATCCAGACTCTGATAGCAGTTATGACGGGACAGCCTCTGATAGTGCCGGACCCTACTGTAGGCGTAGCTGTTCCTGTTCCACCTGCTCCCCTGGTACCTCCTGTTGTGCTGGCCTTGGAGATGATATTCATATTGCACTTCCAGCGACTTGTACCACCTACTTATTATGGGAAAGCAGACTTCATGGTTTTGGATGATTGGCTCATAGCCATCGAGGAGATGTTCTCCTATTCTAGAGTTACCCCCGATCATAGGGTGATGATCACTGCCTATCAACATAAAGGATTGGCGAAGAGTTGGAGGCTGAGAGAGAAGGAGAGCTTGAAAGAGGGATGCTCTTGGGAGGCCTTCAAGGAACTGTTGCATAGGAAGTTTCTACCTTCATTCGAGCGTGACCGCCTGATGAATGATTTCCTACATTTGAAGCAGAGGAAGCTTACGGTTGCGGAGTACGAGATCGAATTTAGCAAATTGAGCCGGTTTGCTCCCAGCTTGGTGAGTTCCGAAGCGGATAGAGTTAAGCGATTTCTTGGTGGCCTGAGAAGTGACGTTCACCAGTTAGCTGTTGCCCATGGAGCAGTGAGTTATGCTGGTGCGGTAGAAGCTTCTTTGAAGATGGAGGCCAATTATAATGCTAAGCTAAGAGGGAAGCAGGTGAGAAAGGATAAAAGGAAAGCTCTTGAAGGAAAGAGCCCCCAGGTACCCGATGCTTCTTCCAGAAAGAAGAGCAAGGAGGTTTGCAGCTTCTGTGGCCAGCAGGGCCATCCTGTGGGGAAATGTTTCAAGAGGTTGGCAATGCAAAAGGAGCAGGTTCATGCGATTCAGGGTACTCCCAGGGGGGATTTTGTGTGTACCTTGTGTCGGAAGAAGGGGCATTATGTTGCACATTGCTGGTCAAAAGATAAAGTGTGTTTTCAGTGTGGGCAGAAGGGTCATCTCAAGACAAGGTGCCCACAGGTCAAACCCGTTCTCCAAGCAGTTCCGCTTCAAGCATTACCCCCGCCTCAGCGTGTGGATAAAGGCAAGGGGAAGCTGAATGTAAATTCTGCAGAGGGAGAGCAGACTTTGACTCAGGTCATTTCAGATTAGATTTCTCCCTTGCTTGAATGTTTTGTTTCTAGTATAGCTATAGCTTTTGTTTTTCTTAGTTGTGTATGCCATCTTATAGGAAGATTTAAGGTGAGGAATTGTTGGGCGCGTGTTCTCTTTGACTCTGGTGCTACCCACTCCTTTGTGGCTAGAGCCTTTGTGGAGCGCTATCGTTTTGGTCTAGAGCGAGTTTGTGATTCTTTTTGCGTCAAGTTTCCTTCCGATGATTTCGTGATTTCAGATCAGGGTATTCGGGATTGCCCGATTTTGTTTGGGGATTTTCTAGCAAAGGCAGATTTGAAGCTGATCGACCTGGAAGACTTCGATGTTATCTTAGGCATGGACTGGTTGTCCAATTTTGATGCAATTATCCAGTGCAAGGGTAAGCACTTGGACTTCGTTAAGGACGACGGTCAGCCTGGGAGTGTTTATGCTGATTTGCGCCAGGATTCTCCGGTCATTTCTGCGGTATGTGTTCAGAAGCTACTTGATTCTGATTGCTTTGCCTGTTTTGACTCAGTAGTGGGGCTGTTGTTTGTGTACCGTATTTGGAGGAGATTCTTGTGGTGTGCGAGTTTTCGAATGTTTTCCCTGACGATCTTCCTTGTCTTCTACCTGATCGAAATGTCGAATTTGTTATAGATTTAGATCCAGGTACACATCCTATTACGAAGGCGCTGTACCGGATGGCCCCGTGAGAGCTGGAGGAGTTGCGTATCCAGCTGGATGAGCTGTTGTCAATGGGTTTTATCAGGCCGAGTTCGTCGCCCTGGGGTGCCCTTATTCTCTTTGTAAAGAAGAAAGACGGGTCGATGAAGCTTTGCATTGACTATAGAGAGCTGAACAAGGTTACTATAGAGAACAGGTACCCTCTGCCATGGATTGACGATTTGCTTGATCAGTTGCGCGGTAGCACAGTATTCTCCAAGATTGATCTTCGATCTGGATACCATTAGCTCATGATCCGTGAGTCTGACATTCCGCAGACTACTTTTCGATCCTGGCATAAGCATTTTGAGTTTTTGGTTATGTCATTTGGTTTGACAAATGCGACCTCAGCTTTTTTGGATTTGATGAACCGTGTCTTTAAGGATTTCCTGGATAAGTTTGGGTCGTGTTTATCAACGATGTTCTGATTTATTCCCGTAATACTGAGGAGCATGACCAGCATCTGCGTTTGGTTTTATCTGCCATAAGGGACCACAAGTTATTCGCCAAGTTGAGCAAGTTCGAGTTTTGGGTGCCTCAGGTTGCATTTCTTGGCCACGTGGTGAATAAGAGTGGGATTTCAGTTGACCCAGAAAAGATCGATGATGTGATGGAGTAGAGTAGGCCGAGCACACCCAAGGAGATTAGGACCTTTCTGGGATTAGCCGGATATTACAGGAGATTCGTGGAGGGTTTTTCCACCCTGGCTGCACCTTTGACTAAATTTACCTAGAAGAATGCAGCGTTTGTTTGGAGCGAGAAGTGCGAGAAAGCCTTCCTGGAGCTCAAGGACAGATTGTGCAGTGCTCCTGTTTTTACCCTGCCCACGGAAGGCATGGATTATGATGTTTATGTGGATGCATTACATGTTTGTCTTGGTTGCGTGTTTATGCAAGTCGAGAAAGTGATTGCATACGGGTTGAGGCAACTGAAGACTCATGAGAGGAACTACCCTACGCATGACCTAGAGTTTGCGGTCGTGATCTATGAGCTGAAGTTGTGGAGACATCTGCTTTATGGAGTGCAGTGCAAGATTTTTACTGATCACAAGATCTTAAAGTACGTCTTCACCAAGAAGGAATTGAATTTGCGCCAGCGGTGATGGTTAGAGTATGTGGCCGACTACGATGTTGAGATCCAGTATCATCCGGGAAAGGCCAATGTGGTGGCCGACGCCCTGAGTCGGAAGTCAGGGAAAATTTTTGGTCTCTCCGCCAAGCTTTTAGTAGAGGAGTTTCTTTTGATGGGCATTTCTGTGGGAAGCTGCAATTTGCCTCTAGTTTGGAAGTGGCAGATCCTTCATGGATTGCGCTTACGTGACTGCATCAGAATGATGATCCCGATCTTCTGCATTTGTATCTTCGATATGAGAAAGGTGAATTGCTAGATTTTTCTATTGATGATGCGGGTACCTTGAGGTACCACGGTAGGTTTTGCATCCCCGTCGTTGGAGATATCCGGGTGATGGTGTGCAGGGAAGCCCATGGATCTAGTGTTGCCTACCATCCAGGATCTACTAAGATGTATCATGATTTAAAGCAGATTGCCTGGTGGTATGGGATGAAGGGAGACATAGCCAGATTTACTTTTGAGTGCCACACTTGCAAGCATGTGAAAGCCGATCATGGAAGGCCTGGTGGCAAGCTGACTCCCTTGAAGATTCCGACTTGGAAGTTGTAAAGCATCTTGATGGATTTCATTAGAGGCTTACCAAGATCTCCTAGGGGCCATGATTCAGTTTGGGTGATAGTGGACAGATTGACGAAGTGTGCTCACTTCGTACCGTTTAAGATCGACTATCTGATGAGGAAGATAGCTGAGCTGTATTTGAATGAGGTCATTTGGTTGCACGCTATGCCATTCAGTATTATTTCAGACCGAGACTCTCGGTTCACATCTCGCTTCTGGAAGAGCATGCAAGAGGGTTTGGGTACGGATTTGAGATATTCTACTGCTTACCACCCGCAGACTAATGGCCAGACAGAGCAAGTCAATCAGATATTGGAGCACATGATCCGATGTTATATTCTAGACAACAGAGGAGTGTGGGATGAGCGTTTGCTGTAACGCCCCCGATTTTTCTGCGATTATTTAATTCTTTTTTGGCGTTACGTCGACGCGTTTTCTTGTCTTGTGCCATCTGTGGAGTGTGGTCTTAACTCCTTAGAACTGAGTGGCCTATTTTGTAGCCTATGGGCAAGATCTCCCTAGCAAGTCGAGTCGTTTTGGGTGACCCGGTGTGACATCTCGGGGGATGCCTCTATTTTGGCTTCGGGTAAGTATAACTCAAGTTCTGTTCGTCGAAAGTTAATTTCGACTTCGCCGTTGCGTTCGTAGCATGGGTATTTAGCTATGGTGCAAATTTTGTCGAATTCCGAGGTAGTTCGGTTTTCGCGTCATTTTGGGTGTGCTAATAATAAATGTAAATAAGTAATTTTGTGCGGTTTAAAAAAAATCTGGCGGTCAAAGCTGGGTGGTTTTAATCCTGTGTCTATAAATATATATTATTATAGTATTACTTAATTAAATGTTAAGTTAGTATTAAGAGGGTGCTATATATAGGATAGTTTAGATTTAATAGAAACAGCTCATGTTCATCTTCCCGAAAAAACGAACCAGTTTACGGTTGTTCGCGAAAAGAAGCGAAGAACCGCCGAACCTGCTCCCCTTCGGACGCCGATTCCGGGAGCATTTGTGGATGGAATTCGATTCCGGAAGAGGATTTGGATTGCTCTCTCCTAGACCTTCATTCCTACGATAAGAAATTACATTTTCGTGGTGTTTCTAGGGGTCTCGAAATTTCTTGGGTTGTCTGTTTCCTCCATTAAAGCTCTAGATTTCTGCTTTAGGTGTTGCTGCTGCTGGTGCCGAGTGAGAATAAGGGAGGCCGACCAAGCTTCGCTGGAAATCGAGGCAAGTGGTATTCTTGCCCAACCTAGTATTTTTCTTTTATTGTATATTTTTCTCTCTTTGTTCTTGCGGCCGTAGAAAGCTTTGTTTAGATTTTTGCAATGTTAGTAAAGCCCTGTTAGCCCTAGGTTAGAAACCCAATTCTTTGCTTTAAATTGGGTATAAACTTCCTACTGTAAGCCTTCCTGTACGGTTATTTTTTACCTAAAGCAGCCGGGGCACTATGATTTCCTTTTACCGTTACAAATAAATCGTCTTGCTCTCGGGCTGAGAAATGAAGTAAAGGTTAGGGTTAATTTTCCTGTGCTGATGCTGTAGCCTGGTAGGGATAAGAGGTTTTAATTTGGCAATTGTTTCTAAGTCCTAATCTGAACCCTAGATCATAACCTGTTAGAATAATGTTACTACATTAATTTTTAAATCAGTAGTATGTTGCTGGAATCGTGTTGGAGCAGAGCTAAGGTCAGGCGCTGAGTGTGGAGCACACACTAAACGCCTAGCCTATTCGGGCTTGGTGTTGAGAGTGGTGCACACACTCAACGCCTAGTCAGTTAGGGCATGGTATTGAGTGTGGTACACACACTCAACGGCATAGTCTTAGGTTTTGATCTTTTGCGGCTAAGTGTTGTGGCGTTGAGTGAGTCGACCTCACTCAACTCCAAGGATGTCTAGGCATTCAGTGAGGCAGACTCACTCAATGTCGCAGCCAATCCGCACGGTTATGTCGGATGGCGTTGATTGAGTGTGCCTCACTCAACGCCATGGAGGTTTAGGCGTTGAGTGAGGCGGACTCACTCAACCCGCAGCCCATCCTTGCGGTTAAGTATTTTGGCGTTGAGTGAGTCGACCTCACTCAATGCCAAAACTGTTTTGGCATTGAGAGAGGTGGACTCACTTAACTCCATAGTTTGTTTTTGCGGCTAAGTGCTAAGGCGTTGAGTGAGTGAACCTCACTCAACGCGTGGCTGTTTTGGCGTTGAGTGAGGTTAACTCACTCAACGCCACCATCTGTTTTGGCGTTGAGTGAGGTTAGCTCACTCAACGCCACAACCAGTGTCGCAGAAGGCGTTGAGTTTGTCAACCTCACTCAATGCTGTGGCTGTTTTGGCATTGAGTGAGGTTACCTCACTAAACGCCACTGTCTGTTTTGGCGTTGAGTGAGGTTAGCTCACTCAACGCCATAACCAGTATTGCAGAAGGCGTTGACTAAGTGAACCTCACTCAACGCAATAGCTGTTTTGGCATTGAGTGAGGTTAACTCACTCAACGCCACCGTCTGATTAGGCATTGAGCGAGTGGAGCTAACTCAATGCCACGTCGTGTTGAGCCTTCTCAACTCTTTTCCCATACCTTGATTTTCTCTCCCGAGTGAATTTCCTTTGGTTTTGAGTTTCCTTGTCGGCTATGTTTTTCTGAAGGCCGAATCGTGGGTTGTGGTTAGTAGTGGTGGTTTGAAGCTCTTAATAGGGGCGAAGTTGTGTGACTTGGCTGTGGCCAAACTTTTATCTTGTTCCAGGTACGGGCTGGGCAAGTTGGTGGGAGGTCCCTAGTGCTTTGACATGTAGACTCTTGAGCTTTGTTTCTTTGAAATGGTGGTTGGGGGACCTATTTTTCCTCCAACCCGGATCCACGTTGTTTTTGCTACTGCCATCTCTCACAACTTAGGGTGTTAGACATCTCTTCCTTTGTAGAGTGCAACATTTTGGGCTCATGGTAGCCTTGTAAACTTTGCAGGATTTTTGGCAGGGTTGTTGCTATTTCCTCGCACATAGTGCTTTTCCTTTTTGTCTTGCCTTGGACTGTGGTGCTTGTTACGGTTTACTTACTCTTCTTGCTTATCATTTAGATTAACATTTCCGTTCAGTTTATTTGTTTTTTTCTTGCTGAGGTATTCTTTTCTTCTTTGAATGCCTCAGGTTCTGGTTAGTAGCTGATTAGGCGGCTAGTTGTGATGTGCTGTTGCTGGTGGTCTCTCATACTATGGAGACCAGTTCCTTGGTCTTGTGAGGTAGTTTTGTGCTTCTTTCTTAAAGATATACATACTTGCCAGTGGGTTCATGTTAGTTTGTTTGCGCCCACTGGTAGTTTTACCTTGATACTAAATATATTATCTTTTTGCTGCTACCTTTCTGGAGATTGGTCTACTTGCTCTTGGGATATTTTATGCTAGGTTGCTAGTTACTTTAAAAACAGAACAAACACTATTATGCATATATTTCTCATGATCAGAATGTTTTATAAAACTCAAACACTATTTTCAAAATAACGTAAAAAGATCGTTTTCCTATGTATAGTATAAATTAAATGTAGGGTCCTGCATAGTATAAGTTGTACTCTTGGGACACGTATGCACTCTTTTAGGATGTCAAACTTGAATAAAGTATTTTCCGTTCCGTATAAGTATAGTTTTTAAACTGTGGGCTAGTTTATCCACTGAGGTGAGGGATACGGCCTTTAAAAATATAACTGTTTATTTCTAATCATATAACTCATGAAATTTCATAAAGTAAAGTAGATAGTTTTTCCTAAGCATCAGCAGTTATCCCTTGCTTGACGTGGCATCACGACGTGTGTTTTCCCATACTCTTATAACTCTTAATTCGGAGAAATTGCGGGTTGTGACAGCTGGTATCAGAGGGAGGTTGCTTGACAAGTTAGTCGGGCAACCTTTCCTTTTGATTGCATTAGTAGTTTAGCATCATGTCATTCACACACCGATATGTCATCAACATGTCTTGGAAAAGCACGAACACTACACTCATAGCATAACATGAAGTATACAGGGCATATTATGTAGTATGGGATGCATAATATATGTTTGTATATGGATCCACCATAGGGGCAACATGTGAGGGTTATGTAGTAGGGATACATAACCTCACCACATGGCTGCGACTACCTCGTTTTCTTTTCGTTGCATGAAAATATTATGTAGTATGGGATGCATAACATTTTCATGTGTACGCCGCTCATAACATGCATTAGAGACTTTTTAAAATTCATAGCACAAACATGCATAGCATAACATTGCATAAGCACAACGTACCAAGCTAAAGACTTGCAGGATGACATATGTACACACATAAGTTTTCGAGTCAAAAATAATATAAAGACATGCATTCCCGATCTAGGCAAAAGAGTTAGTATGATGGTGGTTAACCATCCTAGGTTAGGCATAACATCAATTCTTGTAAAAATAAACTCCCAGAGCAATTTTAGCAGCTTTAAGTTCACATTTATGTATGCATTGTCTGTACTTGTAGTTAGTTGTAGCGGTTGTAATAGGATCTGGCTAATATTGTTATGATTTTAGGATGGCGAGACGTCCTTCGACTAGATCGACTCGCCTATCTTAGGGTGAGTCATATAGAGCGCAGAATGATGCGGTGATCGAGAGCCTGCGACAGAGTAGTGTTTCCTTGAGCAGGCAGATGGTGGAGATGCAGGCCCAGATCCAGTCTCTGGTGGCAGTTGTGGCAGGACAGACTCACGGAGTGCAAGGCCATATAGGGGGGTTAGTTGTTCCTCCTCCTGCACCCCTGAGACCTCCAGTGGTGGTGTGCCAGCAGAGATGGCATTTATCTCGCAGTTTCAGAGACTTAGCCCTCCTACTTATGATGGGAAGGCAGATTTCATGGTCATAGATGATTGGCTGATCTCCATGGAGGAGATGTTCTCGTACTCCGGTATTTCAGATGATCAGAGAGTGATGATAGCCTCCTATAAGCTTAAGGGATTGGCTAAGAGTTGATGGCTTAGAGAAAAAGAGAGCTTGGTAGCTCGTTGCTCTTGGGAAGTATTCAAGAAAATGCTGCTGAGGAAGTTCTTGCCTTCGGTTGAGCGTGACCGTCTTATGAACGACTTCCTCCACCTGAAGCAAAGAAAACTCATGGTCGGTGAGTATGAGATAGAGTTCAGCAAGTTGAGCCAGTTTGCTCCTAGGTTGGTGAGTGTTGAGGCTGATCGAGTCAAGCGGTTTCTTGGTAGCTTAAGGAGTTAGGTTCAGCAGTTGACCAGTGCTTATGGACCAGAGACTTATGCAGGGGTAGTGGAGGCTTCTCTGAAAGTGGAGGCAATCAAGACCGCAAAGAACAGAGGCCAGCAAATGAGGAAGGACAAGAGGAAGTCTGTTGATGAGAAGAAACCCCAGGTACCCGGTGTTGCTTCAGGAAAGAAGAGCAAGGTGGTGTGTAGCTTCTATGGCCGGTCAGGCCACCCTGTTGAGAGGTGTTTCAAGAAGGCAGTAGCTCAGAAGAAGAAGCAAGTTCATGCTATTAAGGGTGCTCCTAGGAGGGATGTTTCCTATTCTGTTTGCAAGCGACCAGGGCATGATGTTGCCCAGTGTTGGTCCAAGGATAAAGTCTGCTATCAGTATGGGCAGAAGGGTCATATCAAGACAAGGTGTCCTCAGGTCCAGCTTGTTCTTCATGCAGTTCAACTTCAGGCATTACCTCCGCCTCAGCGTGTGGACAAGGGCAAAAGAAAGCTGAACGTGATCTCTTCTGAGGAGGTTCAAGCTTCGACTCAGGTCATCTCAGGTTAGTTGTTTTTCCAGCCTGAAAGTTTTATTTACTGGAATGGTTATAGTTTTGTTTTGGTAGTTCCTTAGTTGTATATACTCCTATAGGGAAATTTAAGGTGAAGAACCGCTGGGCGTGTGTTCTGTTCGACTCCGGCGCTACCCACTCATTTGTGGCTAGAGCCTTTGTGGAGCGACATCGGTTGACTATAGATCAAGTTCGTGATACCTTCCGCGTCAAGTTCCCTTCTGGTTAATCTGTGTTATCAGATTTGGGCATTCTAGATTGCCCTATTTTGTTGGGAGACTTTCTTGCGAAGGATTACTTGAAGATGATTAATCTGGAGGACTTCGATGTTATTTTGGGCATGTACTGGCTGTCTAAGTATGATGCGGTTATTCAGTGCAAAGGGAAGCGCTTGGACTTGATCAAGGACAACGGTCAGCCCGGAAGCGTGTATGTCGATCCCTACCAGGATTCTCCTATCATTTCTGCGGTATGTGCTCAGAAGTTGTTTCATTCTGATTGTTTTCTTGTTTAGTCTCGGTGGTTGGGACTGCTGTTAGTGTACTGCTCTTAGAGAAGATTCTTGTTGTTTGTGGTTTCGCTGACGTTTTTCCTGATGACCTTCCTGGTCTTCCTCCCGATCGGGATGTTGAGTTTGTGATTGATTTGGAACCGGGTATGCGTCCTATTGCTAAGGCGCCGTACCGGATGGCCCCTCATGAGTTAGAGTTGTTGCGAGTCCAGTTGGATGAGTTGTTTACAAAAGGATTTATCAGACAGAGTTCATCGCCTTGGGGTGCTCCTATTTTGTTTGTAAATAAGAAAGATGGGTTGATGCGGCTTTGCATCGACTACAGGGAGTTGAACAAAGTCATTATTAAGAACATGTACCCTCTGCCGAGGATCAATGACTTATTTGATTAGTTGCGCGGAAGCACGGTGTTTTCCAAGATTGATCTTCATTCTGGCTATCATCAGCTCAGGATCCGTGAGGAAGATATTCCACGGACTGTGTTTAGATCGAGGCATGGACATTTTGAGTTCTTGGTGATGTCGTTTGGTTTGACCAACACACCATCAGCTTTCATGGATATGATGAACCGGGTGTTCATGGATTTTTTAGACAAGTTCGTTGTGGTTTTTATCAATGATGTGTTGGTCTATTCTCAAAGCCCTGAGTAGCATGAGAAGCATCTGCGCTTGGTTCTATCGGAGTTGAGGAATCACAAGTTATTCGCCAAGCTGAGCAAGTGGGAATTTTGGTTGCCTCAGGTCTCGTTTCTGGGCCATGTGGTGAACAAGGATGTGATCTCGGTCGACCTGGAAAAAATCACAGCAGTGATGGATTGGAGCAGGTTGGACACGCCCAAGGAGATCAGTAACTTCCTAGGGTTGGCCGGATACTACAGGAGGTTCGTGGAGGGTTTCTCTACCCTGGCTGTACCTTTGACCAGGCTGACTCAGAAGAACGCGGCCTTTATTTAGAACGAGAAGTGCGAAGAAGCCTTCCTGGAGATAAAGAATAGATTGTGCACTGCTCTCGTTCTGACCCTACCTACTAAGGGTGTGGAGTATGATGTGTGTGTGGATGCTTTGCATGTTGGTCTGGGTTGCGTGTTGCTGCAGGCTGGAAAAGTGATTGCGTATGGGTCAAGGCAATTAAAGACTCATGAGAGAAATTACCCAACGCATGACCTTGAGTTTGCAGCGGTGATTTATACATTGAAGTTGTGGAGGCATCTACTTTATGGGTCTCAGTGCAAGATCTTCACTGATCATAAGATCCTGAAGTATGTGTTCACGCAGAAGGAGTTGAATCTGTGCCAGCGACGGTGGCTAGAGTATGTGGCCGATTATGATGTGGAGATCCAGTATCATCCAGGAAAGTCCAATGTGGTGGCCGACGCCCTGAGCTGGAAGACAGGAAAGATCTTTAATCTCTCCACCGATCGTTTAGTGAAAGAGTTCCTACTTATGGATATCTTAGTGGGATGCTGTGACATGCAGAGCAGTTTGGCAGTGGCAGAGCCGTCTTGGATTTCTCTTACTAGGTGGCACCAAAAGGATGATCCGGACCTGCTGCACTTATACCTCAGGACTGAGAGAGGGGAGTTGCCCGATTTTTCTATCGATGATGCGGGTACTTTGAAGTACCGCAGCAGATTTTTCATCCTCGCTATTGGAGACATCAGGGGTATGATATGCAGAGAGGCTAATGGATCCAGTGTTGCCTACCATCAAGGATCTACAAAGATGTATCGTGATATGAAGCAGATTGCCTGGTGGTATGGGATGAAGAGTGATATAGCCCAATTTATTGCTGAGTGCCACACTTGCAAGCGTGTGAAGGCCGATCACGGAAGGCCTTGTTGCAAGTTGACTCCGTTAGAGATCCGGACTTGGAAGTGGGAAAGTATTTCTATGGACTTCATTATGGGCTTACCGAGATCTCCAAGGGGATATGATTCTTTTTTGGTTATAGTGGATAGAATGACGAAGTGTGCTCACTTCGTGCCATATATGATTGATTATTCGATGAAGAAGATAGCAGAGCTGTACTTGAATGAGGTCATCAGATTGCACGGTGTGCCTGTTAGCATTATTTCTGATCGAGACTCCTAGTTTACTTCTTGTTTTTGGAAGAGTCTGCAGGAGGGTTTGGGTACAGATCTGAGGTATTCTACTGCTTACAACCCACATACCAATTCGCAGACAGAGTGGGTGAACCAGATAGTTGATGATATGATCAGATGCTACATTCTAGACCACGGTGGAGCATGGGATGAGCGGTAGCGACTTATGGAGTTTGCATACAATAACAGTTATCAAGAGAGCTTGCAAATGGCTCCGTTTGAAGCTTTGTATGGGAGGCGCTACCGAACTCCCATGTTTTGGGCTGAGGCTGGTGAGAGACCCTTGTTGGGTCCGTATGCGCTCGAGGAGATGGAAGCCGCAGTTAAGCTTATTCGAGAAAATCTTCGTATTGCTCTGAAGAGTTATGAAAAGAACGCCAATCGGCGTAGGTTGGACTTGGAGTTTTCTGTAGGGGACCTTGTGTTTCTTATGGTTTCCCCGATGGTTGGTGTTAAGAGGTTCGGTAAGAATCAGAAATTGGACCCGAGGTATGTGGGCCTGTTTAAGATTGTTGAACGGATTGGCGTGTCAGCATATAGGTTGGATTTGCCAGAAAACTTCCCAGGTATTCATAACGTATTTCATGTAAGCCAATTGCGGAAGTGTGTGTGTAGCAGTGGGCAAGTCTTGGATGTTGTGCCCCAGTTGGAGCCTAATCTCTCTTTTGTTGAAGTGCCGGTCTACATTTTGGATACTCAAGATCGGGTGCTGCGGAGGAAGTCCATCCCGATGGTCAAAGTTCTATGGAAGAATCAGGATTTGGAAAGCGCGACTTGGGAGTTAGAGTCGGCTATGAGGGAGGCTCACCCTAAACTGTTTCCCTGATTGGATTGGTATGTTCTCTTCTTGTAATATTTGGCTTGCTACTTTCCTTCTATAAGTAGAAGTAGTGTATGTGAAGTTTTGGGACAAAACTTTCTTTTAGGGGGAGTGACTGTAACGCCCCTGATTTTTCTGCGATTATTTAATTCTTGTTTGGCGTTACGTCAACGCATTTTCTTGGCTTGTGCCATCCGTGGAGTATGGTCTTAACTCCATTGAACTGAGTGGCCTATTTTGTAGCCTATGGGCAAGATCTCCCTAGCAAGCCGAGTTTTTTTGGGTGGCCTGTGTTTTGGCTTCGGGTTGGTATAACTCGAGTTCTATTCGTCAAAAGTTAATTTCGACTTCGTCGTTGTGTTCGTAGCATGGGTATTTAGCTACGGTGCAAATTTCGTTGAATTCCGAGGTAGTTCAGTTTTCGCGTCGTTTTGGGTGTTCTAATAATAAATGTAAATAAGTAATTTTGTGTTGTTTAAAAAAATCCGGCGGTCAAAGCTGGGTGGTTTTAATCCTGTGGCTATAAATATATATTATTATAGTATTACTTAATTAATTGTTAAGTTGGTATTAAGAGGGTGCTATATATAGGATAGTTTTGACTTAAGAGAAACCACTCCTGTTCATTTTCCCGAAAAAATGAACCAGTCTGCGACTGTTCGCGAAAAGAAGCGGAGAACCGCCAAACGTGCTCCCCTTCGGACGCCGATTCCGGGAGCGTTTGTGGACGGAATTCTATTCCGAAAGCGGATTTGGATTGCTCTCGCCTAGACCTTCATTCCTACGGTAAGAAATTCAATTTTCGTGGTGTTTCTAGGGGTCTCGAAATTTCTTTGGTTGTCCGTTTTCGCCATTAAAGCTCCAGATTTCTGCTTTAGGTGTTGTTGTTGCTGGTGCTTAGTGAGAATAAGGGAGGTCGACCAAGCTTTGCTGGAAATCGAGGCAAGTGGTATTCTTGCCCTAGCCTAGTAATTTTCTTCTGTTTTATATTTTTCTCTCTTTGTTCTTGCGGCCGTAGAAAGCTTTGTTTAGAGTTTTGCGATGTTAGTAAAGCCCTGTTAGCCCTAGGTTTGAAACCCAATTCTTTGCTTGAAATCGGGTATAAACTTCCTACTGTAAGCCTTCCTGTACGGTTTTTTTTACCTAAAGCAGCCGGGGCACTATGATTTCCTTTTACCGTTACAAATAAATCGTCTTGTTCTCGGGCTGAGAAATTAAGTAAAGGTTAGGGTTAATTTTCCTGTGCTGAAGCTGTAGCCTAGTAGGGATGAGAGGTTTTAATTTGGCAATTATTACTAAGTCCAAATCCTAACCCTAGATAATTTCCAGTTAGAATAATATTACTACAGTAATTTTTAAATCAGTAGTATGTTGCTGGAATTATGTTGGAGCAGAGCTAAGGTCAGGCGCTGAGTGTGGAGCACACACTCAATGCCTTGCCTGTTCGGGCTTTGCATTGAGAGTGGTGCATACACTCAATGCCTAGTCTGTTAGGGCTTGGTGTTCAGTGTGGTACACACACTCAACGCCATAGTCTTAGGTTTTGATCTTTTGCGGCTAAGTGTTGTGGCGTTGAGTGAGTCGACCTCACTCAATGCCATGGCTGTCTAGGCGTTGAGTGAGGCGGACTCACTCAATGCCGCAGCAAATCCGCGCGGTTATGTCGGATGGCATTGAGTGATTGGGCCTCACTCAACGCCATGGCGATTTAGGCGTTGAGTGAGGCGGACTCACTCAACGCCGCAGCCCATCCTTGCGGTTAAGTATTTTGGCGGTTAGTGAGTCGACCTCACTCAACGCAAAAACTGTTTTGGCGTTGAGAGAGGTGGACTCACTCAATGCCACAGTTAGTTTTTGCGGCTAAGTGCTAAGGCGTTGAGTGAGTGAACCTAACTCAACGCCATAGCTGTTTTGGCGTTGAGTAAGGTTAACTCACTGAACGCCACCATCTGTTTTGACGTTGATTGAAGTTAGCTCACTCAACGCCACAACCAGTATCGCAGAAGGCGTTGAGTGAGTGAACCTCACTCAACGCCGTGGATGTTTTGGCGTTGAGTGAGGTTACCTCACTCAACGCCACTATTTGTTTTGGCATTGAGTGAGGTTAGCTCACTCAACGCCACAGCCAGTGTTGCAGAAGGCATTGACTGAGTGAACCTCATTCAACGCCGTAGCTGTTTTGGCATTGAGTAAGGTTAACTCACTCAACGCCACCGTCTGTTTAGGCATTGAGTGAGTGGAGCTCACTCAACGCCACGCCGTGTTGAGCTATCTCAACGCTTTTCCCTTACCTTGATTTTCTCTCCCGAGTCAATTTCCTTTGGTTTTGAGGTTCCTTGTCGGCTATGTTTTTCCAAAGACCGAATCGTGGGTTTTGGTTAGTAGTGTTGGTTTGAAGCTCTTAATAGGGGTGTAGTTGTGTGACTTGGCCGTGGCCACACTTTTATCTTGCTCAAGGTACGGGCTGGGCAAGTTTGTGGGAGGTCCCTAGTGCTTTCACATGTAGACCCTTTAGCTTTGTTTCTTGGAAATGGTGGTTCGGGGACTGAGTTTGCCTCCAACCAGGATCCGCATTGTTTTTGCTACTTCCATCTCTCACAACTTAGGGTGTTAGACGTCTATTCCTTTGTAGAGTTAAACGTTTTGGGCTCATGGTAGCCATATAAACTCTGCAGGATTTTTGGTAGGGTTGTTGCTTTTTCCTCGCACATAGTGCTTTTCCTTTTTTGTCTTGCCTTGGAAAGTGGTGCTTGTTATGGTTTACTTACTCTTCTTGCTTATCAATTAGATTAACATTTCCGTTCAGCTTATTTGTTTTTTTTCTTGTTGAGGTATTCTTTTCTTCTTTGAATGCCTCAGGTTCTAATTAGTAGCCGATAATGCGGCTAGTTGTGCTGTGCTGTTGCTGGTGGTCTCTCGTACTGTGGAGATCAGTTCCTTGGTCTTATGAGGTAGTTTTGTGCTTCTTTCTTACAGACATACATACTTGCCAGTGGGTTCGTGTCAGTTTCTTGGCGCCCACTGGTAGTTTTACCTTGATACTAAATATGTTATCTTTTTGCTGCTACCTTTCTGGAGATTAGTCTACTTGCTCTTGGGATGTTTTATGCTAGGTTGCTAGTTACTTTAAAAACCTAACAAACACTATTATGCATATATATCTCATGATCAGCATGTTTTATAAAACTCAAACACTATTTTCCAAATAACGTAAAAAGATCATTTTCCTATATATAGTATAAATAAAATGTAGGGTCCTGCATGGTATAAGTTGTCCTCTGGGGACACTTATGCACTCTTTTAGGATGTCAAACTTGAATAAAGTATTTTCCGTTGCGTATAAGTATAGTTTTTAAATTGTGGGCTAGTTGATCCACTTAGCTGAGGGATACGACCTTTAAAAATATAACTGTTTATTTCTAATCATTTAACTCATGAATTTTCATAAAGTAAAGTAGATAGTTTTGCCTGAGCGTCAGCAGTTATCCCCTGCTCGACGTGGCATCACGACGCGTGTTTTCCCATACTCTGATAACTCTTAATTCAGAGAAAATGCGGGTTGTGACATTTGCGGCTCATGGAGTTTGCATATAACAACAGTTATCAGGAAAGCTTGCAAATGGCTCCTTTTGAAGCATTTTATGGGAGGCACTGCAGGACTACCTTATTTTGGGATGAGGTTGGCGTGGGACCGATGTTGGGTCCAAAGACGCTCAAAGAGATGGAAACTACTGCGAAGCTGATTCGGGAGAAACTCCGGATAGCCTAGGAGCGATATGAGAAGAACGCCAACCGGCGTAGATCTAGCTTGGAATTTGTTGTGGGGGACTTGGTGTTCTTAAAGGTTTCCCTAATGATTGGAGTCCAGAGGTTTGGAAGGAATTGAAAGTTGGACCCGAGGTATGTGGGGCCACTTAAGATTGTTAAGCGGATCGGTGTGGCAGCTTATAGGCTGGATTTGCCCGTGAGTTTTCCTGGCATACACGATGTTTTTCACATAAGCCAGCTGCGGAAATGTGTGCAGAGTGGCAGGTAGGTTTTAGAGTCTATGCCACACTTAGAGCCAAATCTTTCTTATGTGGAGGTTCCTGTCCACATTTGCGAGGCTCAGGATCGCATGCTGTGGAGGAAAACCATTCCTATGGTTAAGATTTTGTGGAAAAACTAGGATGTGGAAAGCGCGACTTTGGATCTAGAGTCGGCGATGAGGAAGTCTTACCCTCATCTGTTTCCCTGACTTGTGCCCGGTATGTTTGCACTCTTTCTTTTATGGCTTTTGGTTAGTTTTTTTTCCTTTTGCTAGAAAGGTTGTGTGTAAAGTTTTGGGACAAAACTTTCTTTTAGGGGGAGTGACTGTAACGCCAGCAGTTTTTCTGTGATTTTTTTAATCCTTGTTTTGCATTACAATGACGCGTCTCGGCCTTTACAGTTGTTAGAGCGTGGTCTTAGCTCTTTAGGTTCCTTGAGTTGCCTATTTGTAGCCTGTTTGTAAGATTCCCCAGCTACCGGAGTCTATTTTGGTGACTCGGCTGAGCCTCTCAGAGAATGCTTGTTCTTTGGCTTTGGGAGGTGTTAGCCCGAGTTTTGATCGTCGGATGTTGTTTTTGATTTCGCCGTTGTTTTCGTAGCTTGGGTGTTTAGCCATGGTGCGAGTTTTGTTGAAATTCGAGATCATTTGTTTTTTGCATCGTTTCAACATTTGTTTTGTTAGCCGGTAGTGGCTACCTATTTGCTGTGCATGGCCTTGTGTGATCGAGCTTGGTGAGGCTGGTGCTAGTTTTAGGCTAAGTTTGTTTAGCCAATTATTTTATTTGTATATATGTATGTATATATATATATGTTTGGGTGTAAGCTTGGGTGCTGATAGCTTTATTTTTTAAAAAAGTATATATATATATGCATGATATATATATATATATGTAAATATATATGTGGCTGTTTTTATATATAAGTTTATATATAGGCATATTATATACATATATGTGCATAAGAGTATGAGTAGGCTGATTATATATAAATATGTGTATATGTGTCAGCTAGTGGCTGATTTTATATAAGCAGGTTTATATATGAAGTCAGCTAGTGCTTAGGCTAGGTTAATATTTTATTAGCTATAGGATGAGTTAGAGGGAGGGTATGCATTAAAAGCTCCAGCTGTTCTCCTCCTCCCCATTTCTCCCCATTTCCCGAGCTAGCTACAGCTTATTAGCTTCCAGCGGAAGGAAGCAAGCGGGAGGCGGAGGAACAGCATCTTTGGCCGCCGAATAACTATAACTTTATGGCTTGTTTCGCTCGGGTAATAGCAGATTTGAGCTGCTCTCGCCGGGATCTTCCTTCCTAGGTATGTTTTGCTTGATATAAGGTTGTCATTAGGAGTTAAGGTTTTCAGAATTCTCTTCTTCTTCTTCCTCTAAGCTTCAATTTTGGTCTTCCAGGTGGCCGATCTTGCCGCCGTTGCCAAGCCTAGGAGATAGCTGCTGTTTTACTGGAGGTAGAGGCAAGTGGCGTTCTTTGCCCTTGCCAAGCTTGATTTTACACTTTTTATACTTGTTGTAATAGTTTTCTTCCCTTCCTAGAAGCTAGGGTATCTATGGTTTCATTCTAGCTAGAGCTTGCTAAAGTTGTGCGAGCTTTAATTTATTCTCCTCTCCTTATGTACTCTCGGTTATGTCTAGATGGTAGCAGGAAGTAGGATGTGGACTTAATTAGGTTTAGTCTAAGTTTTTAGATTGATGTGGTCTGGTAGAAGAGGTAGGAGAGGGAGTTGGAATTAATTATCCAACTCTCTAGATAAGTGGCATTGAGTGGGCTGGGGTCGTGATAGCTGATTATTAGGCTAAGGAAAAAGCATTGAGTGAGTGTACCTCACTCAACGGCTCGACTGTTATGCTTCCGGCATTAAGTGTGGTGCCCTCAATCAACGCCATGGTTGTTTTTACGGCTAAGTGTTTTGGCGTTGAGTGAGTCGACCTCACTCAACGCCGTAGCTGTTTAGCATTGAGTGTGGTGGACTCACTCAACGCCGCAGCTTTTCCCAGTGGCTAAGTCATTTGGCATTTAGTGAGTCGGCCTCAATCAACGTCGTGGCTGATTTGGCATTGTGTGTGGTGGACTCACTCAACGCCATAGCCTATTTTTGCATCTAAGTCATTTGGCATCTAGTGAGTCGACCTCACTCAACGCCATGGCTGTTTTGGCATTGAGTGTGGTGGACTCACTCAACGCCAAAGCCTGCTTTTGCGGTTAAGTCTTTTGGCATTGAGTGAGTCGACCTCACTCAATGCCATGGCTATTTTGGCATTGAGTGTGGTGGAATCACTCAACGCAAAAGCTTGTTGCTGTGGTTATGTTGCTTGGCGTTGAGTGGTTACACCTCACTCAACGCCAAAGCTGTTTGGCGTTGAGTGTGGTGAACCCACTCAGTGCCGCGTTGAGTGAACTCGACGCTTTTGCCTTGGGTTTTGTGTGTTTCCTTAGGATTGTTAGTATGGCTTTTTCCGTAGGGGGGAGTTGGGTGATTGGCTAGTTTTTTCATGCCGACTCGTGGATTATGGCAGGTGGTTTGTTTTTGTGGGCTCTATACGGGGTGAATTGTGTGTGCTGAGCTGTGGCCACCACCACCTAGGCCGTGTTGGGCTGGTATGGTTTGGTGTGCGGAATCTGTAGCTGCTGCCGTTTGTTTTCACCCTGGAGTGTTTTTTGGTCTGGTTGTTGGTGAGGGTTGTGCCGCCCACTCCGACCCAAGGTTTTCACCACGACCAATAATTCACCAAGATTTGGACTGTTAGTTCCTTTCCTTTCTCATGGCTATTTCTCTATGCATATGTTTGCCTTGGTGCTGTTGTAGTCATTTTGGCAGAGCTTGTTGCTATGTATGCTCACACTTGGTGTGCTTTTACTACTCTTTTGACAGTGTTTTACTCTTACTGTCATGCTTTTCTTCTACTGATAGCATTTTGTTGCAGGGTTGGTACCCCTTCTTTCATTACTTATGAATCTAATGCTCCACTTCCTTTGTTTTTTTGCGCTGAGGTGTTCTTCCTTTGAATGCCTAAGGTTTAGGTTGTAGCCAGTTAGACGGCTAGTACTCTGGTGGAGTTTGCTTGTGGCCTCCTAGGTGGCTGAGGTTGTTGTTCCTCATCTGGTGAGGTAGTTTTTCATCCTTTATGTATAGACATGCATACTCACCAGTGGATTCGTGTCAGGTTGTTGACGCCCACTGGTGGCTTACTTATGTTGCTGGGTATGTACTAAAACAGCTACTTTTGCCTATTTGAGGTTGTTCACTTGTTTCTAGGAAGGTTTTATGCTAGGTTGCATGTTAGGTATTTTAAAACCCTAAAGCATTACTACATGTATCTCATGCACATCATGTTTACAAAATAAAGACACTACTTTTCCTTATAGCGTAAAGACTACCTTTTTATATATACTACACCAACCATAGAGTCGTGCATACCATGAGTCGTCCCTCGGGGACACTTATGCTCCTTTAGGATGTCAAAAAAACTTAATTAATGTATTTTCTGCTGTGAATAAATATTTTTTTTAATTGTGGACTTGTTGATCCACTGTGCCCAGGGATACGACCATTAAATATAACTGGTTTTCTTTCATATTAAACTATGAATTTTTCTTAAAATCTAAAATCTGGAGTTTTCCCTGAGCGTGTGCAGTTATCCCCTACACGATGTTGCATCATGACCCGTATTTTCTCTTGCTCTGATACGATTTAATCGTTGAGAAAAATGCGGGTTGTGACAATACTGGGCCAGAATACTGAGCTTGAGAATAAGTTCGATGGTATGCGAGGAGTAGGCAAGACCTTGATGTCTGCTCTCCAAGTCATCAATGATGTTTGGAAGGGCGCGGAGTTATTCTTCACGCTTATTCAGGATGTTGAGAAAATGGCCAGTGTGAATGATGTTCCTATTTTGTCGGAGTTTGCCGATGTGTTTCCTAAGGTTCTTCCTGGGTTACCACACCAGCGGGAGATCGACTTCTCTACTGAGTTGGTTCTAGGTGCGAAACCTGTGGCCCACTCGCCATATCGCATAGCGCCAAAGGAAATTGCAGAACTGAAAGTTCAGCTGCAAGAGTCGCTGGAACAAGGTTATATACGCCCAAGTATGTCATCTTGGAGCGCACCTGTTCTGTTTGTGAAAAAGAATAACGTTAGTTTACGATTGTGTATTGACTATCGTGAATTGAATAAGCTGACAGAGAAAAACAAGTATATGATTCCACAGATAGATTACTTATTCGATCAGCTCGCGGGATCAACCGTCTATTCTAAATTGTATTTGAAATCTAAATATTATCAATTGAGGATTCGGGAAGGTGACATTCTCAAGACAGCGTTTGGAACACGCTACGGTCATTATGAGTTCACTATAATTCCGTTTGGGATATGTAATGCATCATCAGTATTCATAAATCTAATGCACCGAACGTTCAAAGAGTACTTGGACCTATTTGTGATAGTATTCATTGATGATATCTTGGTGTACTCTCAATCAAAAGCTGATCATGCGAACCATTTACGGTTGGTGTTGCATACCCTGAGGAGAAATAAGCTCTATGTCAAGTTCTAAAAGTATGAGTTTTGTTTGTCGTCAGTGGCTTTTCTTGGACACATGGTAAGTGGAGAGGGCATTATAGTGGTTCTAGAAATGATAAGTGCCATACGAGAGTGGCCAGTGTTGTCTTCGGTGGCCTAAGTCAGGAGTTTCCTTGGACTGGCAGGCTACTACAGACATTTTTTTGAAAACTTCTCATGGATCGCTTTGCCTCTTACCACATTAATGAGGAAGGATCAGAAGTTCATTTGGATGCTGGAATGCGTGCGAGATTTTGAACACCTAAAGAGTCGTTTGACCACGGCGCCTGTGCTAACATCGTCATATGGTACAGACGGCTAAACTGCCAAGTCCCCGGGAAGCTGGGTATTAATCAGACTAATCATCATTTCAAATCTGAATTCCCTGATATGTTGATAGTATTTCAAAAGGTGAATTTACCTTCTAAATCTGTCATGTTTGTACCTCCCCATGAGGATCAAACAAATGTGTGCTCTACTAGTGGGGTAAAGACACATGATCTCATAAGGAGTGTTTTTGTATACTGTAGCCATAAAGATCAGGATAAGCTCTTTTGATTTGGATCCAAATATCCTGTATCTAAAGAGATGAAAGAGACCACTAGGTGGCTGGCTCAAAAAATAGAATTGGCCAATCCTGGACTAGTTATATTTAGTTCCTCGGCACCTTCATTCAGGAAGAAGGAAGCAGTATCATGCAAGGCTTTTACAGCAAAATCTGCAGCTGCTCACATCTCTCTTGGACAACAATTATGTGCTGTACTAAAGAGAAGATACAACATTCATAAATGTTGGTGTTGTGGGAAGTTGGGCCACTTTGCCATTGATTATTAACATAATCTGATTGTGTCTAGTGGACAGATAGGTGCTCAGTCCAGGCAGAGAGTTGGGCAAAAGTTGTTTAATCCTAACAAGAACCTAGGACCAAACTATTATTGGGTGCCTAGGGGAAAAATGTCTTTTTGCAGGTAAGTCCAGAAACATGTCAAGATAAGACTTGGTATTTGGACATTGGATGTTCCAGGCAAATGTCTGGGACAAAATGATTGCTCAAGGAACATGCTCCATGTAAAGCAATAAACAAAGATTGAGGTTGTTAAGTGTGTAATCCTCCAAAGTTAGAGGCAATAAGCCTCAAGGAAAGACTCTCTCTTCTTTTAAGAGACTTGGTTTGCATATTCATGAATTAAGTTAGATGTCCTTAGGATAAAAGTAATCAAGCACACCAGTTAGATAATAATGATTCAATTATTATTCATAATTACCTATATTATTAACTTATATTGCCTTTTCTCTCAAGCCCAAATAACATATAAATCAGTGAATTATGAGGTTATCAATAAAATTGACTTACTAGCATGTTAGGTCTCCATCATACTTAGAATTGATAAAATATCTGTATCATGTTGTGACAAATAGATTGAACATCCAGACAGTGAGGGAAGCTACAAATTAATCTAGCACTATGTGCCCTGTATCATAACAAAAATCATAGAGAAAGTCGTAAAGTCTAAAAATGCTTAATTGGCTAGTCAAATGAAAAAAGGTAATTAAACTTTTCCATTATATATATAAAAGGGGACAAGAATCGAAAAAGCCACATCGCTCTCAAAAGCCTTAACCCTAGCTGTCTAGACTGAAACCTTCTCAGCGTCTTGCCGCACCGACTCAATGATGTTGAAGATCTCTAAGTAGTTTCAGGAGGGCAATGAAATTGTGAGGAATGGATTCAGTCATGCCTCGCCAGAGTTTAAGGCTATGAAATTGTGAGGGTTTGGAGTATGCCCTTTTTGAACCCTCAACAATTCTTGGAGAAGGGGTAGTGCAATTCTTCTCCAACATCAAGGTGACGTCCTCTTAAAACTCACTGACATATAAGATTAGGAACATCAAGATTAAGATAAATCCAAAGAGACTAGGCAAATCCGTTCATCTACCCTCCGTCAACCCTACCGAGGAAGAAGAACCCACCTTCATGGAGGGAGACAATGCTCTCAAGTGGTGTGAATACAGTGAGGCCAAATCTGAATCTCTTAAGAGGAAATTCTTCAATTAGAGAAGCAAACTGCTATCAGATATAGTAGGGAAAGCATTCATCTACAAACCTGGATCACATGACCAAATCTCCAAGTCAATGTTTGATGTCATGACTAGGATAATCTTTAGTAACCAGACTTCATGGTCATCAGTCATCTACTAGAGAATAGTAGACTGCCTACACAATCCAAACATGGGTAGAATTCTTTCCTCATACCTAGTAAATACCTACCCAGATACATTAAAGTAGGAGAAAGGAGTGAAGATTCACTACCTAAAAAGAATGGACATAAAAAATCTGGATAGATTCACTAGGGTCCTACCAATGAGCCAACCTTCAGCAAAAAAGAACTCCTCTAAGGACACAAGGAAGAAACCTGCTGAGTAGGAAAGAACTGCCAGCTCTAAACAAGAACTTGGAACCTCCTCTCCAGATGATGTTGGTCTGCAAGTTGACTTATCACTCACTCACACCTCTGCAAACTTCCAACTCCAAGTTAGTGATATGCATGTTGATAAAATCCATGCAAGACATAAGTCAGGACAAGTTTCAAAGAATACTAATGAAGAAGTGATTGCTGTAGAAGATGAGGCAAACATGACTGATACTGATGATATAGCTGCAGTAGAAAAGAATGAACAGTCTGAGGGGGAGCATGATCAGATGGATTTGAAAACCTTGGATCCAGTGGTTAATAGATTGGTTGAGTCTGCACCCACTACCGGTACTACCAATACCCTCATATTTAACAGTATTAAAACAACTTTAGGTAAGGAATTATTTCCGTCTATAGGTGTTGTTGTTGAGGGTGAGTCTTCACAGGCCCCTGCCAAGGAAAATGTCCCTCCTCTAGTAAGCCAACCAACCACCACTCAAATTTCAAATGAGTTACTCCTAAATAATATCAAAGAACTCCTAGATGTCCAGACCATAACCTTCAAGGAGTATGTTGGCCAATCTATTGCCAAACTGAGAGATGAATTGTTAATTAAATTCAAGGAAAACAAAGAAGAAATATCTCACCTAAATCAACAGGTCACCACCTGGTTTTATAGGGCTGAAACTGCTACCCTCAAACTTACCACCATCATGAAATCCTTAGAAACAAGCAAAAAACTCTCTGTAGATGACATGTAATATATCAAGAATTATGTGAGTACAACTGATGAGGTGATCAAGGGTGCAATACATCATTTAAATCAACATGTTACCAATATTGCTTTCCACTCTATGAAGGAGGCACTACTTTTGAAAAATGAGCTGCTTGTTGACAATGAGAAAATATTCCAATACATATCAAGCAAAAATGAAGCCAACACCACCCTATTGCAAAATTCCATCTGTGAAGAAGGCAGAAAGGGGGAGAGCATCCATGCTAAGATAATAACACTCATTGAAGAACAAACATTCAATGTAATTCAATGCACAAGGGTGGCACTACACCTGCCCCTCCTGGATAAAAGAGGCCAGAGGACCTAGACTTCCCAGCACGAGATAGAGTTGTCGAGGATGCACAACTTGCTGCTAGATGAAAGAGGGAACTAACTCAAATGGCTGAAGAGTTCATGACAAAGAGGAGATCTGAGAACAGAGATGTTATAGATTATGAACTGCTAAGTGATGCCTCTGAATCAATCATTATAAATGCTTGGGTATACCATGGACAAATTTTAAAGAATATTGATAGTGTATATCCTTCTGAGGAATGGATAAAACATTTGGAAAGAAATTCTGTAAGGGAAAGAGTATTCAAAGAAAATCTGGTAAGGAAGAGCAATCCTTAGAAAATTCCTTCCAGATATATTCCAAAACCTTTCCTTTACTTCAAGAGGGAGGAGAACAAAGCTAAAAACTTGAAGAAGACAGCTATCATAAAGGATGCTACTTCAAGTTAATCAAAGAAGAGCTGAGATGGGACTGCAAGACTTAGGATGCTTTAAAACATGCAATAAATGTCTTGTAATGAATATCAAAAGTGTAATAATGCGAAATCTTTATCAATAAAATGACTATGAGTTATCCATGACTATATTGATGTGATAAATGTGTAATGCAACTCTCATTTATGTATCTGTGAAAAATGAATTTGTTGTTCTTTCATAGATATCTTATAATCACAAGTTTATTACTGTAGCTTGACTAAGATAATGATTTGGTAGATCTTAATCAAAATATTTACCTTACAAATTATTAATAAAGTTGTTGCTACTAATCATACAATTACACTGACAGTGATTGATAATTAAGTAGTGCTTTTGGTTAGTCAAACATAGTGTTATGCCATCCCACCTAGGGGGAGTTATCCTATACTAGGATGGCTAGTTGTCATGGTAATGTCTCCTTAGGCTCATCATGATATGTATTTGTGTAGATGCACCTTAGCAAGGATGAGTGTTCTGCCTTCTTCAAATGGGGGGGGGGATTTTTTGGAATTGTGCCCTCTAATATTCCTTTGGATTTGAAGAGGCATCACCAATTATACTAAGGGGCATAATTTATTTGTTGTATGATTGAGTTCTTGCATGCAGGTTGTCCTTGATTGGACTGGTGAACAGGAAGAGAAAGTCATAACCACTTAGACAACTGAGAAGAATGTTTCAGCATAATCGCCGAGATAGCTTAGACAGCTGAGAAGAATGTCTCAGCATAACAGTTGAGACAGTTGAGAAGCTCAACACATATCATTGAGAGATGTGTTGGTCTCAGCTAAACCACTGAGACAGAAGATAGTCTCGGCTGTGAAGAAATAACCGCTGAGACAGAAGATAGTCTCAGCTGTGAAGAAGAAACCGCTGAGATAGTTGAGAAGGATACACTGAGACAAAGCCAGCATAAATTTTCTAAGTACAGAAAGTGGAGTTCGTCGAACTGAGTTCAGAGTTCATCGAGCCCAGCTCACAGATCATCGAGCTCAAATTAAAGGTTGAAGATTCAGAGTTCATTAAGCTGAGCTCACCTTTCGTTGAGCTCAAGTTAAGGTTTGAAAATTCAAAGTTCGTCGAGCGGAGCCCACCTTTCGTCGAGCTCAAGTTAAAGTTTGAAGATTTAGAGTTCGTCGAGCAGAGCTCACATTTTGTCGAGCTAAATGTAAAGTTGGAGATTCTAAAATTCGTCGAGCTCAGCACATAGTTAATCAATCTCAGCTCGACGATCATTGAGCTCAGTCCAAGTAATTCATAACTTTGCGGGAAAGCTATAGTAGCATCGTAATCTACTGTTTGTCTTCTTCTGAGGGAGGTTGCGCTCACCATACTTGACTGGGCCCACATTCAATTTATGTTATTGATTCAAATCAACAGATATAAAAAGAAGAGAAGAAAAGAAGATTAGGGTTAACGAAAAATGAGAATGAAAGCATAAAAAGAAAATGAGGCGGCTGGACTTTATCTTCTTTGAAAAGCTTGAAAGCAACGTCCAGTAGTGAAAGCCAGAAGGCAAAGATAGCTGAAGCTTCTTCCAGTTCAGCAAGAGTGCTCCTTGAAGAATAAGTTGGCTGATTCAATCTATCAACAAGAAGAGTTAGCTGTGTGAAGGGTTGTAAGCCTTCTACAGTAGTTATCTGTCTTTAGTACATCAGAGATATTGGTAGGTGTAGAATAAGACTAATTCCTTCTACAGCAAGTGGGCTGGACTGATATCTGCTCAGTCCAGCAAGTTGACTCATAGATTTTTTCTCTGAGTCAGTATTTCAAATTTCTTGATTACTTTCCTATAGGATTCAGCTTATCTGAATCTAAGTGTAGGGAACTTTGTGCCTGAGTGGTAGGTGACAAATTGGTCACTGAAGTAGGTGCCCTACTGGGGTACTGATGTAGGATCCAAGCTTGGATCTGAGCTGTAGGGCTTAAGTGCCTGAAGTAGGAGAGTGCTGCTCTCTGAGGTAGGATCCAAGTGTGGATCTGAGGTAGGGCTGTCCTCCCAGCCTGAGTATAGGTCCTAGTGCCTAAGGTATGTGACTGGTGAGTCACTGAGCTATAGGTGACAAGTGTGTCACTGAGTTGTAGGCCTTGCAGGAGACTGAGTTGTAGGTGCCTAGAAGGGCACTAAGGTAGGTACCTGGATAGGTACTGAGTTGTAGGAATGCTGCAGCAGTCTAAGAGTAGGGTTGCGTTCCTGAAGTTGTAGGGCTGAGAAGCCTGAGTTGTAGGCCTTAGAAATAAGGCTAAGGTAGGTGGTCAGTGGACCGCTGATCTGTAGGAGCACTGCAGGTCTCTGAGGTAGGAACCCTTGTGGTTCTGAGTTTGAATTCTGAAAAGAATTTGTGTGTAAGGCTGATTTCCTGAGGTGTAAGATCTAAGGAGCATATTGGTGGAGTTTGTGCCTAGTACAACAAATTAGTTGGATAGGTTGGAGGGAAAGTGGATGCACCCAATTGGGGAACCACTATAAATATTTGTGCGCTTGCTGTGTTGTTTGTTTCTTTCTTGTA
Organism: Platanthera zijinensis; assembly: GCA_039513925.1. Lineage (NCBI taxonomy): Eukaryota > Viridiplantae > Streptophyta > Magnoliopsida > Asparagales > Orchidaceae > Platanthera > Platanthera zijinensis. The sequence goes on from CM077092.1 coordinate 112,603,589, forward strand.
TTACAGATTATTATGATAAGCTCTAGATCACCAAACTTATAAATAACATAAAGATCTAAGAAAGTTTAAAAGACCTATTCACCCCCCCTATAGGTGACTTGCTAACCTTGAAGTAATAACTTTCAGGTATGTTTAGATAGACCAACCCACTTTATTGCAGCTTTGACGTCAGATATAACTAGGTCATCTTCGTCATCAGCCTCTACAAACTTTGGCAACTAGAGCGCTGATGACTACATTTAGTCATCATTTTTGGGGTAATTTAGTAGCCTAAATGCCTAAGTTTATTTATATTTTATGCTTATTATTTCATGTTTTAATGTCTTTTTATAATATATTAATTCCTAGATTAATTATATGTTTTATGTATTTTTATACTAGTTATGTTTCTTTTTTAAAAGTCTTTTATGTTATAATAATCTCTAGTTTTCTTTATGTTATGTTATTTTGTCTTGTTATGTTGAGTTTAATCTTTAATAATTATTGTTATGTTATGTTATGTTATGTTTATGTTATAATTATTAATATTATGTTCTAATATCTAACATGTTTTTGCTTTGTTTTCATGTAGGTTCAAGTCCAAGTGTAGCCCTCCAACATGTCCAACTCGAGCCCATGATGGTGCAACCCAGCCACTTTAAGAGCAGCCCCTACATGCAATCCTAGCCCTACCCGAGCCCACCAAGCAGCCCATTTGCATTTGATGAAGCCCAAGAAGCCACCCAAACATCAAACCCGACAACATGAATGCAATTCTTCATGCATGTAGCCGGCCCCCTCTCTCTTCCATTATTGTTTTCTTCTTCTCTTTATTCCTCATTCATCCCTCCTTCTATTTTCTATTTTTCCATTTGCATTTCCTTAAATTACATGCATTGAATCCTCCCATTCTATCTCCCCTCATTAAAACTCATGCATGAACCCTCTCCAACAAGCATGGCCAGCCACCCCCTTGTCTCACCTCATTCTAGATCCTCTCCCTCTCCTATAAAAGGAACCCCTTGCCTCTTGTTTTGGAAGTAGTTTTTGGTAGAGAGTGCTAGTTCAAGAGTGTTAGTAGTTCTTTTCTTTTCTTTACATGTTGTTGTTTTCTTTTATTGTTGTAATTTTTCTTCATAATGTAGTCTTGTCTTTTTAATATTGTGTACTCTTTTACTTTATCAAGTAATGCAAATGAAATCTTTTTCTTTTTCTTTCATGGTTTCCCTTTCTATCATGCGTAACTAACTTTGTTTTGTGCCCGATCGCGATGAGCTTTGCGATAAAATAACTCATCTTAAATTTTATGTTTGCATTTGTATTTTTCCTATTTTTGATCCTTCTTTGATTTTTATCGTGTCGACTCCGTATTCTTGTATATGGTAGTAGGCAATTGATCTCATTTCATAGAAGTCGAGAGACTCATAGATGTGAAAGATCACTCAAGGAAGGAAGGAGCTGAACGCAACCCTAGAGATTGGATGACATAAATCCTCTGGATTTGAGTCAAATCCAATAGTGCGGGTCACTTCGGTAATGCGACTTTAGGCCTTTTTGACTTGAAAGAGATTTAAGTCAAAACGTCTATAAGTCAGGGGATTTAATGCTCTAGCGAGATTATTTCCTAATATCAGATCTGTCACGGTCTTAATTGAATTACAAATGTTAAACTAATTTATTTCGTTTTTTTTATTTCAAAGTGAATAGTCGATCGAGCACTCTTTCGCAATATTTTATTTATCGTTTAACTAAGTTTAGTTTATTTTATTTTGAAAACCCATCAATCGTTCAGTAGAATAATAGAGTCGTTGTGAGTAATAGTACTTGCCTGCCCCGAGTTTTTATACGACCTTGATATATTTTTATCAATATACTATAAAACGATAGGTACACTTACCTATTTGGATTGTAGTCCGTGAGATTATTTTTACACATCAAATTTTTGGCGCCGTTGCCGGGGAAAAGAGAGGCAATATTACAAAAGCATCGAGTTTATTACTTCTACTATTTTTTATTATTTTTCTACTTTCTAAAACAAAATATCAAAAAAAATTTATTTTTAATCTTTGGTAACAATTTTTTTATGGAATAATCATATTTTTGCGCTTTTTGCGGGTCGCCCGACCACTTTTATTCTGAATATCTTTCAGGAACCCCTCACTCTTTTGATTTAATTTTTTCGAGGAAGGTCAAAATGGCCAATTTGACCCTTACTCCAATTTTTATCCTACTTGGGAGATGGGGAACCCATCTTATTTTTCTTATGATTTTGTCCCATAAAGCGCCGCGCCTCTAAATTTTAATTCAATCGATAATGGGTATTTTTAATTGCAAACTTCTCTTGATAATATTTATTCGCATTTCAAAACCATTATGGATTATTTTTCTCGTGAGGCCGCTTCATTTTCTTCGTCTTCTTCTCTGTCTCCTCCAATTTCTTCATGTAATGAGTCACCAGATATCCCGGCTTGTCTTGTTCCTCTCGAGGAGGATAACTATTCGGATATTCCGGATTATTTCCTTCCTCCTTTGGAAGACACATTTATGGATATTCTAGTGTGCTTCTTACCCGTTGAGGATGACGAGACGTCCCTTAATTCTTTTTCCGAAGACGTTTGTGATTCCATTTCGCTTCAAATTTCAACTGTTCCAAATTTTTCTATTTTTAGCGAATCTTTTTCTTCTTCTTCTTTTATTTTAGATGACTCTCATTTAGTTCATTCTGCCCCTTCTTCTCCCGAAATTTCACAAGATTCCCCTTCTCTTTGTGAAATTTCCGTTGATGAAATTTCTTTTTTTACTTCTTTTATTCCTCTTTCTATTTCTTCTTCTTTTTCTTCTTCTTCTTTTGACGACCCTTTCTTTCCCATTTTTCATATGGCGGAGTTCTTCCATAACTCCGTTCGATTATTTTTGGGCATCATTCCCATGAAGATTCCACCGCATGTCAGTGCGCATCTTCAATTTTTTTTTATTTACTCTCCTAAGCGCATACTTAGGGAGTTTCCTCTTCATTTCAGTTTTTATTTTCCATTTAGCTAACAAATAACGTCGGGCTCCGACGACGTTAAACAAAGAGCGCTCTTGGGAGGCACCCCTTGCTTATCCCTTTTTTTTCTTTTTCTTTTTTGTTTGCTTGTTTTGTTTTTGCAGGAATAAAATCCCCGGCAGTTCGTTTGGCTCCATCCTTTCCTCTCTTCCTTAGGCCTGAGCCGGTGACCAGCTTAAGCATGGGGAGCGACATCTGCATTTGGCCTTAGGAATCCGGGGAAGTCATTTTTTTTATTTATTTCCTTTATTGCATCCCCCCACCCCTTTGTTCTTCTTTTTTCTTTCTTGTTTTTGTTTTTCATTGAGGACAATGCAAAATTTAGGTATGGGGGAGGGTTTAGTTGTTTTATTTCTTTTTTCTTTCTTTTCTAGAAATGTTTTAAAATTTCTAAAAAAAAAACAAAAAAAGAGATTAGTATAGTTTTATTAAGTTTCTTTAGTACTGCTTTTATTTAGCCTTATCAAAAACCCAAAAAAATTATAAAATAAAAAATTCAAAAAATTTAAGATTGCAAAATTAAAAAAAATTAAAAAAATGAAAAATGTCAGAAAAATCAAAAAAATATAATAAACCTCAAGCTTAGCTTATTGTTATTTTCAGAAATTCAGTTTGAGTTTATTTATAAGCATTTTTTTATTATTTGTTAATCTTTTATTTCATAATATTTAGTTAAATCTAATATTTAGTGATTTTGTTTTGAGGATAATCTTATGATTTTAATTTGCTTAGAGTAATTTATTTAACACTTTTTCTCTTTTATTTTAAATAGTTTCAATTTTGTAGTAATTTTGCTTAACAATTGGATTCTAATGATTATTACCACATGCTTTTAGATTCTTAGGAAATCTCAATCTACTAGTAGTTGCTCTCCACTGTTTTAGTTTATTTTCCAAAATTTTGTTTAACCCCATCCTTTTTCCTTTTATTGTTGGATCATATGTCATGGGAATAAGGACATGTTAGTTCCTTATTCTCTAGTACACATATGCAACCTAGATAAAGAGAGGAATTAAATGTTCATATATGTCAAGGGAAGTGATTGGAAGTTAGTCTATCATTTTCTAGTATTACATATATATTATTTAAAAAAACAAAATTTGGTGGGGTGTGGAAAAAAAATATAATGATGATCACCTCCAATCAAAGACCTCTTCATGTTAATTTCCTCCTTAAACCCCTTAGCTAATATTATTGTCTTAATCTTTAAATTAAAATATTTGGAGAGCAAAAGTAGTAGGTTGCAATTTTTCCTTAAGTATCTTTCAAGTTATGGTTTTTATAATTTCAATCTAACCTTGTTTGCACTTTACTCAATTTTGAATGCTAGTTAATTCATTAGAGAATTTTTGGCTAAATATTTCTCTCTTTTCACTTTAATTTCATAATTTAGGACTTAATTCGTAAATCCATAAATTTTATTTTTTGCTAGATTTTGGTGTAAATAAATTTTTAGTTTAATTGAAAATTTTATAATTGTCTTATAAATATTTCTCATACTTTTGCTCTGGAATAGCAAAATCCTAAGCATGGGGGTATTTGATGACTACTTTTAGTCATCATTTTTGGGGTAATTTAGTAGCCTAAGTGCCTAAGTTTATTTATATTTTATGCTTGTTATTTCATGTTTTAATGTCTTTTTATAATATATTAATTCCTAGTTTAATTATATGTTTTATGTATTTTTATACTTGTTATGTTTCTTTTTTAAAAGTCTTTTATGTTATAATAATCTCTTGTATTTTTTATGTTTTATTTTATGTTATTTTATTTTGTCTTGTTATGTTTAGTTTAATCTTTAATAATTATTGTTATGTTATGTTATGTTATGTTAATGTTATAATTATTAATATTATGTTCTAATAACTAACATGTTTTTTCTTTGTTTTCTTGTAGGTTCAAGTCCAAGTGTAGCCCTCCAACATGTCCAACTCGAGCCCATGATGGTGCAGCCCGGCCACTTTAAGAGCAGCCCCTACATGCAATACTAGCCCTACCCGAGCCCACCAAGCAGCCCATTTGCATTTGATGAAGCCCAAGAAGCCCCCCAAACATTAAACCCGACCGCATGAATGCAATTCATCATGCATGTGGCCAGCCCCCTCTCTCTTCCTTTATTATTTTCTTCTTCTCTTGATTCCTCATTCATCCCCCTTCTATTTTCTATTTTCCATTTGCATTTCCATAAATTACATGCATTGAATCCTCCTATTCTCTCTCCCTCATAAAAACTCATGCATGAACCCTCTCCACCAAGCATGGCCAGCCACCCCCTTGTCTCCCCTCATTCTAGATCCTCTCCCTCTCCTATAAAAGGAACCCCTTGCCTCTTGTTTTGGAAGTAGTTTTTGGTAGAGAGTGCTAGTTCAAGAGTGTTAGTAGTTCTTTTCTTTTCTTTAATTGTTGTTGTTTTCTTTTATTGTTGTAATTATTCTTCATAATGTAGTCTTGTCTTTTTAATATTGTGTACTCTTTTACTTTATCAAGCAATGCAATTGAAATCTTTTTCTTTTTCTTTCATGGTTTCCCTTTCTATCATGCGTAGCTAACTTTGTTTTGTTCCCGATCGCGATGAGCTTTGCGATAAAATAACTCATCTTAAATTTTATGTTTGCATTTGTATTTTTCCTATTTTTGATCCTTCATTGATTTTTATCGTGTCGACTCCGTATTCCGGTATACGGTAGTGGGCAATTGTTCTCATTTCATAGAAGTTGAGAGACTCATTGATATGAAAGATCACTCAAGGAAGGAAGGAGCTGAACGCAACCCTAGAGATTGGATGACATAAATCCTCTGGATTTGAGTCAAATCCAATAGTGCGGGTCACTTCGGTAATGCGACTTTAGACCTTTTTGACTTGAAAGAGATTTCGGTCAAAACGTCTATAAGTTAGGAGATTTAATGCTCTAGCGAGATTATTTCCTAATACCGGATCTATCACGGTCTTAATAGAATTACAAATGTTAAACTAATTTATTTCATTATTTTATTTCAAAGTGAATCGTCGATCAATCACTCTTTCGCAATATTTTATTTCTCTTTTAACTAAGTTTAGTTTATTTTATTTTGAAAACCCATCAATCGTTCGGTAGAATAATAGAGTCGTTGTGAGTAATAGTACTTGCCTGACCTGAATTTTTATACGACCTTGATATATTTTTATCAATATACTATAAAACGATAGGTACACTTACCTATTCGGATTGTAGTCCGTGAGACGATTTTTACACATCAAGTTTTTGGCGCCGTTACCAGGGAAAAGAGAGGCAATATAACGAAAGCATCGAGTTAATTACTTCTACTAAATTTTTTTTTAATTTTTCTACTTTTTAAAACAAAATATATAAAAAAAATTATTTTTAATCTTTGGTAACATTTTTTTTATGGAATCATCATATTTTTGCGCTTTTTGTGGGTCGCCCGACCACTTTTATTCGGAATGTCTTTCAGGAACCCCTCCCTCTTTTGATTTTAATTTTTTCGGGGAAGGTCAAAATGGCCAATTTGACCCTTACTCCAATTTTTATCCTACTTGGGAGATGGGGAACCCATATTATTTTTCTTATGATTTTGCCCCACAAAGAACCGCGCCTCTAAATTTTAATTCAATCGATAATGGGTATTTTGAATTGCAAACTTCTCTTGATAATATTAATTCGCATTTCAAAACCATTATGAATTATTTTTCTCATGAGGCCGCTTCATTTTCTTCGTCTTCTTCTCCGTCTCCTCCAATTTCTTCATGTAATGAGTCACCAGATATCCCGGCTTGTCTTGTTCGTCTCGAGGAGGATAACTATTCGGATATTCCGGATTATTTCCTTCCTCCTTTGGAAGACACCTCTATGGATATTCTTGTGTGCTTATTACCCGTTGAGGATGACGAGACGTCCCTTAATTCTTTTTCCGAATACGTTTGTGATTCCATTTCGCTTCAAATTTCAATTGTTCCAAATATTTCTATTTTTAGAGAATCTTTTTCTTCTTCTTCTTTTATTTTAGATGACTCTCCTTTAGTTCATTCTGCCCCTTCTTCTCCTGAAATTTCACAAGATTCCCCTTTTCCTTATGAAATTTTCGTTGATGAAATTTCTTTTTTTACTTCTTTTATTCCTCTTTCTATTTCTTCTTCTTTTTTTTCTTCTTATTTTGACGACCCTTTCTTTCCCATTTTTAATATGGCGGAGTTCTTCCATAACTTCGTTCGTTCCTTTTTTGGCGTCATTCCCTTGAAGATTCCACCGCATATCAGTGCGCATCTTCAATTTTTTTTTGATTTACTCTCCTAAGCGCATACTTAGGCACTTACCTCTTCATTTCAGTTTTTATTTTCCATTTAGCTAACAAATAACGTCGGGCTCCGACAACGTTATACAAAGAGAGCTCTTAGGAGGCACCCCTTGCTTATCCCTTTTTTTTCTTTTTTGTTTGCTTGTTTTGTTTTTGCAGGAATAAAACCCCCGGCGGTTCGTTTGGCTCCATCCTTTCCTCTCTTCCTTTGGCCTGAGCCTGTGTCCAGCTTAAGCATGGGGGAGCGACATCTGCATTCGGCCTTAGGAATTCGGGGAAGTCATTTTCTTTTTATTTATTTTCTTTATTGCATCCCCCTCCCCTTTCTTCTTCTTTTTTCTTTCTTGTTTTATTTTTCATTGAGGACAATGCAAAATTTAAGCATAGGGGAGGGTTTAGTTGTTATATTTCATTTTTCTTTCTTTTCTAGAAATGTTTTAAAATTTCTACAAAAAAACAAAAAAAAGATTAGTATAGTTTTATTAAGTTTTTTTAGTACTGCTTTTATTTAGTCTTATCAAAAATCCAAAAAAATTATAAAATCAAAAATTCCAAAAATTTAAGATTGCAAAATTAAAAAAAATTCAAAAATATGAAAAATGTCATAAAAATCAAAAAAATATAATAAACCTCTTGCTTAGCTTTTTGTTATATTCAGAAATTCAGTTTGTGTTTGTTTATAAGCATTCTTTTTATTATTTGCTAATCTTTTATTTCATCATATTTAGTTAAATCTAATATTTAGTGATTTAGTTTTGAGGATAATCTTATGATTTTAATTTGCTTAGAGTATTTTATTTATCACTTTTTCTCTTTTATTTTAAATAGTTTCAATTTTATTGTAATTTTGCTTAACAATTGGATTCTAATGATTATTACCACATGCTTTTAGATTCTTAGGAAATCTCAATCTACTAATAGTTGCACTCTACTGTTTTTGTTTATTTTCTAAAATTTTGTTTAACCCCATCCTTTTTCCTTTTATTGTTAGATCAAGTGTCATGGGAATAAGGAGATGTTAGTTCCTTATTCTCTGTTACACATATGCAATCTAGATGAAGAGAGGAATTAAAAGTTCATATATGTCAGGGGAAGTGATTTGATGTTAGTCTATCATTTTCTAGTATTACATTTATATTATTTAAAAAAACAAAATTTGGTGGGGTGTGAAAAAAAAATATAATGATGATCACCTCCAATCAAAGACCTCTTCATGTTAATTTCCTCCCTAAACCCATTAGCCAATATTATTTTCTTAATCTTTAAATAAAAATATTGGGAAAGCATAAGTAGTTGGTTGCAATTTTTCCTTAAGTTTCTTTCAAGTTATGGTTTTATAATTTCAATCTAACCTTGTTTGCACTTTACTCAATTTTGAGTGCTAGTTAATTTATTAGAGAATTTTTGGCTAAATATTTCTCTCTTTTCACTTTAATTTCATAATTTAGGACTTAATTCGTGAATCCCTAAATTTTATTTTTGGCTAGATTTTGGTATAAATAAATTTTTAGTTTAAATGAAAATTTTATAATTGTCTTATAAATATTTCTCATACTTTTGCTCTTGAATAGCAAAAGCCTAAGCATGGGGGTATTTGATGACTACTTTTAGTCATCATTTTTGGGGTAATTTAGTAGCCTAAATGCCTAAGTTTATTTATATTTTATGCTTGTTATTTCATGTTTTAATGTCTTTTTATAATATATTAATTCCTAGTATAATTATATGTTGTAAGTATTTTTATACTTGTTATGTTTCTTTTTTAAAAGTCTTTTATGTTATAATAATCTCTAGTATTTTTTATGTTTTATTTCATGTTATGTTATTTTTTCTTTTTATTTTTAGTTTAATCTTTAATAATTATTGTTATGTTATGTTATGTTATATGTTATACTTATTAATATTATGTTTTAATACCTAACATGTTTTTGCTTTGTTTTATTGTAGGTTCAAGTCCAAGTGCAGCCCTCCAACATGTCAAACTCAAACCCGTGATAGTGCAGCCCGGCCACTTTAAGAGCAGCCCCTACATGCAATCCTAGCCCTACCCGAGCCCACCAAGCAGCCCATTTGCATTGGATGAAGCCCAAGAAGCCCCCAAACATCAAACCCGATCACATGCATGTAATTCTTCATGCATGTGGTCGGCCCTCTCTCTCTCCCTTTATTGTTTTCTTCTTCTCTTTACTCCTCAATTATCCCCCTTCTATTTTCTATTTTCCATTTGCATTTCCATAAATTACATGCATTGAATCCTCCCATTCTCTCTCCCCTCATTAAAACTCATGCATGAACCCTCTCCACCAAGCATGGCCGGCCACCCCCTTGTCTCCCCTCATTCTAGATCCTTCTCCCTCACCTATAAAAGGAACACCTTACCTCTTGTTTTGGAAGTAGTTTTTGGTAGAGAGTGCTAGTTCAAGAGTGTAAGCAGTTCTTTTCTTTACTTGTTGTTGTTTTCTTTTATTTTTGTAATTTTTCTTCATAATATAGTCTTGTCTTTTTATTATTGTGTACTTTTTTACTTTATCAAGCAATGCAAATGAAATCTTTTTCTTTTTCTTTCGTGGTTTCCCTTTCTATCATGTGTAGCTAACTTTGTTTTGTGCCCGATCGCGATGAGCTTTGCGATAAAATAACTCATCTTAAATTTTATGTTTGCATTTGTATTTTTCCTATTTTTGATCCTTCTTTGATTTTTATCTTGTCGACTCCGTATTCCAGTATACGGTAGTATGCAATTGATCTCATTTCATAGAAGTCGAGAGACTCATTTATGTGAAAGATCACTTAAGGAAGGAAGGAGTTGAACGCAACCCTAGAGATAGGATGACGTAAATCCTCCGGATTGGAGTCAAATCCAACAGTGCGGGTCACTTTGGTAATGCGACTTTAGGCCTTTTTGACTTGAAAGAGATTTCGGTCAAAACGTCTATAAGTCAGGGGATTTAATGCTCTAGTGAGATTATTTCCTAATTTCGGATCCGTCACGGTCTTGATTGAATTTTAAATGTTAAACTAATTTATTTCGTTATTTTCTTTTAAAGTGAATCGTCGATCGAACACTCTTTCGCAATATTTTATTTCTCTTTTAACTAAGTTTAGTTTATTTTATTTTCAAAACCCATCAATTGTTCGGTATTACAATAGAGTCATTGTGAGTAATAATACTTTCCTTCCCCGAGTTTTTATAAGACCTTGATATATTTTTATCACTATACTATAAAATGATAGGTACACTTGCCTATTCAGATTGTAGTCCGTGAGACGATTTTTACGCATCAAGCGCCTTGCTAAGCCTACATGGGGTTATTTTTATCTTCATTCCACTTACCACTGTCTTGATTTTGCCCGCAGGTACATCTGCCTTGGCATTGGAAAACAATTCTAGGACCTCTCGTTTCTACAGCAAACAGGGTTCCATCAAGACGAAATCTTGTTCATAAGCTTGAAGTAGATGGTGAACGTACTGTACCTCCTCTAGTGCCTCTGTAAATCCATTTCAAACCAACTCAGAGCATTCAAATAGGAAATTGAGTCCTTTGGGAGCCATCTTCCTTGCAAATTTCTGAGAGTGAGTGAAACAGTTCCGTCGTCTCGGCTGTATCGAGCAGTGGATGGCAAGGAATAGTGTATTTTGCACTATGCACAAGTCCTTCTATTTATAGTTATTTCTAAGTGAGAAGGCGGAAAGGCACTTACCTTTTTGGGATCATGATATGATCGATGGCTGGGATTGACTCCTGTTACTTAGCCGCAAACAAACACTTCCATAGTATTAGTTGAGTTAACTTAATACACACAGCTTTTCTCAACACCTTTATACGTAATATTATTTGACTAACCTTCCCTGCATGGATTACATAACCCTGCAATCTACAAGCATAGCACATATATATAATAGGGATCTATTTAAGCTGAACTAAATTCAACATACCCATTTCAATTTGAAAGAGTTGAACTTAGGTCTATCTAGTGGCTTAATAAGGATGAGAGCCATTAGTTTGTCTATTGAGACAAATTTAAGACTAATGTATTTCTCCTCATCATGCTCTTTAATTTAACATGATATCTTGTCTCAATATGCATAGTCCTGCTATGAGAGAAATGATACCTAGTAATTTAGATTGTACTTAGTAGAAGAACAGTATGAGGGAGTTATACTTATCTTAATAATGTAGACTTGGAATAGATACTGGATTTTCAGAAACTGCACACAACAACTTTCTTGCACCTTGCCAATTCTCTTCTTGCTAAGTCAAATCTTGTCCTCTTCTTTTAGCCATAGATGTGTATCTGGCTCTATCTGACTAGCTGCCCCTCAATAGGAACATCCATCTTGGCGGTCTCCCCCTGAATGTTTACACATGTCTTAAGCATTCTTTGCTAGATAGTCAGTCTGTTCACCACCATCTATAGGTGTATAACCCAGAAGATTACTTCCTTGTTCAAGTCCTAAGTCTGGAATAACCTTCTGTCCAAGTACCATATAGGGGATGGGCACTTGGACTATAATGCAAAAGAGAATTTACCTTACCTTAAGACCCCAATAATTATTGGGCCATAGGTTTTGATTAGCATAAAAATGCACATGCCTTTCTGTAGATTTTCTGACAAGAAGACTAACACTAGATCTATTATGAAGAATTACCCTTGCCCTAGGCACATTAGGGTTGTGACAACAATCTATGGCAAAGTGGCCCACTTTGCCACAACACCAACACTCATGGATGTTATATCTCCTCTTTAGAACAGTCTTTGATGAGTGCATTCCATCACTAGCTGCCTGTTCAGAGAGGAGTGTTGTAGCCTTCTTCTTGTTTCTCTCAGCAGGAGTCTTACTAAAGGTGAGTCTGCTAGTAGAAGTTCTTGGCTTATTCTGAGAATCATTAATAACAGTCTTCTTTGTAGTTGACATGCTATTTATGTCCTTAGAGCTAGCCAAGTCAACCCTACTAACGAACTTACCCTTAGTCTTGGTTATTGCTGGAAGATCCTAAGAATAGACCACAGCCTTCTCCTTGGGTGTAGAGGCTGAAGCACCAAATACAAATGGTCCATGATTGTCCATTTGGACTTCTTAATGTGGATCATTCTATGCACCCAAACTCATTCCCTTTATTATTCTATTGTAAGGTACATTTGCACTCTTTCATAAAAGATTCTCATTCCTCTAGTGACCATACTTGCAGACCTTGTCAACTTGTTGAATGGGAGGATTACCTTGTGAAAGGTTAACTGAGGCTTAATAGGTGCTTTTCCTTTCCCTTTGGAGAGGGCAACTTTAGAAATCCACCTAGACCCTAAACATCTTTCATCTTCTTGAGAGGTAAAGGAGTCAATCAGTGGTAACACTACTTTGGGCTTATTGAAATCAATCACAAACTTTTTCTCTTTTAGGGGTTTCTCTTCAAGATTCACGATGATCTTGTTCAACTGGCTTATAGTATCCATTTGGATGACTGAGTTGGCCTTTAGTTAGCTGACTTCCTTAGTCTTCTGATCTAGCAGGGTTGTTGTCTCAGCATGCTGGGAAGCAGCTAGCTATAGAGAGATTGTCTCTTCAGCCTGCATCTTGGCCAACTTCTTGCTTCTTTTGATAGACTTCAGAATAGAACCATACATGTCAATCAATTGATTGATATCTTCCTCTGATACAGGTCCCTCATCATTACTTGATATGGATGCATCAAAGTCTGGACAGGTCTCATAGACAGATATTAAGGATGAGCTAGATAGGGAGTGAACCTGATTTTGACAAGACTGATCAAAGTAGGATTCTTTTTTTTTGTCATGGCCATCAGCCCATAACATCTACAATCAACTTTCTCAACATCATCCACCTCGGAATCACTGTCTGCATGTGACAAAGGGGACCTTATCTTTAATCTTGCATTTGGATAGACATCAACTTTACCACAGTCTCTGAACACTTTGGATAGTGTGGCTCTGATTCCTATCCTAGTGGTAGGATAGTCTTCATCATCTATAAAAGCTGCTAACAGTCTAATATAGGTCTTCTCCATTCTGCAGACTAGAAGCTCCATTGAGCTCCAATCCTTATGGTTCACTCATGAACCCATAAGCACTAACCTTTTTGCTATCCTTTGAGATCTACTCAGTATGTTAAGTCCTATTTGAGCAACCTCACTCTGATACCACTTGAAAGTCTTTGTTTTCAAGGATAACTAAATTACCTATAGGGGGTGAATAGGTTATTGGTCTCCTTTGCTATATTTTTAACTTAATAATTTATGTGAGTGATGTGATTATGTTAGTTGTGCTTTCAAGGCAATCACACAGACAACACAATAAATTTATAGTGGTTCCCTAAATTTTGGGTACATCTACTTTCCCTCCCACCTTTCTAACAACTTGTTAGACAAGGCACTTCTCTAATCTCAGCTCCTAAGAGCTTACACCACAGATCCCTCAGGATCTCTCAGTATCCTCCAAGACTTATAACTAAGGCACTAAGCCCTACAACTCAGTGATCAACTGATCACCTACCTCAAGCCAAAGACCCTACCAATCCGGATGGGAGTATAGCCCTACCTCAGATACACAATGGATCCTACCTTAGAGAGAATGACTATCCTACAGCTCAGGCACAAAGGCCCTACCTCAGATTAAAAGGATACTACCACTCAGGCATAAGTGCCCTACAACAAAGAGAGAATGACAACCCTTCCTCAGGCTCAAAAGCCCAAATCTCAGTGATCAAATGATCACTTACCTTAGATCTAAGTAGGATCCTATAATCTCAGATTCACACTTGAATCCTACTGCCCAGGCCAAAGCCCTATACTCAGATTCTCAACAAAATCCTACCTCAGATCCACACTTGGATCCTACACTCAGATACACACTTGGATCATACACTCATCCTTAATATATTTAGGCCTACAACTCAAATCTATCAAGATCCTACAAGGTGTGAGTGTGGGTGGTTTGACTATGACAATTGAGAAATTTCCCTGATTCTTCTTCTTCCTGAGCTAAGATATCCCCAGCCCTTACTTCTTCACAGCAACTAGAATCTAAAGCTAGAAGCAACTTGGCAGATCTTATGCTCTGCACCTTGTTGAACTGACCCAGAAGCTCAGCTCTCTCTTCTACATAGCACCAGAAATTTATCTTCAAGATATGTTCTACTGGATCTGTGAAGTAAATGCTGCTGGGGATTTTTCATTTAACAACTTCTCAAGCTAAGATAAACTAAGCCATGTCTTACAGATTTCTGAAACCAGATGACTCAACTTCTTCTTCTTACTAAAAAAGAGGACTTTCTGATCTTGTTGTTGAAGATGATTTGATTCTTCAAAGAATAGCTTCATCAATAGCTAACTATTTGTGAGTCACATACAAACTTGCTTTTGCACTTAGATCAACACGTTGAACTGGTTCTCCAAGCTCTTCTATAATGGCGAGCATGGAGATGAAGTGAAACAGTAATTTCCCAAAAGCTACTTCTTCCTCGATCTCTGCCTTTTATTATTAGCCCATCAATGGATATTTGAGAAGTGGGCCCATCTAGAATTTGTTGGCTGTTACTGGCTTTTGCATTAATGGATGTACTAAAGGCAAGCTACAACATTTGTCACGTACTGTAGCTTTCCCAAAACATTTTCAAATTCGATTGACTTGTTGACTTTGCTGACTTCACCATCTATGGACTAAGCCAAAATCAAGCATCTTTAGTATAGGCACTGAGTGAGTAAGCTTCACTCAACGCCAAAACACTTAGACAGATTTTCTGTCACTAGGTGTTGAGTGAGTAAGCTTCACTCAATGCAAAACTACTTAATAGATTTTCTTCTATTACTAGATATTGAGTGAGCAACCTTTACTCAACGCATTTGGACATAGCCAAATTTTTGTGTGAAATTACAGTCTCTGACTGACTAAGGTTCTATCAACATTTTTTATCACATAGCGTTGAGTGAGTAAGCTTCACTTAACGCATGTGGACTTAGTAAAATATCCACACAGATTTTTTGTGGCTTTGACTGTCTGAGCTATAGAAGACGAATATGAAGTTATGGTGTTGAGTGAATGGAATTCACTCAATGCCTGTGGACGAAGCAACATTTTTGCATATTTCTTCTTAAGCTTTTCCTACCTTAGCCTTTCTCATAGCTTTTTGCTATATGGCATTGAGTGAGTTGACTTCACTCAATGCCTATGGACTTAGCCATATCATCAGCTTGCCAATTGCTTGGCTTTGATTAAACAAGCTAAACTCAGCGCTATTAGCCACCTAGCATTGAGTGAATAGACTTCACTGAACACCTGTGGACTTAGATAGTTTTCTATCTTTCCACTAGCTTGCTTAGTCATCACCTGTCTTGGCCACTTGAATCAACCTGTCCAATCAATGAATAAATGGTACTCTACATAAATAGAACTTGTAGGACATGTTAGATTACAACCTGTGTATACCATTATCTACAAGGCCTTCTTCAAATCCAGGACATTGGGATCAATGGTCCCAACACCAATCTTATGTAACTAAAGTTTAAAATGAGTAGCACGGGAGAACTGAAATATTTCATAGGTCTCCAAGTGAAGCAATCTGAAGATGCCATATTTATTTCTCAAACTAAGTTCACAAAAGAACTTAAAAAGAAGTTAGGAATGGAGAGTGCAACCTCAATGAGGACTCCAATAGGCTCCAATGTATCTCTAGACAAAAATGGGAAAGGGAAACCTTTTGATGAAATCATGTACAGATTCATCATTGAATTTTTTCTCTACCTAAATTTTAGTAGACCAGACATTATGTTTGCTACAAGTGTATTTGCCAGATATCAAGTGAACCCTAAGGACTCTCACTACACATTTGTTAAGAGAATTTAAAGATACCTCAAGGGTACACCTAATCTTGGCTTATAATACACTAAGAGTAATGATTTTGAGCTAATAGGATTTTTAGATGTAGACTTTACGGGATGCAAGGAAGATAGGAAAACACATAAGGGACATGCCAATTCCTTAGGAGGGGATTAATTTCTTGGAGTAGTAAGAATCAGACAAGTGTTGTCATCTCTATATTTAAATCAGAATATATTCCAGCAGGAAGTTGATGAGCTCAGCTTTTATGGATCCAACATCAGCTACAAGATTACAATTCTAGGTAAGTAAAACTCCTATGTTTTGGGATTCATTTAGTGCAATCTAAATTGCTAAGAGTCATGGGTCACACAACAAGACTAAGTATATTGAGATTAGATATCACTTCATTAGAGAGCATGTTGAGAAAGAAGACATCTTCCTTGAGTCTGTCCCCACTGACAAACAAATGGCATATTTCCACACCAAGCCTCTAGATGAAACCAAATTTAATCAGTTAAAAATTGAACTGGGCATGCTAAATCTGAAATATATTCAATGTCATGCAAATTCTTATCAGTTAATCTATAGTAAAATTATAAATTGCACCAATCAAACAAACATTATCATCATAAATTTTTATTTTATTCTAATAGGTAGGGGATAGAATGTTAACAAAGCATATAGGTGGCAACTTAGAAAGCTCCTAGTGACACACAAACACACAAGAAGTGTTTATCCCATCTTATTCATTAAAGCTGTCAAAGGTGATATTGTTTTGTTCACTAAACGATATCATCATAATAACACATTGAAAATTATCTCATTGGCTGTCAAATCAAGCATATTGAACCAATTCATCTCAACCCTTGGATCTGAAATTTATTTCACCCCCAGCTACGTGCATTTCCTCCTTCCAAAATTATTTGTGTGTGTGTGTCAAATTTCTTAAACTTTTAAAAAGCTACATTTGTCGTCAAAATCCCATGGACACTAAAGTGCAGTGAGAAATGTATTACTATAATTTCTACAAGCTCTAAGGGGGAGCAAGAGCAAAGAGATATCACTATTCAAGTATCCTTCTCAAATAGTGAGACCATAGACACTGAAGTGCCACCATGTAATGAGTTAGATGTCACAAATGAGTAAATATAAGATTAAAATATCAGAAGTGAACCTGTTGCTGAAGTAATTATGGATATCAGTGTTATGAGGGAAGAGTACTGATGAGTCCGATTTAAAATGATTTTTTGGACTCATTTAGGCTAATTTTCATGCACATGCACTTCACTTTTAGTTCATAATCCCTATTGTTTCACTTATTCTCCACGTTTACATGAAGTGCACTTTTTATCCCATTGTAGTGTGCAATTGGGCACAATTTCGCTGGCCGTAAGCATATGGTGCTCCCCATTACTTTAGTTTGTGCTTCTTGTTGTTTCTGTGGTACTGGTGGCATGTGGACCTAGTTTGTGGTTTGTATTGTTTGTGGGAAAATCTCCATTTCAGTTTGTTCTGAACCTGTTTTAATTGCACAACCGTGTGTTTCCTTCTCATATGGTTGAATCCAACTGTGTTTGTTATGTAATGCCCAAAATGGTGATTTGTCCTAATTCGTGCATTTTGTTTGCTCACAGTCAGTTTCGCCCGTGCATGAGTAAAAAAAACGAGCTTATCTTTTTGTCTGAAAAATTTATGTTTTAATTGCTCGTGCATTTCCTTCACGCACGGTTGGGTTCAACTGTGTAAGAAGGATATCACATTATTTTCTCTTATTGATTTGAAATTTTGCGCTTTGTCGCTGCCCGCGCAAATTTTTCACGTATGGTTAGTTTTGTCTATGCTTGAGAAAAATCTGGTAATTATAGTCTATAAATTTTGCCCTTTGTTTAGCCAATCTGGTAATTATAGTCTATAAATTTTGCATATTTTCGTACACGGTTTTCCATTTGACCATGCATGACCATTTTCTGATGTGTTTTTTATTTAAGCACAAGTTTTCATCCGAATTCGAGATCATGAATCCATTCCACTAAATGCTAGGACTGATGGTCTGTTTTTCTTCTTCCAAGGGAAGATATCACATCATAGTGATTTCACATCATACTTACCTCTCAAGAAGGTGATCATTACTCCATATTAGCCAGATTGAAAGGAAGAATAAAGGGATTGACGTGGAAACCGTACACACTCGAGAAGACAGGTTAGAAGTGGTGGGAGCTTTAGTGATCCTGGATGCTACCGATGAATGGCCTGCAGGTCATAGATTAATAACCTAGTTCATCATCCCATTTCTACGGAATAGTCTCAACCGTTGTTTATATCTCTACCTTTATCTTCCTCTCTTATGGTTGTATGGTAGGAAATCACCTCTACTTTGATAATGAACCTTTATTAAACCCTATTTTAATAGCTATTTGCTTTCATTGTGCTTTTATGAAATTTTATTTTGTTTATGCTTGGTTTATAGGATCTCTATAGTTTGATATAGATGTGATATTTGTTGAGTTTTGTGTTATAGTAATTGCGACCCCCCTCCCCCTTACGCAAAGCATTATCACTCTATCTGCGAGCCTTCTTTGCCTTGCACATTAATAAGCGGTGCTAAGGGCCTATATAATCCACTCTCCTAGCCAAGAGGTGGTAACGGCCCTCTCTTCACCTCACTTCACTACACTTCACTTCACTTTCTCATATTCACTCAATCCACTTTACGAAGTTGTGCGGGTGACCCACATTATTAATTTAGATTCTTTTATTTCATTTTCACAAACCCACTTAACCTTTTGCAACCAATTCACCTGTAAGGGCTTAAATCTTGAGTCCTTCATTGAAAGATAACTCCAACTTATTGTATTACACGTGAGATCAAAATTTGGGCAAACTCCCCAATTTTATATTACTTGGGCGACTAGTGTACATGTCATTTTGCACATCAAGTTTTTGGCATCATTGCCGGGGAATACAGTCGTGTGAGTTTTCGGATAGGGTGTTACAAGAATGAAGTTCTTCTAGTTGTAAATAACATCACTTTATTTTATTTCTTTCTAATCTATTTTACAATTTTATAAATCGGGTTTTCACTCATTTTATTTCCATATCGTGTGTAGTAAGTTTTATTTTTGTTTGTTCCATTTTTTAATCTTCTGCGCACCATTAATGTATTCTCATACATCTTGCAAATTGTGCTCTTCTCGTAGTCATATTAGTGAAGATTATTTTTTATGAAGTAGTAATAATAACTTGAATGTCTCATCATATGGTGCTCCCACTATGGTTGGACCCTCATATTATAAGCCTGCTTATTTTCATTACACACCTCCTGTGCAAGCGTCACCTACCCTGGGTAGTTGGTCCCCATCATAGTCTAAACTTATCAGGAAGTGGTGCTTGTGTTGTCTGAATCTCGATCGCGCTCTGAAGGATTGTGAGCAAAAGAAGTTATAATAGGAGGAGGATTATGAGCTAGTGCTTGTCTCTATCACTCCAGCTTCCTATCTCACTGCACCTTCCATCACTAACAACTTATGTGTTGGGCCCCCAAGTCATCTTGAGAGCAAAATGAATGCATCGATTAGTGATGTCATTGATCCTCAAGAAGACATTATGGCATTTCCTCCTTCTTCACTATCGTCACTACAAGTGGATTCATTATCAGAGGATAGAACGCATCTTCATGTTGATTCCTTCTAGAAATCTGTTATTCCTCTGGTCTTTTCTGACTTTGCTACACATGAATTTTTCTATCTTGTTGATTATTGAGGAGGATGTTCTCTTTAATGATGAGGTTATTACCACGTCACCAGAGGAGAAATTCCAACTCATCACTAAAGGCCCATATACTCATTTTCTCCCTACATTGATAATATCCCTGTCAAAAATGATCCTTTAGGGAAACCTGATGGGATTGAGACCGGGACCACTCCATCAATTTCTGATTATTTATGTCATTCTTCTCTATTATTTCCTAACCCCCTTCTATGTTTGAGCCAGTATAGTATGAGTTTTCATAGGTACTCCAGGAGTACTTGGAGCATTTTGCTCAAGTCAATGATGAGTGTATTATCTTATGTGAGGAGGTTGATCTCTCCTCCATAGACGAAGCCTCATTCATTACCTTCTCCTCCTGCCTCCTCCCTAATGACGACACCTAGCAGGGCAAGGATATTTTTGGTGTGATGAGTGAGGATTCCTCCTCTTCTTACTTCATCTTCCTTCTACATGTGAGGAGTAGGTATTTTATTCAGGTAGAGGGGTAACTATTTTATTGTCTGTGAGAAAATAGCTAAATAACAAAACTTTATAACTCAAAAAAATTACATAATATATAGTTATGCCCCACCTATTTTTAGAAAAGGGGGGAGAGAGAGAAAATAAACAATGCCTGTCATATGAGACTAGGCGGTTACATAAAAATTTAATGGCTCAGAACATGCAGTTAGAAAAAGAATAGTTGTACAACTACAAAACTCTAGTACTTGCTTCGTCATCTGTCCTCCTCCATTAATATAGTTACGATTAGTACAACCTGGGTGCTAGATAAACTACAGTTAGACAAAGTCTAACTGCCAGATCGCACTAGAGATGTTGTATGAGAACTCCAAAAACCAACGCCTGACCATTAACTAGATCTAACCTCAGGAGTCTGCACAGCTACCTTAAAAACATTGGTAGACCACCAAAACGGTTTGCAAATCCAGGCCGCCAAGACTATACCACCATAAAGTCAGAGCACCATAAAGTCAGAGCACCATTCAGCAGATTAACCACAGGGATCTAGTCAGTAGACCGCCAAACATATCCACCAGTGCTAGCTGCAAGATCGCCTTTCAGCATAGGCTCTAACACTACTAAGCTACCAAGGACAGACTGCTACTTCGTACTATCTGTTTGTCAGGTTTGTCCACTAGGGTTATTCACCAGCCCGCAAACACTTGTCCTCCAATTTTATTCGCCATACTACTGAACTATACATGTTTTGGCACTCCCCCTCAAGCTAAAGCATATATATCAACCACACCCAAATTGTTAGATACATATAAAAAGGAATATATTGGTTCAACAAAGACATCAGCAAGCTCTCTATCAGAGGTGACAAACAGAGTGTACATCTTATTCTACAATACCTCTTATTGGAAAAAACTCTTATGATTTATCTTATCAAATTATTTTTAGTGATTTTACATCCTAGGTTTATTACTCATAATATATAGTGAGGGTAATTTAGTTTTAGAGGTCCTAGGATGTCATTGATATAAAGGGCATAAGAAAAGCATACTGAATTTAAGAGAAAAGTCATAAATTGCCAACTTGCGTCGACTAAAAGTTGACGCAACTTGAATAGGAATTCGATGTTAATTCAAATATAAGTCGGAGCAACTAAATATGATGAGTCGTTGGTATTCAAAGGATTATTGCGACGCATACTTCGACATGATATGGACGGAACGTTGACTACATAGTTAATCTTACAGACAGTCAGAATTCGATGTTGCTTCAATTAGAACTTGATGTTACATCGACTGAATTTCTTTACATAATTTATTTTGAGGCTTCAATTAGAATTAATTCAAAAATAAGTTCAAATAACAGAATCTTGGAGATGTGAGAAGATTTCAACTTATATATATAATGAGATACAACAGAAAAAACAAAGGATCATGAATTATTGTTGAATTCTTTCATCAATCACCAACTACAGACGATCAAGAAATTCATATAAGATCATGATATATTTATTTCGATAGATAAAGTATGGAAGATCATCATCAACACTTGAATTACTTCCATCAGTTAATCGAACGTTAGATTGTTGTTGAATCTGTAAAATAGAATTAGTTCTTCTTCTCAAGAGGAAATCGCATCAGATTCAGAGAAGATTCAAGGATAATCTAGAAATAGGGATATATTCTTTGAGATTTTGATATTCAGAGATTCATCAAAAGTTTTAGATATCATCACTACTAGTCCTCAGAAATCTGCTGAGAGAAATCAGAGAGAAGATTAATTCTATCACAATCTTCTTTCATTTTATTTTTACACTTTGTTAAAAGAGTTTTGAGAATCACTCTTCAAAGGATTTAGTGAGAGGTTCTGAGAGTCTTCTTGAGAAAAGACACAGATTATATTGTTTCAAAATCTTCAAATCAAAAGAACTAATGTTGGTTCTAAGAGTCTCTTGATCAAAAGACTCAAAGACTGTGATAGTGAATTTCTACTAAGGGGTAAGAAAGTGGATGTACCCAGATTAAGGGGAACCAAAATACTCTTTATGTATTCTGTATTTTTGTGTTTTATTTTAATTCTGTGCTATGAATTTATTTACCTACATCTAATTCTCATTGATTATTGATGTATATACAAATTATGTGAATTAAACTGAATATTTAAACCAAAATGTTAATCTCTATTCACCCCCCTCTAGAGAAAACTCTCAGATATTAGCAACTAGTCTCCTATTTCAAATAGTATCAGAGGGAGTTTAATCACTTTTAGGTTAATCTATAGGAGATTAATCAATAAAATCTTAACACCTTGATCAAAAGATCATCTCAGTTGCATTAGAATATATTCATTTCATTTTTCAAAAATGTCTTCAAATACATTCAAAGTATTTGCATCTACTAGGGCACTAGTTTATAATCTTGAATAATTGAGACTCTAGAAAACTAGAATTTGATTATACATGAACTTTTATGATGAGGATATATTTGAATAAATTTTGACAGTGTTGGAACCAAAGCTCCGCATATCTTTAGTTTGACAATATCAAATCCCAAGTTATATTTGATCATACTTGTGTTGGGTATAATGTGCAGATTTACAGGTAATGAAGAATGAGTTTTTTAATCTCTATGACGTATCGCCGGGCGTTTGCTCTACCGCTAGTGCTAGTGACGTCAGATTTAAGTAAGCAAGCAAAAATTTCTCCTATGACCTACCATCGAGCGCTAGCCATTTCAATGACCGTTGAATCGAATCGTCGAGTAGAAACCGCTATTGCCAGACATTAGCTTTACAGCGTCGTGGCCAAAAATGTTGCGAATATTATTTTGGATATTTTTCCTAATTTAATGGACATTTGGCGACACCGCGTGAGAAGACCTACAGGTAGGTGCTTGCTCTACCGTTGGCGATTGCTTTTTTTAAAGCCGAGTATAAAATCGCGCACTTCTTTTTTTGAGATGACAAGAAGGAGGATTTTACGTCTAGGGTTCGGCTACCGTCTCTATATGTACAAACCACTACCTTCAAGAAGGAAAAAAGCAAAATTTCTCCCTCTCGTTCGTGATCGAAGAACTCTGAAGAGCGATGTTTCCAATGACCATCAACGACTGATAGAGTGCATAAAGAATGACAGTCAGAAACATCGATCGCGCACCATTCTATAAAGAATTTCTTATTTTGAGGGTGTAATAATTTCAAACTCTTTTATTCTTATTTGTATTTTCACATTTCTATTCAATCTGAATTTGTGAGAAATCGGTCAGGGAGCCCGTCAGATTCCTGAGAGGAATCTGTGGGAAATTATCCTGGTAAGACGTCTAGATCTGGGAGATCTAGTGGGCTCTAAGTCCCTTCCTAGGAGGAAGGTGTAGAGTCGGGTCATCAATCTTCTTGGGAAGAAATGAGAGATCCAACCGGTCCTGGGAGGGTCGGTATAGAAACCAATAAAGATTTGTTTTATTCATCGCCTCCGATCTTCAACATCATGGAGATCCATTCATTTTGTTGTAAACCCTTGTTTTATTTTTGAATAAAATTAAAGCTCTTTTATTTTATTGTGAATTCATGGCTGGATGTTGTTAGGTTTTTAAGGGTTGTGTGTAATTTAAAAAATAACCTTTTATTGGGGAAGTTGTTCACTATGGCATACCGTCGTACGGTAGTATCCTACTACCTCATGGTAGCTTCCAGAACAGTTTGCCCTTTGTGAAATTTATTTTAATTTTGAATTTACTTACAAACCTTACTCACCCCTCCCCCCACGCCCAATAAGATTGGCCATCAGATCCTACAAGTGGAATCAACCAGGTTAATTTAAAAAGGGTTAAAATTCTGAAGTAAGATGGCCAACATGAATCATGCTTCCTTGGAGGGTCGAGGTGTGAGTAGACCTCCAATGTTTATGGGGAGTGACTACAACCACTGGAGAAGTTGCATGAAGATATTCTCAATGACACAAAGCATGGACGTATGTGCCTTTTTTACTTTTATTAATTGTACTTCTTATTGTGATTGTCTAAAATGTCTGCACATATCAGTGGTTTGTTTTTCGTACAGGTACAGGGGTTGTGTGGGTGCTCTGGGTTGGTTTGGGGCCCATTTATGGACAAGGGCCACTAAGCGTGCAATTTTAAATGCGCACGCTTAGTGGATTCCTTAGCGCATGACCACTGGTCGTGCTCCACTAATCATGTACATTGACTCCATTTTTTACAAGGTTTTGCCATGCCAGTATGCACTATCACAGGACATAGTGCGCACGACCACTAGTCGTGCACCACTGATCGTGTGCATTGATTTCATTTTTTAGCAGGTTCTGCCATGCTAATACGCACTATCACCGAACACAGTATGCACGACCACTGGTCGTGTGCCACTGATCGTTTGCATTATATTTTCTGCAATATATAAATACGTAGGTTCCGCCCTAATTCCGTATTCTGGACTTTTTCTCCGCTGTTTTCATCTCCGAGGAGGGTTTCGCCGATCTCCTTCTTCCTCCACCGTAGGGTGGGGCTCCAGGAAAGCTTTTAATGCTAAATTCAAGTCGGAGCTTCCTCTCGGCCTCCTCCTTCATCCTTGAGCTTCAAGAATGGTTTGACCTAGCTTTTACCATCAATCTTTGAGGAGTTTGTGCCATTCTCCATCGGATCATTACACAAAGAAGACGGGTCCATTGGGAGTTAGTGATGACCTCCTCTACCCCTGACGCAGTTGAGGACCAAGCTAGTAAGTGGATTGAAAACCCGACGATTCCATTTGGGAATCCTCAACAAGACTTCGGATCTGGTTTATTTCGCACTCTCTTCTTCTTTTGTTGTTGATAGTGTAGTTTGATCTTTTTGTAATTGATGAAGTGTGCTTAATTTTATATATGTTTGTGTACAATCATGTCTATGTGATTTTATATTCACGTTATTTTCTTGAGGTGCGCCATTATCCATCCTCCACCACACATTGCCACACTAGCAATTTCTAGCGGCGTGCGTAGCGAAGAAGTGCACACGACCCTCATTCCGTCATTCTTACAATCTCATCCACAAGCCTACTCGTCCATCTACCTAGCGATTTGGTGCATAGCGGCTCGTGTAGTTTTCCATCTGCCTGGCGAAGCATTGCATAGTGGTATTGCATAGGAGTAGTTTATTTGTGTTTTACTTTATTTTTCCGCAAACAATCAAAACCCCCTTCATAAAACCAGACCTAAGGACTTAAATCTCAAGTTCTCCGCAAAATTAATTCCACCTTACTGTGTTCCTTGAGAGATCGATACTTGGGAAAATTTGCCTATTTTATATTACTTGTGTGATCGGTACACTTACCGTAGACCGCATCAAGTTTTTGGCGCCGTTGCCGGGGAACACAGTCGTAAGAGTTTTTTGAGAGGGAGATAGGAGATAAAAGCCCTTTTCCATTTGTTCATTTCATGTTTCTTCTTTTCTTTAGTTTTTAGAATTTTTACTTATTTTTCTTTATTCTATTTCTAGTTTTAATTTTTCAGCAGCAGGCATTCCTTTTCTTTTATCTGCTAGTGTGTAGTTAATTTTTCCTTAGAATATTTTTGTTTGTGAATTATTTCTTGTTGAACCATGTTTTCTTATATGAATATCCGTTGTAGATGGTGCGGGGATTATAGGCATGGTAGTGATGAGTGCTCCACTGAAGATTGTGATCATAATTCTTGTGGTTCAGTGTATGGAGCACCATCTTCTTATGGTACTTCATACACCATACCCATGTCGTATGGTCACTTCTCTTCTAATACTTTACCTTTTTCTTATTCCTCTCCGGTCCCACCAGGACTGAGGAGTAATGGAAAACAGTGTCTGTGTTATCATAGCACCGAGCACGTGTTGAAATATTGAGCAGAATTTAAGCGCTAGTTGGAGGAGGATGATGAACCGGATATCTGATTCATTCCATCCACCTCACAATTGGCTGCCCCTTCTGATTCTGATGATATATTCGAAGTACCACCTTGTCTATTGGGGACAGCTGCGGATATACCCATCAGATCTTTTGCTAATCGGTGTGACGACATTGTGGTGCAGTCTCTCCCTATGCATTCTTACCCTCTTTTGGATTAACCCCCGGAGGCGCCCACACATACTTTCTCTGAGGTTGTTGTTCCTCCGCTTTATTTGCAAGAATTATCTATCCTAATTTTTAGTGAGTCGGTTGATGAGGTTATGCCGAATAGTGATTCAGAGCCTGAGGTTACGCCAATGTGGGACGAGGACGTTATTCTCTCGAATGGAGAGTGTGACACCTTGGAACATGATGACGCACCAAGGTGGGATGATGAGGCAATCCTTTCTAATGAGGAAGTTTTCACTTCCTTGTTGGATGAGGAGGTCCAAAGCACCACCGTACACCTCGAGCTCTCAGATTCCGCTTGTTATGACTTATATGACACCGACGATGATCTGTGATCGGATCCTACTTGGAGTGAGACCGGGACCACTCCCCCTATTTTTGATTATTATAGTTTTTCATCTACTTTATTTCTTGATGCCCTTTCTGTATCTGAGCATGTACGGGTTGAGTCTTCGCAGGTGCTTTAGGAGGAATTGGAGCTTTAAACTCGAGTCATGGATTATAACATCCTCTTTTGTAAGGCGGTTGATTCCTCCTCTACTGAGGAAGCTCAATTTATTGCTTTCTTCTCCTGCCATCTCCCTGTAAACGATACCTTGTTGGGCAAGGATTTTTTTGTGGTGAGATGAGTGAGGACCAATGCTCCTCCTCTTCTTATTTCTTATTTCCTCTACCTGTGTTGGACAGGTATTATTATCTAGGTAGAGGGGTAACTTCTTTATCTCCATATCGGTACTCGCTACCGCAACGGATATTCTGTCAGTTACCAGTGTACCTTTTATTTCATAGGCCCATCAAATAGGACTTTTCATTAGCCGAATAAGTCGTGCTGGGAGGACAATAACCTTAGTAGTTATCTTATATTTCCTGCATTTTTTTTTTCATGTCTATCTGAGTTTTAGTATTTCTTTGTATTTTGTCTATTTTTCTTTTGTTTTTTACAGAGCTCACCCCTGTAGATATTCATGGCAAATTCGTATTGGCGGGGTTGTGATTCTTCGTTTGGCTGACCTGCTTATATTTATTTCACGCGTCTTCGGGTATGCTCACTAGCTGACTGTTAGGTAACCTCTCCCCTTGTCTATATCTGATTTTAATTTAAATATCATATGCTGTGTAGCATAGTTTAAGTCTAGAGGAGAGCCAGTATTTGTTACCTTTTGCACGCACACATTTCATTTGCATACTAGAAGCTTTATTATTTTATTTTGATTAGTTCATTGCATCACACACCACTGCACCCACATGAGCGCGTGCTTAGCTGTTAGCATGTTGTGAGTTAAACTCTTTTCTTTTGTAAGATTTGAGAAAATTATTGTGCTGGCATAGGATTGTGAGACGGAGTAAAATGTAGAATCCTGAAGAGCTCCTAGTCGATTTCTCTCATCCCGTGTATAAATTGGAGTAGATTTAATTTTTCTGTATGCTTATTATTTTATATTTTTCTAATTGCGTAAATACTATTTATTATACTCAAAAAATGGTGAATCTGGTGTGAATTCGACGGTAGCTTAGAGATGTGTGTAGATGGTCGTTAGATTTGTATTGCTCGAATCAGGAGGATGGACAGTCTTTCTCATTGGCTTGAACTTGCCTCAAGCTATTCTTGAATCATGGGTATAGGTTAGTTCAATCGCATGAGCGTGATGTAGGCCATCATTTTGGCCCAGTTGAGCTTTGTACCGTTCCTAACGTCTTATCCTCTCTAGCCCCATTGTGCCTACCCCTTTTTTTGATTCAGCTCCACCATTATTTCACCAAAGCCTCATAATCGATCCTAGTCGCACACCCAAGTCGAGCTTTAGTGTTTTACATTTTCATTTTGGGATGTTTATGTGGTGATATTCCTTGTGAATATGTGGATGTGGTCCAAAGTTTTTATTTGCTGAAATTGTTAAAATAAAAAGATGATTTGATAAAATATATAAAAATTAATTGTGAAAAAGAAAAGTGAAAAGAAAAAGTATAATTGAAAATTCTATTTGAGATGAGATTGTAAATAAAATAGGCGGTGCACACGCCCATATTTTTAAAATTAAGTCTGGGGGTGTAGTGTACTGGCATGTATTTTTGTTAGCGGATAGATTCTTTTTTATGCTAGCTCATTTGGGTTTGGTGCGTAGCCTTCTTATTAATCTTTGTTTACCTTACTGAAACCCAAGCCCCATCTCTTCACCTAAAGTCCTATGGATTCGTGTGTGAACCAAACCAGTGTCATGGAGAGAGTGCGAACGGGCAAGCATATGGTCACTAACATTAGTGGATTCCTTTGGAGGTTATCTCGAGCCCCAATCTTTTGCAATGTTCGCTTAGCGATTAGACTACTTTCTCCCTACGCGTGACCAGAAGATTCACCGTGATTCCATTTTTGAGTAGTAATAAAATATTGATATGCATTGTGAAAAGTATAAACTATTTTGTATACATAGAAATTTCCTCTATTATATTTTTACGCACGCGAGCATGCAACTTTGCATGGTACTCCGCATCTCAATTTCTATAAAAATTATTTTCATACGAAAATTTTTGATAATAATTATGAAGATATCATTCCTCATATCAATGAGGAGAACCACAATAATAACAAGAAATTTTTCGCCTACGTGAGGCTTCAAAAATATTTAGTTTATTTTCAAGCCTGGCAAAGTTTGCATACCTGAGACTCCCCCTGAGCAACATACCAAGGAGGTTGCTCCATGTAAACTACTTCTTGCAAATCACCATAAAGGATGGAATTCTTCACATCTAATTGAGAAATCTCCTAGTCCCGATTAACAGCCATAGAGATGAGAACGTGTATAGTGCTGATACGAGTTACGGGAGAAAAAGTATCAAAGCAGTCTACCCCATATGTATGAGTAAACCCTTTTTTCCATAAGCCTCGCCTTATAACGATCAACCGAACAGTGTGGAAGATACATAACCACAAAGACCCACTGACAGCCAACCACATCAATTTCTATAGGTGGGGGAATAAGATTCCAAGTACCTATCTCAGTTAATGTGTTCATTTCTTCATCCATAATGGCTTTTCAATGAGGAATGGCAAGAGCCTCTTGATAGGTAGCCGGTATAACAGTAGAAGAGATAGCAAGAGCAAAACGCTTGCTAACTGTTGAAAGTTGAGCATATGAGACAACTCCATCAATAGGATGCTTAGTGCATTGGCGAATGCCTTTTTGTAGGGCAATAGGAAGATCTAGATCACTCTTATCCAAGGGAGACAATTCCCTGCCAGAAGAAAGAGGAGGCCTGGGAATAGGTACAGAAGGCTCCAAGGAAAAGAATCAGTTTTTAGAGAAAGAGACGGCACAACAGGAATAGTTGTGGAAAGAACTAGTTTTGACAGAGGTGTCGAGACAATAAGTAATGAAGAAGAAGTATCAGAAGGCAAGAGAGAAGAATTTCGAGAAAAATACGATGTATCTTCAAAGAAGGTAACATCCGCAGACACATACTGTTTGCGTAGAAGAGGATTAAAACAGCAATAGCCCTTTTAAGTACGACAATGACCAAGGAATATGCCTTTAATAGAACGGGGAGAAAGTTTGTCATGACTAGGAGAAGGTATGTGAACAAACACTATACATCCAAAAACCTTAAGAGATAAAGGAAATGGCTCGGTCGTGAGATACAAAACCGCAAAAGTAGTCTTGACCAAAAGAACAGATGAGGGTATCCAGTTAATGATATAACAGTAGATAAGAACGACATGACCTCAATAGGACTGAGAAACATTCATTTGTAACAAAAGGCTGCGAGCAACATCCAAGAGGTGATGATTCTTGCGTTCAACAACGCCACTCGATTGAGAGGTATTGGGGAAAGAAGTTTGTTGAATCAAACCATGGTTCGCACAAAAATCAGAAAATTGTCGGATGACATATTCCTTGGCATTATCAGTACGAAGAACTTTAATAAGCTCCTGAAACTGTTTCAAGATCTCATGATAAAAGGCAGTAAACACAGTGTAAAGTTCAAAATGATCTTTCAGGAGATACCTCCAAGTACACCTAGAGAAATCATTAATGAAAGTGACAAAGTATAAGCTACCTCTACAAACAGTTGTAGTAGGAGTAGGTCCCCAGATGTTAGAATGAACTAGTTAAAAAGGATGTGAAGAACTACGTCCCATTAGTGCAGTGAAAGAAGAGTGATGATGTTTGCCAAACTGACAGGCTTCGCAATTTAAAGGGGAATCCTCTTGAGGAAGATCTGGAAGAAGCAGGTGGATGAGGCGAGAAGCAGGGTGGCTAAGACGACGATGTCATTGTTGAAGTGATGAAGAAGCAGAAAGAGCAACGTCATGATCAAGAAAGAATAGGCCACCACTAGCAGTGATAGTAGCAATCATAGCTTTGACGAAAGAATCAGAGAAAGAACAAGAAGTGCCTGTAAAAGTAACCGTGCTATTTAACTGAGAGCAAAGAGCATGAAAAGAGAGGAAATTGCATGGGAAAGTAGGGACATAGAGAGTGTCCTCAAGTAGCAAAGACAGAGATAGACGCATAGTGCCAACACCATGCATAGGAGCAGAAGTCCAATCTGTAATAATAACAGGAGACAACCTATTCTGTTCAAGTAAAGAGGAGAACAAATGAGAGTTGCCTGTCATGTGACAAGTGGAACCAGAGTCAATAAGCCACTTATCAGAAGAGTCCACAAGAGTACGAGCGGTATAAAAGAGAAGGGAAGCCATCCTCAAGAAGAAACCAGAAAGCAGAAAGACAAACCATACGGTAAGAAACAAGTCGGCAAAAGTGGAGCACAAGAAGAGAAATCGCAACGTCTAAGAAGAGAAAAAATCACTCGAGAAGAACGCATCGACAAGAGAAAAGACTGCACGGTCAAGGTGACAACATACCAGCGGTTAGAAAAAGAAGCTGCGACAAGGATGCGGAGCCTCCAACGGGAAGAAAAACCGCAGCGATAAGGAAACCACATGCATTAGGAAACTGCGTGCGAGAAGAGATAAGAAGAGGAGAAGAAAAGGGAGCGCGCACCCAAGGAAACTATGTGACCAAGAAGGGCACAAGCGAAAACAGAACAGGAAGGCAAACAAGTCATAGAAAGATAGTTACCAAGAGAAAGAGACTGGCAGAAACTCAAACCGTACAGTTTTAGTGAGAAGTAGGAAATGAGCAGAGAAAAAAGAGTATTAGCCGCGCGAACAGGGCAAATAGGGGATGGTAGGGAGGGAAACCTCGCAGACAGAACTGAAGCCACGCGGACAGAATAGAAGCCGTGTAAATTGGAGTGAAGGACCGATTAACTATGATACCATGTGAAAAAGAGCTAAATAAAGGCAAATTTTATTGCTCCAAAACGATAATTATTACATAGGTATGCCCCTTATTTATAGAAAATGGGGGGGAAGAGAACACAACAAGCGATATGGGACTAAATACAAGCCACGCGGGCTGTGCGATTTGACTTAAACATTCAAACCGCCAGGCTACACAATGCACAACAACCAAACCTCTGAACGGGGAGTGGCTAACACCAAGACCACTCCGGCTAGAACCAGATAGCTACGGTCAACCTCCACGTCGCTGCGGCTAATCATCTGGACCTCTGTTGCGGCCAGACAGGCTGGTGGTCCAAATCACCAAGCCGTAGAATAGACAGGCTGCTGGTCCAAATTACCAGGTCATAGACCAGACAGGCCACTAGTCCAAACTGCCAGGTCGCTGACCAGACAGGCCACTGATCTAAATCACCAGGTCATTGAACAGACAGACCACTGGTCCAAACTGCCAGTTCACTGACCATACAGGCTGGTGGTCCAAACCGCCAGGTCACTGACTAGATATGCTACTTGTCCAAACCGCCAGGTCACCACAACAACTAGCCGCCCAACTAGAAGGTAAAACTTCCAAACTTTAACATATACTAAAAACAGAAAAAGTTTAGAACATTCATTCAGTATGTACAACCAAGTACATCTTGAAAATCATGAATGAAAGTAACACAATATAGACTACCCCATCCAACAAATTTGGTCGGAGTAGGACACAAATGTCAGGATGGACAAGCTAAAAATAACGAGAAGAACAATGTCCTTGCTTTGCTGGGAAAGATGTAAGATGATGTTTACCAAGTTAGCATGCTTCACAACTGAGAGAAGAGTATCCCTGAGGTAGATCAGGGAAGAGTTGGTAAAGAAGATGAGATGGAGGATGTCCAAAGCAAAGATGTTATTGTAAAAGAGTAGTGGAGGCAAAAAAAGAAAAAAAATTGTCGAGGTAGAATAAGACACCAATTTAAGTCCCAGTAACAATTGTCTTATTGGACTGAGGATCCTAAAAAAGATCAAGTAGACGGTGTAAAAATAGCTATGCGATTTATCTATTTACATAGAGAAGTAACAGAAAGAATATAGCACGAAAAAGTTAGGACATAGAAGGCATCCGTAAGTTGAAGAGGAGTAACATGCACTACTCTAGAACCACACGCAGGGGATGGAGAACCATCCGCAATAAAAATCGGAGGTAACTAGTTATGCTTGTCTAGCTGAGAGAAGAGATGAGGATTTTCTGTCATATGATTTATCGCATCATAATCAATAAGCCACCTACCTGTAGTGTCCACATTAGCACTATGTTGGGAAAAACCCTTATGGTTTATCTTACCAAATTATGTTTAGTGTTTTTACATCCTAGGTCTATTACCCGTGTTGTATAGTGAGGGTAATTTGATCTTAAAAGTCCTAGGGTGGCAGTGAAATAAAAGATATATACAAGGCATACTGAATTGAAGAGAAAAAATCATGAATTGTCAACATGTGTCGACTAGATCTTGACGCAATGTCGATTGGAATTCAACGTTACTTTGAATTGAAGTTAGAGAAACTTAATTTGGATAAGTTGATGACACTTAAGGATTAAATCAACGTAAGATTTGACATGATATTGACGGAATGTCGACTATAGAAATTTTCATACAAGTAGTCAGAAATCAATGTTGCTTCGACAAGAACTCGACGATACATCAATTGGATTTATTAATAGAATTTATTTTGTTGATTCAATCTGAATTCAATCAAGAAAGGGGTTTACATAACAAATTCTCGGAGAGTTATAGGATGTCAATATATATATATATATTGAGATACAAAAAATAGAAAACCATCACATGTTATCTATCATCAATAGTAGACGAACAAGAAAATCAAATCAGAACGTAAGAAGATTGAATTCGACAGAGAAATCTTGGAAGATTATCATATGCAATTGAATCTCTTCCAGTATCAGTCAATTGATTTGATAATTTTTGAATCTGATAAGAGAATTATCACTTCTTATTCTGAAGAGAAAGTTGCAAGAATTTTTGAGAAATAGTTTGAAAGATCATCTGGAGATTGGGCTCATAATCTTTGTTATTTTGGTATTCAAAGATTCATCAAAAGTTCCATAGATCATCATTAATTGTCCTTAAAAATTTTAAGAGAGGACACTAAGAGAAGAACCATCTTAACTCAAATCTTCTCTTAATTTTCTTTTTATATTTGAGAAAAAGAGTTTTAAAAATCCTTCTACAAAGGATTTAGTGAGAGGTTCTAAGAGTCTCCTTAAGAAAAGACTCAGAGTGTAATTGTTTCAAGAACTCCTTATCAAAAGATCTGGTGTGGTTCTAAGAGTCTCCTGATCAAAAGACTCGAACAATGTGATAGTGAATTCCTACCAAGGGGCAGAAGAGTGGGTGTACCCAGATGGAGGGGGGAACCACTATAATCCTTCTATCTTCTATGGTTTTACTTTTATTTCTTATCCTGCGCTAATGTGTTGTGATTTTAATTAACTGCATCTGATTCTTGTTTATAGTTTATGTAAATGAATTATGTGAATTATTAAAAGTAATTTAAAATAATTAAAATCTCTATTCACCCCCCTAGGGAAAAATCTGAGGAATATAGCAACTAAAATCTTATTTCAATTGGTATTAGAGGGAGGTTAATCATTAGTAGGCTAATCTATATAAGATTTATCTATATATGGTTAACACCTTGATCAAAAGATAATTTCTGTTGTAACAATAAATTCAAATTTTTATTTATAAAAATTGCTTCAAATACCTCTAATCTGCATGTCTATATAAAATAGGGCACTCTGATATGCAACATGAACTCCTCAGATAGAAAGGAATGAGAAGCATTTGTGTCGAACTGTGCTATCGTCAGAGAGTCCATGACTAGGACAAAGCCTAATTAAAGCACTTATGTAATGTACACAAGGTAGCTAGTATATAAAGCAATAAAAACTATTTACTAAACCGTACATGTCACCACTACACTTTGCTTTATAGCCTCCCGCTGGCCAAGGTTGTACACTTGTGGCTAAACTGGAGAAAAATGGGACGTAGTTAATTCCTTTGCCTTCCTCTGTCTGCATAAGTCACACCCGACTTTTGCTCCACCTTTGGAGGGCCACTCCAACAATCTTAGGCAAAGTGTCCTGGCTTGCCACAACTATAGCAAGTGGGCGGACCTCAATTAGCAGTGGCTCCATAAGCTTCAGAAGAAACTGGTCCCCAAGACTTAGACTCGTTTTCCCACCTATCGAAGTACTTAGATTTTGCAGAGTGTGGTACTATAAACTCTGGATTTTTCACAGCCAAGTCATTCTTACGCTACAAGCACTTTATATCCTGCTATAGGGATCGACTAGTATATACCAGCATTAAAAGGCCTTGTATAGTCAAGCCTGAAAGGAGTAACCTTAGATCGTCATGCATACCTTCATAGAACTTGTTTGTCTTGACTTCCTCGTCAGCAATTGTAGAGCTTGCATACCGTCCGAATCTTGTAAATTCATGAAAGTAGTCATTACCACTACTCTCACACTGATTTAACCTTTGGAATCGATTCTCCATTGCGATCCTCTACACAGATGGGAGATATTTGGCCAAAAACAACCTCAAAAAATCATCCATCGAGACCTCCATCAATGGTCAACCAACAAACTAGTCCAACTCTAATTCATCCCACCATAGCCTCGCCTCTCTGTCTAATAAGAAGGTAGCCATAGTGACTTTCTGCTACTCCTCTGTCTTTATTGCCATCATGGTTCTCGTAATGCGAGAGAGCCAATATTCAACTTATGTTGGGGTTCAAGTACCCGTAAACACGGGAGGGTTGAAACTCATCGCGTGCTTCAATTGCTTTTTTGTTGCTCACCTTGCTGCCATTGGCTCCACGACCACTAGTTTCATAGCAACGGGCTCAAATACGCCAACGGGTTCCTGGGACACCCAAGGGGTAGGAGGATGTACTTGCCCTCCTGGTTGTGTATTGATTAGCACAAACATGGCTTCAACAATAAATCATATTGTTTCAGCATAAGGAGGAGTAGGAAACTAAGTTGGTGGACTACTCTCTGCAGAATGTTGGGTTCGGAATTCCTCGCACCACTTCTAGTCACCTATAATCATGAAACACAAAATTAAGAAACTCAAAATATTGCAAAAGTAATTATAGGGACACGCAGGTTTCTCAAACATGCGTATTTTCATTCCTAAGTAGACATTATTGGGTTCTTTCATATTATAATGGCAACGCACATACACGTGCTCACTACCCATTAAAAGAATTCAACAATGTATTCGAATAAGAAAGACCGACACCAGAATCAAATACCAAATTATAACACTTCCATCTGTCTCCTAGAATTTAACAGAAGATCCGTTCTGGGGCCCATGCCATATTTTACGGACAGTTAGTGGAGTTAAGTATTGAAACAAAAACACTCACATTACCTAACTTAGAGTTGAATTCTAACGGAAGCTTTTAGAGTGTTAAGAACCTTAACACAAGAATTTCCACTAACCAATAGGTAAGAATGATAACCAAAATACACAGAGTTTTGGCCTTAAGGCCTAATAACGTTTCCTTCATAAAAGTGTTTTACATACATCAGAAAACTGATGCAATCTCGGCAAGTGTACCGGTCGCACAAGTAATATAAAATGTCCGAATTTCCGCAAGTATCGATCTCTCAAGGAACGCGGCAAGGTGGAGTTAACTTTTGAAGGGGACTTGAGATTGAAGTTGTTGGATCCCTAGTAGGATTTGGGATAGGTTCACTAAGTTAGGATCTTATGACCCAACATGTATAGCCAGGGTCATGGTTGTGTCCTAGAGTCTAGACCAAGTCTTTAGAGTCAACATCACTTGGACTAGCCATCAACAGACTGCTAGAGACTCAAGACTTAGAGATTTCAAAGACACAGTAAAATGAGTTCGATGTTCGTCGAACTCAGGTCGATGAAAGTCGTGCTCAGCTCGATGAAATCAGAGAAAGATTCTCAGAGCTGAGCTCGACGAACTCAGTTCTCAGGTCTCAGGTCGACGAACTCTGGATCATATGCTTAAACACTCAACATCAGAGAACATCTCAAATATTCTAAGTCCAGAATCAAATTTAGGTCAACGATCTTAGATCTCATCTCGACAAACTCAGTTCTCAAGTCTCATGTCGACTAACTCTAGATCATATGCTTCAACACTCATTTCTAGAGAACATCTCAAACATTCTAAGTCCATAATCAAACTCAGGTCGACAATCTTGGATCTCAGATCAACGAACTGTGGACTCAGGTTGACGAATCCAGACTTGGTTATTTTCATCCTTTTGTCCTTATTATAATGCAATAATTCCTGAGTAATTAATGATAAAATATTCTCTGAATATTACCATTAGACGGAGCATTAATTCTGGTCTTCCTCAGGATTATTGCTTGCCGTTTTTTTTATGGGATAGTTGGGGAAATAAATAAATATAGATCATTCTCCAGGCTGTCAGCATTTAATGCATAAGAAATTCAAATTTCGAATGCAAACTGATATGAAAAATATAAAAGAGATTTTCTCTCTTATTCAAAAAGACACACAGACACAGAAAATTTGCCAGGAAAAGAAGAACACCATCATCTCACAACAAGGATATCTCTGCGCTCGCTCTCTCTTGACAACAAAGTGCTAGAAAGAAAAAACTGCTAGACCAGAAGAAGAATAGGTTTCAGAAGAAGAAGAATAACTATTCAAATCAGGAGTCTTCTTCTTCTGTCATCCTCTCAGGAACTTTCAAAGGACAACAACTACTGCATCAGTTAAAGAAGTTCCTGAAAATCTTCTGGTTGAAGCGAAAAGCCTGAAGGCCTATCACCCAGAAGCAAAGTTCCAACCACCTAAATCTATTCACTATCTCAGGGGGAGCTTTTGCTACCATCAAATCCACAGAGTATTCTCAGTTGTATAATTGAGAAAGAGAAGACATAATCACTCTCTCATCCCCCCCACTGTATAAAGGGTTCTCTACACCCTTCAAAAGAGATTCCTAGTTGAAAGTCACCTAAACAAAAGACTTGAGGTTTAGTTTTTGAGCACCTGATCAAAAGCTCATTGGTGTCAGGCACCTGATCAAAAATCTGAGCGGATTCCTACCAGGGTGGTAGAAGAGTGGATGTACCCTGGTTGGGAAACCACTATATGTTCTTGTGTTGTCTGCTTGCCCTTTTATTTTTGTTCTTGCTATTGTTGGGCTAGTTAGGACTGCTCTATTTTTGCTTAATTAATTTTTCATTCTACAATTTTTATTTACTGCAAAAGTTCAAATAGTTTTTAAGGATAGTCTATTCACCTCCCCCCCCCCCCTCTAGAGTATTCCATATCTAACACCTCACTTTCAATTGTTATCAGAGGGGAGTTCTTTTGGTTGTACAAGCTAACCCTTGCACCAAAGATCCTGAGTTAGATCTGTCATTCTATTCCCATTAGATTTATACTCACACAGCATGGCCCAGAATAAAGATTTTGCAAGCACCAAACCTCCAGTTTGTAACCTAAATAAGTTTGACATCTGCAAGGCAAGAATAAAATTATATATGAACTCTATTGATGAAGATATCTATAATTCCATTTTGACAGGTCCCCCTACAGCACTTACAACTACAGCATCCTCAAGCACTAATGAAGTTCCACCACCTGAGTGGACTGAGGCCTAGAGGAAGGCAAAAATTGCTGATGGCAAGGCAATGAATATTCTGGCCCAAACAATGTCAGATGACATTTTTCAAAAAATGGCTGAATGCACCTCAGCCAAAGCCATCTGGGGTTCCCTAAAGTAAATGGTGGCTAGATCTGCAGATGAAAGGAAGGACAGGAGATTGAATCTCATATCCCAATATGAGAATTTCAAGAAGGAGGAAGCTGAGTTAGTGGCAAACATTTACAACCTGTTGAGCTCAATCATAAATGAGCTGAAACCTTGGATAAGGACATCACCCTCACAGAGGTTAATGACAAGATCCTTATGTTCTTCCCAAGCTCATGGGATTCAAGGATCTGGCCCATCAAGGAGGCAAGAAGCCTAAATGAGATTTCCACTGAATCTC
Source organism: Platanthera zijinensis (assembly GCA_039513925.1). Lineage (NCBI taxonomy): Eukaryota > Viridiplantae > Streptophyta > Magnoliopsida > Asparagales > Orchidaceae > Platanthera > Platanthera zijinensis. The sequence continues at coordinate 112,642,455 of CM077092.1, forward strand.
TTTTGGGAAAGTTAAAGTTATATGAACAACTCATCAAGATCAGAGAAGCAGCAGAGCAAAGAATAAGTCCACCAGCAAGGAAGTAGCATAACATTGCATTCAAGGCTGCTGCAGAGACAGAGACTCCAACAGTTAATGAAGAGTTGATGAGTCTATTTGCCAAAAGATTCTACAAGATGGCAAGGAAAGACTTCAGGAGAAAGTCATCCAGGTAAGATGACAAGCCAAGGTATGATAAAACCCCTACTAAGGAAGTGGTTTGCTTTAGCTGCAGGAAACATAGAAACTTCATCGATGAGTGTCCAGAGAATTAGAAGAAGGAAAAGAGAAGAGAGAAGGACACAAGAAGACAGCACGGCAGCGGGCCTTCTTCCAGCAAATATAAGAAGAAGGATAAAGGCTTTGTAGCTGAATCCTGGAGTGAAACAGAAGATGAATCCACATCTTCCAGCTCCAGTGAAGAAGAAGAGGAGGCAAAGGAAAAAGGAAGTTTGTCTTATGGTAATTGATGCCAGTAGTAGCATATCAGATAAAGATGAATCTGATAATGAAGAAATCCTGTCAGTTGAAGACCAGGTATTAGCATCATATGAATTTGAATCAGATGAATTTAAAATTTTATGCTTAGATTTGATAAGCTCTGAGAAGGAAATCAAACTTCTCAGAGAAAAATTAAAAGATCAAGATAAAATCATTTCTGAAAATGCTAATCTATCTAATGAACTAATGTCTGCAAATGAACAAATCATCTTTCTGAAATCTGAACTTAGCAAAGCTAAGATATTGGAAGAAACATTAAATGGCAGAAGTTTAAGACTGTTAAATATTACCAGCACATTAAATAGTAGAACTAATAACTGTTGATTAGGGTTAGGAGCTTCATGTAGTGAACAAATACTAATCCAAAAGAACCATCTTTCTAAACCTATAAATTTTGTTTCTGATAAAGGAAAGAAAAACACTGAACAGATTAATAAGGTTAATGAAGTTCTTAAAAAGACTGAAACTAAGAACAAACTTAAAAACCAGAAGAATAATAAAAGTAACAATATTCAGTAGTTATCGTCGAACTCAGATAGACGATATATGAACAAATCTTCTACCTCAGTACGACGATCTCTGAAAGCAAATTTCAATAATAATCATTCGTCCTTCTGTGACCGACGAACTGTGTATGGTTTGTCGAACAGAGATTGACGAACTTGGGGTGCAGAAAATTAACTTGTTCATTCTCTGAGTAGAGATCGATGATCTCATTCCAATTTGTCGTACTCTGGTCGACAAACTCACAATAATTCATCGAACCCAGAAAGACTTAACCAAAATTATATCCATAACAACAACTCTAGTAATCATAGGAAATCAGTGAATCCTTTTAATCAATGGATAATTCCACTAAGAAGATATCATCCTAAAGGATACAAGAATCAACCATAATATTCTTATATTTCCAGTTACAGTTATGGAAATCAACAAGGACCCAAGGTTACCATGGTCAAGAACAACTAACTATCATCCTTGCAGGTAAAGAGCTGTCCAAAATTTAATCAACAATGGTATCTGGATAGTGGCTGCTCTAAGAATATTACAGGAAGAAAGGACAACTTAAGTGATTATAAGTCCAAGCTGGGACCAAAGGTTATCTTTGGTGATTCAAACTATGGCAAGACCAAAGGCTATGGTAAAGTCAAGATTGGAGTAGCGAGTTTCAAGAAGGTTGCCTATGTAAGTGGCTTGAAGCATAACCACATCTCAATAAGTCAACTTTATGATGAAGGTTATCAGGTAATTTTTAACTCTAACTCTTATAATTATTTCATCTAAAGAAAACAAAACCATTTTAATTTGAAATAGAAAAGGCAACATATACTTAATTTATTTTCTTTCTGCCAACTCTGACATCTGCTTACTTAATATAATTAGTAATCAGAATGAACTTTGGCACAAAAGTCTAGGTCATGTAAACATGAAAACTATTGTTAGGCTATCAAAAGACAACCTTGTGAGAGGTCTATCTTCTGGTCCCTACAAGAACCAAGGTCTCTGCAGGGCTTGTCAACTAGGCAAGCAAACTAAATCTAGTTTTAAATCAGTTAATAAAAGTGATTCATCTAGGATCTTGTATTTGCTACACATGGATCTTTTTGGACCCATTGCTGTACAGAGCCTGGGAGGGAAATCCTACACTTTAGTTATTGTAGATGACTTCTCAAGGTTCAATTGTGTGTTCTTTCTGAGATCTAAGTCAAATACCTTTAAAGTTCTTATAGATTTTCTCAGGACCATACAGATTGAGTACTCTACTTATGTTGCAATAATCAGAAGTGATCATGGTACAGAGTTTGAGTCTCTTCTTATGCATGAGTTCTGTGAGAAGGAAGGTATCAGACACTGCTTCTCAGCTCCTAGAACTCCCCAACAAAATGGGGTAGCTGAAAGGAAAAATAGGACCCTAATTGAAGTTGCAGGCACATTACTTACAGATGCTTACATTCTTCTAACCTTCTGGGCAGAGGCTGTAAGCAAGACAAATCATGTCCTGAACAGGAGTCTGATTCACAAACTAAAGAATCGGACTCCCTATGAATTACTTAAAGGGAAGAAACCTAAAATCACTTATTTTAAAGTATTTGGATGTATATGCTATGTACATAACAACAACAAGAGATACATTAGAAAGTATGAAGCTAAGGCTGAAGAGGAAATTTTTCAAGGATATTCCCAAGTAAGCAAAGCTTATAAGGTTTTCAATAAATCATCATTAAAAATTGAAGAATCTGTTCATGTTACCTTTGATGAAACTAACATGTCTTGCAAGGAGAAAGAGATTTCTACCAATAGTCCTTTACAGTCACCTCACATGTGTAAGAATTTTGATGGACTAAGCCACACCCAAGAGGTTCCAACACATCCTTCTCCACAAGTTAATGATGAAATTGAAGAAGAAAGCACTGAAGGAATTGACAATCCCTTAACAGCACATACAATTCCACAAGAGGAATTAATTCCAAATGCAGTTGCAGAACCAACTCCACCCACTGACTTTGTCACACTAAGGGGTCACCCAAGATCCCAAGTGATTGGAGACATCTCAGTAGGTGTACAGACAAGGCATCAACTCAACCAATATTTGATGCATGCCTATTTTCTCTCTCAGGTTGAGCCTCTATCCATACATGATGCTGAGCAAGATCCCCACTACATCATTGCAATGCAATAGGAATTAAACCAATTTGAGAGATGTAGAGTTTGGGATTTGGTTCCAAGACCCCAAGACCACCCAGTCATTGGAACCAAATGGGTATACAGAAATAAGCTAGATTCCCAAGGAGTGACTGTAAGAAATAAGGCTAGGCTTGTTGCTCAAGGATATAGGCAAGAGGAAGGCATTGACTATGATCAAACATTTGCCCCTGTTGCCAGGCTAGAAGCTATAAGGATATTTCTGGCTTATGTTGCATTCAAGAATTTCAAAGTATACCAAATAGATGTCAAGAGTGCATTCTTAAATGGAGAACATAAAGAAGAGATTTATGTTGAACAAACTCCAGGTTTTGTTTCTCCAACTCATCCCTCTTTTGTCTTCAAATTGCATAAAGCTCTTTATGGTTTAAAGCAAGCTTCAAGAGCTTGCTATGAGACCCTAGCTAGCTTTCTGATAGAGCATAAGTTCACTAGAGGCATAGTAGATAAAAAATTATTCACTAGACATCATAAGGACCAAACTTTGTTAGTACAAATTTATGTGGATGACATCATATTTGGGTCTACTAATTCCAAATTAAGCAAGAGGTTCTCTTACCTCATGCATTGAAAATTTGAAATTAGTAACATGGGTGATCTCACCAACTTCCTTGGTCTCCAAGTGAAGCAGCTGCCTGATGACAACTTCATCTCCCAAGCTAAATATGCTAAAAAGCTTATCAAAAAGTTTGGGATGGTTGACGCCTCAGAAAAGACAACACCAATGGCTATCAATACTGTAATTGACTCTAATGCACTTGGGAAACCTGTGGATCAGAAATTATATAGGTGCATTGTTGGGTCCCTATTATATCTTACAACTAGCAGACCTGATATCATGTTTGCCACATGTCTTTGTGCTAGGTTCCAAGTGAACCCTAAAGAATCTCACCTAGTTTTTCTAAAAAGGATTTTAAGATATATAAAGAGTTGTCCTAGTCTAGGACTCTGGTATCCCACTAAATCAGAATTTGAGTTAACTGTATACTCAGATGCTGACTTTACTAGATGCAGGGTGGACAAAAAGAGTACCTCAGGAACCTTCCAGTTCCTTGGTATGAGATTAGTGTCCGGGTTTAATAAAAAGAAGTCATCTGTGTCTACATCAACTGCTGAAGCTGAATACATTGTAGTTGGCAGTTGCTGTTCCCAGATGCAGTGGATCTAAAACCAACTCCTGGACAATGGCTTCCACTTAAATAATCCAACTCTCTTATGTGATAACACAAGTTTTATAGCTATAACACAAAATCCAGTCCATCATTGTATGACTAAACATATAGACATTAGGCATCATTTCATTAGAGAGTGTGCAGACAAAAACAAAATTTAACTTGTCTATATCTACACCGATTTGCAAAAAGCTGATATTTTCACCAAGCCCCTGGATGAAATAAATCACTTGTTCTTTATAAATCAGCTTGGAATGATCAATGTTGAAGACTTAGTTTAGTTTCTGTCTACACTCAAAGAAATCTTAAAATTTCGTCGACCTGAGATCGACGAACTCCCTGTTAGTAAAGTTAGTTTCGTCAACCTGAGATCGACGAACCTACTTCAGAAAACTTTCGTCGAACGGAGCTCGGTGAAATGTCTTCAACCCTTCAGACTAAGATCGACGAATTGCTTAACTCCAAATTATTTTGTCGACCTCAGATCGAAGAACTATTTCTTTTTAGTGGAACGGAGTTTGTCGTTTCATATTCTGGAAAATCTTATATTTAGCTTTTCTTCGACCTCCGTTCTGCCCTTTCAGTTCCCCCTTGCACTTGATCTTTTTTTTCTCTCTTGCAGGTGCACTCAGGGTGATTCCAACAGGAACACTTACAATGATGAAATTTGACACCGGATTCGACGTGGATTTCGATTCCTTCCAGCACTCGGATCCAATCTTACTACAGATTCTAAAACTGCTGGAAGACTAGCAACTGAAGAATCGTCTGACAACAAGAATCAAATAACTTGGCACAGAAATTAGATAATGGGTATACACTGCGTCTACAGTAGAGGACAACACCATGATCAGATCAATAAAGGGTACTACCGTCTCTCTCTCTCCCGTCGCCTTAACTGAATTTTTTGGATTAAATAATGGAGAAGAAGAGTTAGAAATCGATAATGAAGAATATGATATTATGCTGAGTATGATGGGTTATTCTGGAGAAAACCCAAATAAATTACTGAAGAAAAACCTGATGTAGGCATATGCGTTAGAGCCGAATTATAACTACGGACGCACACTACTATCTCTTTACGAACTAATTCTACGCTCACACAATTGTTCTACGCCGCTCCACGCTATTACATTTATTCAATTTCACGCTAGCGTACGGGTAGACAAACCATTTCGAGATAAAATAAGGGCAATAGGTCGGTATCCGATCGAGCTAAAAGGACCAATATTGGATCCGGACGAGCGAAGGTTGTACCCAAAGAGATCTATCAAAAATAATAACGAATTCGGAAAAGGTAGATCTCTCCCAACAAAAGAAAACGAGGGTTCGCCAAACCCGTTATGAAAATTAAGTTAATCAAGAAAACAACGCAAAAACAATTAAAGCTATTCACGAAATTTCAAATGATTTCAAAATTTAATGCCAGAAATTCCACCACAAGATAATTTAAGGAAAGAAACACACGAAAGTGGAAAGGTTCGTTACCCAACCGGAATGGATGATTCTAGTTCACTCGGCGAGGATCGTTCTTCAATGGCTCCACCGGAATCACGCCGGTAGGAGTGAAATTCGTCCGCCTTCGTCGCGTAATGGCTGAAATGGAAAGTCCCGTCGAAATCGTCTTAATATGGAAATAAATATCTTCAAGTATGGCAAGAGATAGAAAAGGTGGTGGATTGGAAATATTAATGGAAAGAGATATTCCCAATATGGAGAGTTAAGGGAATTTATGGTAGGTGATATTTTGGTTATGGTAAGAGGAGGGAAAATATGGTATGATTTTAGAATGAGCTTGGAAGGGTATCTTTTGGATTTAGGAAGGAATTTATGAGGGAAGGGGTCGGTTTTGTTTTTGTAGTGGAGGTGGCGGCTTGGCTTGGTGGAGGTGGAGGTGGCCCGGGTTGGCCCTGATGGTGGTGGTTTGGGTAGGAGGAAGGAGGAGGGTGGTCGGCTCTTGTTGGAGGGAAAAGGAAGAGGTGGCGGCCTTGGGAGTTGTGGATGGTGGCTCGGGTAGGAGAGGAGGGGTTGCCGGGTTTGAGAAAGAGGGAGGGGCCGGGTGGATGGTGGTGGCTATGGCTCGGTTTTTTTTTTCAAGGGGTAGAGGGGAAGAGGAGGGAGGAGGAAAACCGAGATTTGAGAGAGGGGATGAGAGGTGGCTGGCGGCCAAGGAGAGAGAAGTAGGGGCAAGAGAAAGTTTGGCCAAGAGATGAGGAAGGTGGAAGCTTCAAGAGGTTAGGGTTTTCAAATTTTCTTTTCATTCAATCTCCTTCAAATAGAGGGGGGGGGGGGACATACCTATGTATAGGATACAACAACAACACTCCAACTTGCTACATGCATCCCAAACATGAAAACATGAAAATAAAACACACGCATACATCATGATTTTAAATCATAACCATAATGTACATATTACATGAAATAGAAGTGCAATTATTAAAAATAAAACACACAAAGCATGGATTAATAATTAATAATAATTTGATAACAATTATTATTAATTATTAATAAATCGGCTTGCGATCAGTACGCCTAATATGGCGATGCTCCTCACGGTCATTTGTCAGTGCACCTACTTCAAGGTGTTGCGCGCCGTAGACTCAATCAATCCTCCCTCACTCGAAAATACTCATCACCGATGAGTGGATTTGACTGCACCAGCGCGGGAGAGCTACAACCAAACGAGCTACCCCCGATCCAAATGTCCAATGTACATCGGGGATTGGACGATCACGCCAATGAAGCAGGTAGTGGCCAACATCGCCACAAGTAGAGGGGAGCAGTTCAACTTGGAGTATCCTTTAATGCAAAAAGATGGTCCTGGGGAACCTCGGAAAAGCATTAGGCAATAAAGGAAGAAAAATTTCAACATCAACTACAAACGTACCTCCAGTGAAGACCGAAAAAGAGAGCGATCCAGGCACAAACTCACTACCCAACCCATAAGAGAACGAAGTGGAACCAAACGGACAGGCAAATAACTCAAGTGGTGGAAAAACATGCAGCGTTAAATCAGAAACATTAAAAATATGGGTATCACCCCAATCAGTGAAAAACCTCAAAAGTATTGCACGTTCTCCTAATGTCATTAAATTCCGTAAATGGTCCAGCTCGCCAACTCGCCCACTTTCTATAGTGCCTGAAGGCAACCGTTCAGGGACGAGATGCACCAAGTCAAAATCGTAAATTATACCGTAAGACGCACTTTTTTGTAAACAAGCAAGAATTTGAATAGATTGTTGTAACGTGGTTGGCGCTTCACTAAAGTCCTTACGTAAATGAAATTCATTATGAGCATCATCATGCGCAAACGTATTTAGTGCATTCGGTGGTAACAGAACGACAAAAGGCGGCACCAACGGAACTAAATCTGGTGGCGCCGAGGGAATCTCATCAGGAGGCACTATAAGCGGCCCTATCCTAAATGTATAATTCGACAAATGATTTTCTTTAAAATTCATGGAGGATAAAATTAGGATAAAGGAAATAGTCGCCACAGAAATAAAATCTAAAACATCCGAGGGTGTGACCAACTATGGACTCGTAGGGTAATAGGCCGTCAATGGGGACATGTCCAAAGGAGGAGCTAAGTCATTCTCAACGTCGAAACATGGGTTTAACGTCCAAGAAAGATCACTCGGTTGCAAGCCATTAAAGTCATATGAAAATTCAAACAATGGATTCACCCTTACAGAAAATTCGTCTGACATGTCTACCAATTCATTAGATATATCATGTATATCAGAATCACTAGTCGGGTCATAGGTCGGCAACAATAATACCTGATTTGGAGGCACTAACGGGACCTCATCAAGGGGTACTGGCAGAATGAACTCAGGGGGCACCGTAGAACTCCTGAAATCAATTGTACCACACTCATGTCCTAAATGATCAGTACATTGAGTCAACGGGTCAGGGGGACGAGTCGGTAAAATCAAACCCGGGGTACAATCCAAAAAGTCGTCCAATAATACAACTTCCTTGCTTACAATTTCTTCTGACACACTATCCAAGTAATTTAATTTAGAATTCATTATGGTCTCAGATAAGGGTAAAATACAGCCCGACTGAAGCTTTAAATCAGGAACGTCAGATAAAGGTGTTTGCATCAAAGAAATATCGTTCGGGCTCATAGCACTAAAATCATCCAAGCATAACTCGTTCACCAACGGTAAGTCTTCCCAATCATTCGGAACATCCAATATATCAAGATCATCAGAACAGTCCTCAAAATATCTCGGTCTAAGAGGAACCAGCTCGAGTCCGAACATATCATCTCTTAATTCACTACTAAGTACACTCTCATCATCAGGTAAAATGCCTACCGACTGAGGTGTAATCTCAGCAGGAGTAACCATAGGCTCCAAAATATTGTCGACGGGGGGTGGAGATGAATCCTCAGTGGTCGAATCCTCATCCAGGTCACTAGGGTAACCAATATCCTCATCGTCGCTATAATCGTCAGGGATAACAGCCTCGTCCTCAATGACGGGCACCATCTTAGGCCATTCCTTTGACTCATCAGAGGAGTCAATAACTAGAGCAAGAAACACACGGGAAGACTCAAAAAGTTTTATGGGCGTAATCATGGGAGGACACTCAATTGAACCAGTGCCATAACGATACTCACTCACAGGCTTGGTGTTGGTAGTACGGAGATAGGCAGGATCAAATTGATCCGATAGGAGGCTACGCATCGCCTGCATATTATGTTGATAACCATCAACATGACGCTCTTCGTTCATCCAAAATAACTGGGCCTGACCTATTAACCGCTCTCGGGCAAAGTGAATCTTTTGGTGGTCATCCCATCCAAAACACATAAAATGAAGTTCTATATCATTAAGTAAATCCCTAAAAATTTTAGGACACCCTAAACCGTCATATGTGGGGGGGGGAGGGTCCTACTAAATGTGGGAGGATAAATATGAAAATGAGTAGCATGTACGTCATAAGCCATCTTAGCGCGAACCGGGGAGAAAAATTCACCCGGACTTAGTGCATGTGCAAGGAAAAGGGTATTAGGACAACTTAACTCTATCGAAGATGGAATTGTTCCCGCTTAACCACTAGGGTCTTAAATATGATAAAATAGTGTTTTTGTGGGAAAAATATGAGGATCATTAAAAAATTTTGCTGGATTTTTTTTACTAAGAAAATAAAATTCTAGGCTGCTATTGGCACACCAAATATTAAATTTTAAAATAACTTAATAAAAATAATGACAAAATGACAAATAAATTTTTTTTGGATTTCTTATTAAAAATAAGATAGAGAATTTCCAGAATTTTAGTTTTTTAGATTCTGAGAAAAATTAAAAATTTTAGGCCGCTATTTGCAGACAAAAAATTTAAAAATTGATTTTTTTATTATATACCATGCAACGAGTGAGTGTGTGTTAACGTGCCAAATAAGAGGGGGAGGGTGCCAATTAGGAAATTGACGTGAACCTCCCTCTTATACCAAATTGATGTAGGCGTACGCGTTAGAGCCGAATTATAACTACGGACGCGCACGACTATCTCTTCACGAACTAATTCTACGCTCACACAATTGTTCTACACCGTTCCACGCTATTACATTCATTCAATTTCACGCTAGCGTATGGGTAGCCAAACCATTTCGAGATCAAATAAGGGCGATAAGCTGGTATCCGATCGATTTAAAAGGACAGATATTGGATTCGGACGAGCGAAGGTTGTACCCAAAGAGATCTACCGAAATTAAACATGAATTCGGAAAAGGTAGATCTCTCCCAATAAAAGAAAATGAGGGTTCGCCAAACCCGTTACTAAAATTAAGTTAATCAAGAAAACAACGCAAAAACAATTAAAGCTAATCACGAAATTTCAAATGATTTCAAAATTTAATGCCAGAAATTCCACCACAAGATTATTTAAGGAAAGAAACACACGAAAGTGGAAAGGTTCGTTTCCCAACCGGAATGAATGATTCCAGTTCACTCGGTGAGGATCGTTCTTCAATGGCTCCACCGGAATCACGCCGGTAGGAGTGAAATTCGTTCGCCTTCGTCGCATAACGCTGGAAATGGAAAGTCCCGTCGAAATCGTCTTAATATGGAAATAAATATCTTCAAGTATGGCAAGAGAGAGAAAAGGTGGTGGATTGGAAATATTAATGGAAAGAGATATTCCCAATATGGAGAGTTAAGGGAATTTATGGTATGTGATATTTTGGTTATGGAAAGAGGAGGGAAAATATGGTATGATTTTAGAATGAGCTTAGAAGGGTATCTTTTGGATTTAGGAAGGAATTTATGAGGGAGGGGGTCAGTTTTGTTTTTGTAGTGGTGTTGGCGGCTTGGTGGAGGTGGCCCGGGTTGGCCCTTATGGTGGTGGTTTGGGTAGGAGGAAGGAGGAGGGTGGTCGGCTCTTGTTGGAGGGAAAAGGAAGAGGTGGCAGCCTTGGGAGTTGTTGATGGTGGCTCGGTTAGGAGAGGAGGGGTGGCCGGGTTGGAGAAAGAGGGAGGGGCCGGGTGGATGGTGGTGGCTAGGGCTCAGTTTTTTTTTCAAGGGGTAGAGGGGAGGAGGAGGGAGGAGGAAAACCGAGATTTGAGAGAGGGGATGAGAGGTGGCCTGCGGCCAAGGAGAGAGAAGGAGGGGCAAGAGAAAGTTTGGCCAAGAGACTAGGAAGGAGGAAGCTTCAAGAGGATAGGGTTTTCAAATTTTATTTTCATTCAATCTCCTCCAAATAGAGGGGGGACATGCCTATATATAGGCTACAACAACAACAACACTCCAACTAGCTACATGCAGCCCAAACATGAAAACATGAAAATAAAACACACACATACATCATGATTTTATATCTTAACCATAATGTACATATTACATGAAATAGAAGTGCAATTATTAAAAATAAAACACACAAAGCATGGATTAATAATTAAAAATAATTTGATAACAATTATTATTAATTATTAATAAATTGGCTTCTAATCAGGACGCCTATTATGGCGATGCTCCTCACTGTCATTTGTCAGTGCGCCATCTTCAAGGTGTTGCGCGCCGTAGTCTCCATCAACACCTATCTACTGATTTCAAGTTTCTCACAGATATTATTGGGAAAGTCTTGCTGGGCAAGCACACTGCGCACGACTATATAACCCGGCATCAATTTCTTGTTATGTGTGCAGTGGTGAATAAGAAACAGGTGAACTGGGCAAAGATCATTTTTGATCTTATCAAGAAAAAGAACAATAAAAAGGAAGTTAACTTTGGAAGGATCCTGGGGATCTTCTTGAAGGAAAAAGATGCTGAATCACTAGTCTCACAGACCATATTCATAAATGCCAGCAAAAGGATCACCTATGCCTTGTTTGGCAGGTGGGAGAGGACAATCAAAAAGCCCTCTAAGGATTCATCCTCTGCCACCGAAGCTCCTGAGAGTACAAGGGCTGCTCCAGCCACTTCCCACCTTACTAAAGAGGTTCTATTCACCACTACACAACCTCTAACTCTCAAAACTCCATCCTAACCAGCAATTCCTACATCTCCAACCCATATTCCCTCTCATACTCCTTCCCCCCAGCATGATATATAACTTTCATCACCACCCCCATCTCCTCTTCCAAGGAATTTAGCTGACATCCCCCTATCAAACCTCTCATCCCTCCCATCCTTCAACCTCCTAACATCCCCTCTTAACACTCCCTCTCCTCCAAATGACTCTCACCAAGACACTCACCTCCCACCTCAACCTCCACCTCTAACTCCACCAGAAAATACCACCTCCACTCAACTAACCCCTGCCACAACATCTACCTCCCCCCTCTTGGACCCTTCTATTGTCTCTCCACTCATTATTCTCCTCACACCCCTTCTAAAATCACTCATACTAGAGGCTATCTCTCCTCTTGCTGCCTCCATCTCCTCTCTAGATGCACAAATATCTGCTTTCACTACTGCTCGCTCTTTAGTTGGGGGCCTGGTTTCAGTTCCTACTGAAACTAGGCAGGGGGAGATACTTGATGAAGAAGCAGTAGTAGTTTTAGCAGAAGCAGCAGCACTAGCAGAATCAGTTGAAAAGGATATGGATTGAGTAGAAGCAGCAGCAGAGTTAGTTGGAACTGACATGGAAATAGTATCAGATGTAGCAACAAATGTTTAAGAAGAATTTATAGCAGTAGATGTACCAGCAGACAACACTAAGCCATCCATGGCTATAATTCCTTATACCACACCAATCTGTCACAAGGCCACTTATGCAGCTCCAGAGTCTCCTCCCAGAGTTGCTTCCCCGACCATTTCATCCCCTATTGCACCAGTTTATGTTATGGATGATTCTAAAATGACAGATCTAGATGCACTGGTCATGGCTGATATTGAGGAAGAAAATAAATCAGCTGCTTAATGCACTGATGTATATAGTTCTCCAGCTTCTCCTCCAGTTCCTTCCAAGAAAGAAAAGTCAGCAATTCCCGATGACACAATTAGAGAGATTGATGTAAAGTATGACATTCCACAACAATCAGATGATGATGATGATGATGATGATTCTGATGAGGATCCAAAGAGGAAGAAAGTTTCCAAGAAGAGAAAAGCTCCTCCACCTATTGCCCCAATACCCAATCCAGCAAATAACACACCCTACTACATCTTGCAGAATATTACTCCATACAATGGTATGCCAGCATGGATGTGGCTATCCAAGAATGAATAGAAGGCTAGGAAGAAAAGTAGAAAATACTCCCCTCCTCCAGTTCAAAGATACAGGAAGGACCCTTCTCCTCCTCCTCCTCCAGTTGTTGGTGCTTCAGGAACAACTTCTCAAAGACCTACCCAGGTTCAAACCTATCAGAGACATCAAGGTAGATCCTCTTCTTCTAGAAGCAGCTAACATAGATACTATTCCTCAGACAAGCAGCACCAACCTCAACAGCAGCAGCATCAACAACAGCAACAGCAACAACTCTTTGAATATCAAAAAGCCGAGAGCCCCAAGAGACCTGCTTCCCCTCCTGTACCATATAAAGATCCTAAAATAGCAACAACAACTAGGATGGCCAGATTCCATGTACCTGTTGGCCTCTCTATGATCAAGAAAGCCATTGTTGAATGAAAGGATCCATTACAATATACTACCATGTCTACATACAGGAAGGAAGAGCTCAACAAGTTTGTAAAGGCTAACAAATTTTTCAATGTTGATGACTACATGAAACTGCATCCAAAAGCAGTAGTGCCCAGGGTTACATCTTTAAATATCATAGGGGGTGCTGATATGATAATGACAAAGGCGCAAGCTGCAAATCCCAACAGGGAAATTACTTTCAGTAAGTATGGAGAGAAAAGCAAAAAGGAGAAGATCAAAGAAGAGAAGAAGCCAAAGAAATAATATTTGAACCATCTCTAATGATTCCTGATTTTGCTTAAAACTGCATTCTTGTTATCTGATATAAAGCCTATTGTATATATATATCTTCCATAAGCATTATTTTTCCTGCTAGATATATGACTTCCTGCTTTGTTTCTTTTTTTAAGTTTGTTTGAGTATGTAATTAGTGACCTCACCCAAATAGGGGGAGATTGTTGGATCCCTTGTAGGATTTGGGCTAGGTTCACTAAGTTAGGATCTTATGACCCAACATGTTTAGCCAGGGTCATGGTTGTGTCCTAGAGTCTAGGCCAAGTCTTTAGAGTAAACATCACTTGGACCAGCCATCAACAGACTGCAAGAGACTCAAGAATTAGAGATTTCAAAGACTCAGTAAAATGATTTTGACGTTCGTCGAACTCAGGTCGACGAAAGTCGTGCTCAACTTGACAAAATAGGAGAAAGATTCTCTGAGCTGAGCTCGACGAACTCAGTTCTCAGGTCTCTGGTCGACTAACTCTGGATCATATGCTTGAACACTTAACGCAAGAGAACATCTCAAATATTCTAAGTCCAGAATCAAATTTACGTCGATGATCTTGGATCTCAGCTCGACGAACTCAGTTCTCTGGTCTCAAGTCGACTAGCTCTATATCATATGCTTCAACACTCAACGCCAGAAAACATCTCAATAATTCTAAGTCCAGAATCAAACTCGGGTCGACGATCTTGGATCTCAGCTCAATGAACTTTGGACTCAGGTCGACGATTCCATACTTAGTTATTTTCATCCTTCTGTCCCTATTATAATGCAATAATTCCTGAGTAATTAATGCTAAAATATTCTCTAAATATTACCGTTAGACAGAGCATTAATTATGGTCTTCCTCAAGATTATTGCTTGCCAATTTTTTTCATCGTGGGACAGTTGGGGAAATAAATCAATGCAGATCATTCTCTAGGCTGTCAGCAATTAATGTAGAAGAAATTCAAATTCTGAATGCAAACTGATATGGAAAATATAAAAGAGATTTTCTCTCTTTTTCAAAAAGACTTACAGAAACAAAAAAATTGTCAGGAAAAGAAGAACACCATCATCTCGTAACAAGGATCTCTCTACTATTGCTCTCTCTTGACTACAAAGTGCTAGAAAGAAAAAACTTCTAGACCAGAAGAAGAACAGCTTTCAGAAGAAGAAGAACAACTATTCAAATCAGGAGTCTTCTTCTTCTGTCATCCTCTCAAGAACTTTTAAAGGACAACAACTACTACATCAGTCAAAGACGTTCTTGAAGATCTTCAGGTTGAAGCTAAAAGCCTAAAGGCCTATAACCCTGAAGCAAAGTTCCAACCACCGAAATCTATTCACTATCTCAGGGGGAGCTTTTGCTACCATCAAATCCACAGAGTGTTCTTAGTTGTATAATTGAGAAAGAGAAGACATAATCACTCTCTCATCCCCCAACTGTATAAAGGGTTCTCTAATCCCTTCAAAAGTGATTCTTGGTTGCAAGTCACCTAACCAAAAGACTTGAGGTTTCGTTTTTGATCACTTGATCAAAAGCTCATTGGTGTCAGGCACCTGATCAAAAACTGAGTGGATTCCTACCAGGGTAGTAGAAGAGTGGATGTACCCATGTTGGGGAACAACTATAAGTTCTTGTGTTGTCTGGTTGCCCTTTTCTTTGTTTTCTTGTTGTGACTGTGCTAGTTAGGACTTCTCTGTTTTTTGCTTAATTAATTTTTTATTCTGTAATTTTTATTTACTGCAAAACTTTAAATAGTTTTTAAGGATACTCTATTCACCTCCCCTCTAGAGTATTCCAGAACTAACACCTCACTTTTAGAAGTCCTAAGGTCGAGGTTACGATTGGAGAATGGTTTTGACTTGCGTAAAAGAAAATAAAATAATCTATCTTAACCAATGTTGGTCGCCTACACCGCTTCGCAAGGTGAGTGGATTATACGGGCCGCTATGTACCGCTTCGCAACATGGATGGCCGAGAAGGCTTGCGGAATTGAGGGTCGTAATCACCTCATCACTACGCTCACACCTACGATATACTAGTGTAGCAAACACAAACATTCACACCATAAGTAAGTTAAGCCAACAAACCACCGCATCACTCACAAGCATGAACAATAGTAAATAGCATTAATCCCAAGGTTCATCAAAGTTCTTGCATCAAATAATAATGAAAATCCAATACAAAAACCTAGAAATGTGGAAGAGAAAGGTAGAGATACAAACAACTAATGAGTCTTTGTCGTAGACGTGTGAGGTGTAACGCCCCGAAACTCAAAAGTGGAACGGGCAGCGTTTTGTGGAAAGTTTGGGTTTTGCTAAGGTGCACACGGCCTGGGACACGGGCATATCCCAAGGCTGTGTCGTGCTCTGGTTGCACGATTTCCTGTGAGGTCGACGAGTTATAGTTGATGATCGTAGAAGCATGAGAACACAGCCTGAGACACGGGCGTGTCAAGGGCCGTGTCTAGCTTGGGCTATTTATTGGGCTATATCGAAAGAGTTACACGACCTAGGACACGGGCGTGTCCTAGTTTGTGGCACACGGCCTGTGACACGTGCGTGTCACAGAGCCGTGTCCTCTTCGATTTCTTTTGATCCTGTGTCAATTCAGGGAACACCCCCCCCCCCAACATGGGTGTGTACTGTATGGCACAGGCGTGTCAATTGTGAGACAGGCGTGTCTTAACCCGTGTCCCTTTCGGGACATGACGGTTACATCACCGATTGAGGAACATGGCCTTGGACACGGGAGTGTCACAAACCGTGTTCGGCCAAGTAATTTGACTTTAAGAGCAAATCATGGCAGTTCATTTGCTTATTTTGGTATCCAACAGTTAAGGCTTTTCCGTGCTAGTTTAAGTCTGGGAGATGAGGGTTTTCTTCCTCATTTGACTTGGGCTATTCTCTTTCAAAAGTTATAGAGATCGAGGAAAGAAAGGAAGAAGGAGTGGAGATCCAGCCGCTGGAGGAGTTTCGGAGTGCCAAATCGTAAATCGAGTTTAGATCTACGGAGGCGAGGCTGTTGCGGTGCTTTTCATCCGTTTAGATTCTCATGGTGCCAAAGAGAAATGCTAGGGTAATGATTCTCTACTTGGATATGTGAAGTCCCTTTTCCTTTTTGCATAGGAAGCCCGCTCTCACGAGTATGCGGTGAGTTTGAGGTGTTCCTTCGGGGGGACATGAATAGTCCCCTTTGTTTTGCATGTAGAGTCTGAAATCGATGTACGGACATAGGCTTGGTGTGTGAAGCCTATCCGGACAAGTTGGTATGGATCGGTGATGTTTCTTTATGCATGAATGGTCAGAGAAGACTTCGTGCCGATGATTGTTTTTGGGTTTTCTACGCGGTAGATTGCAATAGGGAGTCTTGGGGATAAACTCATAGGTGCACCCGGAAAACTTGGCAGAAGCGTGATTCAGCCATCTTGGTGGCCCGGGAGCCAACATGCACATAACTGGGTTATGTAAAATTTGTGTATTTGCTTTGGGACTCGGGTAAGCTTGACCCACACATATAGTTTAAATTGACGTTGCGGTGTGAGCAATGGGTTAGGTAGAACCATACCCGCTCTGTGTCGTTCTGTTAAAGAGAACTAAAATACATGGAACTTACCGTTGGCATAGATGGAGGGTCTTAGGCTTAGGCCAGAAAGACCAAAATGCTCACGAGATTTGCAGTCCAAGTGGCGGTGGTGTGACCACGGTTTTTGACTGAGTTCATCGAGAATCTTCCCTAAGAGAATGGGGTGGTTAGCTGTGCATGCCTACACCTGTGGTGAAGTGTAGTTTCACTATATTTCTTTTTTATGCTAATGCAATGCAGGGAAGGAGCATCGCTGCCCCGAGTTTGGGGGTGAGGTCGTTATAATTTGGTAAGATTTAGCTGACCGTTGCTTTTGTTTGCCACCGTGCGGTGGAATGTTGCTTGCAGGTACTGCGAATCTGAGTGGAAAATAGCGGGCTAAAGCCCTTGTTGGAGTGCTGGCCCTCAAAGGTCTATGTGTATTGTTTCTTTATTCTCATGTGTGATCGGCCTGCGTGCCGTTGTTTGGAAGACACATTTTATTTAAGTAAACTTTTGTAAGTCCATAAGGCCAGTACTGTGTATTTTGTACGTTCATTCCTTTTTGGGTTTGCTAGTGGACATTCATGCTTATGGCTATGTTCTTTCTTTGCAACTTATGTATTTACTTTCGCTAGAATGTACTTTTTGTAGGACATGTGATTGGAAGAATGGTTTCATTTAGTAACCCGTCGGTCTGTCTATGGTATATGGCGTCGGGCCCTGGCCGGACCTACTGCTATATGCTATGTGACGGATAGGGGTGTTACAATTTGGTATAAGACTACCGGTATTGGTCATGCTTAAATGAATTCATGGGCGAATTCTTTTAATGGGTGGTGAGCACATGTGTGTGCATCATCGTTATAACATTAAAAGAATCCATGAATGTCCACTTAGGAATGAAAATACACATGTTTGAGGAACCTGTGTGTTCCTATAATTGCTTTTTGCAATATTGTTCGGTCACTTAATGGTGTTTTGTACGACTATAGGTGACCAGGAGTAGTGCAGGGCCGTAAGAACGTCTGATTTGTGAGGCAAGTAGTTCACCAAATGTTGAGCCTACAACACCTCCCTCGGTAGAAACCATACGATTGGTGGCTGAAGCAATGTTCGCTATGATCAATGCTCAGCCTGTAAGAAAAGTGCAACAGCCTGCCCCTGATGTGGAGCAAGTATCGCTTCAAGCAACAGAACCGAGGAAGGTGGAGCAAGTGGTAGTGGAGCCACTGATGCCCAGGAGAGCAACTGAAAAGCAGATGAAGCATGTTATCGGATTCAATCCTCCGGTGTTCTCGGGGACGGGAACCCCAACCCAAGATGAAAATTGGCTCTCCCGGATAAAGAGAGTCCTGACAGCTATGGAGACGAAGGAATGACAAAAGACGACTATAGACACTTTCTTGTTGGACGGAGATGCAAGGCTGTGGTGGGAAGGTTTGGAACTACACTACTTGGGGGAGGCAACTTACGGACGTCTCGATGGAGGAGTTTTCGAGACTTTTCTTGGCAAGATATCTCCCCTCAGCTCAAAGGATTGCGTTGGAGAATGAGTTTAAGAAATTTGTGCAAGGAGAGAGTAGCATGGACGAGTACCTCCACGAATTTACCCGCTTGGGTCGGTATGCAAGCGCTACATTCGCCGATGAGGAGCGAAAGACAAACCAATTATATGAAGGTCTGAGGGATGACTTAAGACTACTGCTCTCAGGGCCTATGACGCAGGGTTTTCTAACCTTGGTCAACACGGCCCGATCTTTGGAGAATGATATGAAGAATGTGCAGGCGAAGAAGGACTATGTGGCTAAGAGGACAGAGTTCAAGGTGTCGACTACCTCAAGTCTGGTTATCGTAAGTTCTGTAAGAAGGCTAGCACTTTGGGTCCAGCTCCTTCTTCTGGTGCTTTGGGGGCAACTACAAGCCGAACCATGGGAACATGCTACAACTGGGAGAAGCCGTGGCATTTTGCCCGTGATTTCTGTAGCAGATGACAAAAGTCCAAGAGGAAGCTAGTAGAAACCTACGAGGAAAAGGGGAAGGCGGTGGAGTTAACCACATCCCATTATGCTCCAACTCAACCAAGAGTCTACAACCTTGGCCAGCAGGAGTCCATAAAACAAGCGGATGTGGTAACAGGTACAGTTTGAATTTATAGCAGCTTAGCTTTAAATACTGCTACCTTGCACATGTTAGCTTATTATTGCTTGTATAGGCTTTGTTTTTATTTTTGATAATCCGACGTGAACACTCTTTGATACGGGAGCTTCACACTCCTTTTTGTCCGAAGGATTCATATCGCCCATCGGAGTCCCTTCTTCGATTGCAAAGTACAAACTGGATGTGTTGTTGCCTAACAGATGCTCAATGCACGCGGATTGAATCTGTTGCGTAAAGATACGGATTAGAAGTCAGGAGTTTGACTTGCGAGCGTCGTTACTGCCGCTGGTGGAGTTCGACGTGATTTTTCGTATGGACTTGCCCACAGAGCAGCAAGTATACATCGATTGCAATCGCAAGGAGGTCAAGTATGGAATTGGTTGTGAGATGACTTTTGAAGGCTTGAAAGGGTCGAGCAAGACACTGATGTCTGCTCATCAGGTGGTCAAGGCAGTTCGTGTTGTTGCAGAGCTGTTCTTCACCCTAGTGGAGGCTTTGAAGCCTACGCATACTTTGGATAGTATATCGGTAGTATCCGAGTATCCTGATGTGTTCCCTTACGATCTCCCTGGAGCCCCACCGCAGTGAGATATTTACTTCACAATTGATGTAGTATCAGGTGCAAGACCCATGTCACGCTCTCCGTATCGGTTAGCTCCTAAGGAGATGGCGGAACTGAAGGTTCAACTGGAGGAGTTGTTGGATCAGGGTTATGTGTATCCAAGTTCGTCACCTTGGAGCGCACCAGTCCTTTTTGTTAAGAAGAAGGACGGAAGCTTGCGGCTCTGTATCGATTATTGAGAGCTGAACAAGTTAATGGAAAAGAACAAGTACCGATCCCAAGAATTGACGATCTGTTCGATCAATTAGTTAGGTCGTCAGTATATTCGAAGTTTGATCTTAAGTTTGGGTATTGTCAGCTGAGAATAAGAGAGAGTGATATCCCCAAGACAATGTTCAGCACGAGATATGTGCATTATGAGTTTACTGTCCTTCTATTTGGGCTGACTAATGCGCCATCAGTGTTCATGGACCTGATGAATAGAACTTTTTGGGAGTACTTGGACCACTTTGTGATCATCTTCATCGATGACATATTGGTGTACTCGTAGTGTGAAGAGGATCACTTCAAGCATTTGAATTTGGTGATGGAGACGTTGAGGAGGAACCAACTATACGCAAAGTTCTCCAAATGCGAGTTTTGTTTGTCCTCGGTGGCGTTCCTGGGTCAAATAGTCAGTGGAGAAGGGATTGCGGTGGATTCAGCGGAGATAGTTGTGATACGGGAATGGCCTGTGTTGTGTTCAATAGTGGAAGTCCGAAGTTTTTTGTGGCTGGCCGGCTACTACAGGCGCTTCGTAGAGAACATCTCACGGATAGCTTTACCCCTCATGACTTTGATGAGGAAAGATCAAAAGTTTGTGTGGTCGCCGGAGTGCGCGCAAGCTTTCGAAGAATTGAAGAATCGGTTGACCACGACGCCTATTCTATGTTCACCAGTTGGGACCGAAGGCTTTGAGATCTACAGTGATGCTTCGGGCAGTGGTTTTGGTTGTGTTCTACTGCAACACGGGAGAGTGATAGCTTATGGCTCGTGCCAGCTGAAGGTGCATGAGAGAAATTATCCGGTCCATGATTTGGAGTTAGCGGTCGTGATATTTGCTCTAAATCTATGGAGACATTAACTGTATGGGGTGAAGGTCGATATCTATACCGACCACAAGAGCCTGAAATACTTGTTAGACCAAAAATATCTAAACATGCGGTAGCGGAGATGGATGGAGTTTCTGGGGGACTACACATTCAAGATTCACTATATGCCTGGGAAAGGCAATGTAGTTGTAGACACATTGAGTCGCAGGGCCCCTACGCGGGCCAACTGGTTCTCAGTTCATGACGAGCGTTTGATTCGGGAGCTAGAGGCATTAGAGATCTCTTGTGTGGTCAAGCAGACTAGTGAGGAATCACAGCTGAACTGGACAGAGGTGTAGTATGACCTGGCTTATCGGATTCCGCAGGCTCTAGAATTGGATAGCAACATGAAGAAAATCATGGATGAGGCTTTGGATGGGTCAAATTCCTAGTTTGTTGTTGTTGATGAACTACTAAGGAATGGCATCCATCTGTGCGTCCCAAATGGGGGTAAACTGCGGGAGGAATTGATGTACGAGGCTCATCATACCAAGTACTCGATTCACCTTGGGAGCACGAAGATGTATTAGGATATAAAGAAATTGTTCTGGTGGCTAGGACTGAAGAAGGACATGGCACTTTACGTGGCAGTGTCAGACGTGCGCCTTGATGAAGGCGGAGTGCCAGAAGCCCGAAGGTTTCTTTAAGTCTTTGCCTATCCCGGAGTGGAAGTTCGATGACATTTCGATGGATTTTGTGCATTGTTTGCCAAGATCGCAGAAGTGGAACGATGCCATCTTGGTGATCGTAGATCATTTAACGAAGGTGTCGCACTTCATTCCGAATAGGAAGGATGATTTGGTGGAGAAACTGGCGAAACTGTATGTGGATAATATTGTTCGACTAAACGGTGTGCCCCACAACATAGTGAGCGACCGAGATGGACAGTTCACGTCCAATGACTGGAGGTTGGTGTAGTAAATGTTGGGGACCAAGCTGAGTTTCAGCACGATCTTTCATCCGCAGATGGATGGTCAGACAGAGAGAGTTAACAGGATAATGGAGGACATACTTCGCATGTGCGTCCTTGATTTCGGGAAGCAGTGGGAAGATCACCTGTATTTGGTGGAATTTGTGTACAACAATAGCTACCAAGAGAGCATTCAAATGGTGCCCTTCGAGGCCCTGTATGGTAGAAAATGTCACACACCATTATCGTGGTTGGAAACGGGCGAGTGGAGGTTGTAAAAACGGCAAGAGGTGTAAGACGCAACTTGTTTAGTACGAACTATTCGAGAACGGTTGCTAATCACTCAGGTCCGACAAGCTAAATACTATAATGCCAAGCATCGGAACGTGTTGTTCGCTATTGGCGACTGGGTGTATTTGAATATCAAGCCGTTCAAGGGTGTCTCACGGGTACGGTGCTTGAAGAAGCTAAGCCTTAGGTTCCTTGGACCGTTTGAGGTTCTGGAGCGGATTGGCAAAGCGGCCTACTGACTGAAGCTATCAGCAGAACTTAGTGGTCTACATAACAGATTCCACATATCGGTGTTGCGGAAGGCGGTGCAAGAGCCTTCACATGTGATTGCAGTTGATCAAGTACCAGTTGATGTTGGGTTAACGACAAAGGTCAAGCCCGTACTCATTGATGACTAGGAATTCAAGCGACTGTGTAACAAGGACATCAGGATGGTCAAATTCTAATGGGACAACTGCGGTCATGAGGAGCTTTCATGGGAGAGAGAGCAAACCATGCTCGAGGAGTATCCCGAACTCTTCCTCTCAGGTACCGTTTAAGTTTGAGTACTTATTTTTCCTTTCTGTAATTTCAGGACAAAATTCATTTAAGGGAGGGGGGAGAATTGTAATGCCCCAAAACTCAAAAGAGGAACGAGCAGCGTTTTTAGCCAAGTTTGGGTTTTGCTATGGTGCAAACGACCTAAGACACAGGCGTGTCCCGGGGCCGTATCGTGCTTGGGTTGCACGATTTCCCTTGTGGTCTACGAGTTGCAGTCGACGATCGTAGAATCCTGAGAACATTGCCTAAGACACGGGCGTGTCTAGGGCCGTGTCCTGCTCGGTATGTTTGCTAGGCTATGTGGACAGAGTTACACGGCCTGAGACACGGGCGTGTCCCAGGGCGTGTTTGGCACACGGCCTGTGACACGTGTGTTTTCACAGAGCCGTGTCCTCTTCAGGTTGTTTTGATCCTGTGTGGATTCAGGCAACATGCCACCGAACACGGGCGTGTGCTGTATGACACGGGCATATATAAACCCATTTCCCTTTCGAGATGTGATGGTTCCAGTGCTGATTGAGGAACACGACCTTGGACACGGGCATATCACAAGCCATGTTCTGCCAAGTAATTTGACTTTAAGAGAAAATCGTGGTCGTTAGTTTGCTTATTTTGGGATCCAATGGTTCAGGCTTTTCCCTGCTAGTTTAAGTCCGGGAGATGAGGGTTTTCTTCCTCATTTTACTTGGGCTATTCTCTTTCTAAAGTTCTAGAGAGAGAGAGGAGAGCAAGGAAAAAGAAGGAGTGGAGATCCGGCCGCCATAGGAGTTTTGGAGCGCCAAATAGTAAATCGAGTTTAGATCTACGTAGGCAAGACCGTTGTGGTGTTTTTCATCCGTTTAGATTTTCATTGTGCCAAAGAGAAATTCTAGGGTAACGATTCTCTACTTGGACATGTGATATAAAATGGGCAAATTTCCCCAAGTCTTGATCTCTCAAGAAACACGGCAAGATGGAGTTAACTTTTGAAGGGGACTTGAGATTGAAGTCCTAAGGTCGAGGTTACTATGGGAGAATGGTTTTGACTTGCGTAAATGAAAATGAAACAATCTAACTTAACTAATGCGGGTCGCCTACACCTCTTCGCAAGGTGAGTGGACTATACGGGCTGCTATGCACTGCTTCGCAACAATAATGGCTGATAAGGCTTGCGGAATTGAGGGTCATAATCACCTCATCACTACGCTCACACCTATCACTTGCTAGTATAGCAAACACAAACATTCACACAACAAGTAACTTAAGCCAACAAACCACCGCATCACTCACAAGCATGAACAATAGTAAATAACATTAAGCCCATGGTTCATCAAAGTTCTTGCATCAAATAATAATGAAAATCCAATACAAAAACCTAGAAATGTGGAAGAGAAAGGTAGAGATACAAACAACGAACGAGTCTTTGCCGTAGACGTGGGAGGTGTAATGCCCCTAAACTGAAAAGAGGAACGGGCAGCATTTTGAGCCAAGTTTGGGTTTTGCTAAGGTGCACACGGCCTGGGACATGGGCATGTCCTGAGGTCGTGTCATGCTCGGGTTGCATGATTTCCCTTGGGGTCGACGAGTTGCAGTCGACGATCGTAGAAGCCCGAGAACACGGTCTTAGACACGGGCGTGTATAGGGTGTTTTCCTACACAGGATATTTGTCGGGCTATGTGGAAAGATTTACACGGTCTGAGACACGGGCATGACCCAGGGCGTATCTAGCACATGTCCTATGACACAGGCGTGTCACAGAGCTGTTTCCTCTTCGGGTTGTTTTGATCCTGTGTCGATTCAGGGAACACGCCCCCTAATACGGGTGTGTGCTGTATGACACGGGCGTGTCAATAGTGACACAGGTGTGTCTAAACCCGTATCCCTTTCGGGACATGATGGTTCCAGGGCCGATTGATGAACACGACCTTGGACACGTGCATGTAACAAGCCGTGTTCGGCCTAGTAATTTGACTTTAAGAGCAAATCGTGGCCGTTCATTTGCTTATTTTGGGATCCAACGGTTGAGGCTTTTCCCTGCTGGTTTAAGTCCAGGAGATGAGGGTTTTCTTCCTCATTTTACTTAGGCTATTCCCTTTCTAAAGTTCTAGAGAGCGAGGAGAGCAAGGAAGAAGTAGGAGTGGAGATTCGGCCGCCGGAGGAGTTTCGGAGCGCCAAATCGTAAATAGTGATCAGATCTACGGAGGCGAGGCCATTGCGATGCTTTTCATCTGTTTAGATTTTCATGGCGCCAAAAAGAAATGCTAGGGTAACGATTCCCTACTTGGACATGTGAAGTCCCCTTTCCTTTTTTCATAGGAAGCCCGCTCTCGCGAGTATGCGGTGAGTTTGAGGTGTTCTTTTGGGTAGACATGAATAGTCCCTATTTTTTTGCATGTAGTCTGAAATCGATCTACAGACATAGGCATGGTTTGTGAAGCCTACCTGGACAAATTGGTCTGGATCATTGATGTTTCTTTATGCATGAATGGTCGGAGAAGACTCCGTGCCGATGATTGTTTTTGGGTTTTCAATGCGGTAGATTGCAACAGGGAGTCTTGGAGATTAACTCCATGGTGTACTCGGAAAATTGGGCAGAAGCGTGATTCTGCCAATTGGTGGCATGGGAGCCAACTTGCACATAACTGGGTTATGTAAAATTTGTGTATTCGCTTTGGGAATTGGGGAAGCTTGACCCACGCATATGGCTTAAATTGACGTTGCGGTGTGAGAAACGGGTTAGGCGGAACCGTACCCGCTCTGTGTCGTTCGGTTAAAGTGACCTAAAGTACGTGAAACTTACCGTTGGCATAGATAGAGGGTCTAAGACTTAGGCCGGAAAGACCAAAATTCTCACTATATTTGTCATCCAAGTTACGGTGGTGTGATCGCAGTTTTTGACCGGGTTCACCGAGAATGTTCCCTGAGAGCACGGGGTGTGTGGCTGTGCGTGCCTACACCTGTGGTGAAGTGTGGTTTCACTATATTCCTTGTTATGCTAATGTAATGCAGGGAAGGAGCATCGCCGCCCCGAGTTTGGGGGCGGGGTTGTTATAAATTGGTCAGCTTTAGCTGACCGTTGCTTTTATTTACAACCGTGCGGTGGAATGTTGCTTGCAGGTGCTGCGGAGCCGAATGGAAAATAGTGGGCTAAAGCCCTTGTTGTAGTGTTGGCCCTCGAAGGCTGAAGTGTATTGTTTACTTTATTCTCATGTGTGACCGGCCTGCGTGTCGTTGTTTGGAAGACACATTTTATTCAAGTAAACTTTTGTAAGGCCATAAGGCCAGTACTTTGTGTATTTTGTATGTTCATTCCTTTTTGGGTTTCCTAGTGGACATTCATGCTTATGGCTGGGTTCTTTCTTTGTAAGTTATTAATTTGCTTCCGCTAGAATGTACTCTTTGTAAGACGTGTGATTGGAATAATTGTTTCATTTTATAACCTGTATGTCTGTCTGTTGTATATGGCGTCGGGCCCCTGCCGGACCTTCTGCTATATGCTATATGACGGATAGGGGTATTACAGGAGGAAGCACCGGTTTGTCAATCCGTGTCCAGCGAACCACTAATCGGTTGCGTCCGGGGTCGGGGAAGGCTGTCACCGCTTCCTAAGCGCCCGTCCTTTCATTGGTCTAAGTTGTCCACGTCAAACCTTCAATTCTTCCTTACTTTGCGGAGATCGTAGACTGGAAACTCACTTCTTTACGCCATGGATAAAAGAGAACTTTATAGGGAGCAAAGCCCTAGCTTTGAGGATGAAAAACGGGTCAAAACCCCCTTCCGGTAGAAGAAAACGGCTGCAAAATCCGATCCCCAAAACCTTGAAAAACAACAGTTTAAATAGAAATCGCACAGAATTTTCTTAACACATGGGCAAAACGCACGGTAGCAAACCGTGCATGAAGAAAAATGCACAGACATTAACAGAACTGAGTATTTTTTGAAATGATCGCGCACTACTGGCCCGACACGTGCGTGAAGGAAACTCACGACTGTGCGATCAGGAAAAAGTAATAAAAGCGTGTGAAAATGGTCACGCACGGTTGGAATTAACCGTGCGAGGCAAAACGCACAGGTAACCACAGAGCACCCAGAACAAGGCCAAAACAGGCAGGACGTACGATTCCTTCTCGCACGGTTAGTCAAGTGCGTGCGTGATGTAGGCCGTGACTTTGTTCTAGTTTGAGACTTGTACCATTCCCGATATCTTTCCGTTGTAATCCCTGTTGAGCCTATCCCTTCCTTTGCCAACCCTACGCCAATCTACAAAAGCCAAATAGCCTCTCCTACTCGCACACAAGAATGTGATCGCTCCGTTCTTTTGCAGTTTTGTAGTTTTGTATGCGTGTTGTGTGGTTATTGTGCGGATGCTTCGTATCGCTTGTGGTGTTGCCGTGTTTTCGACTTGTATTAGTTGTTTGGTTAAAAAAATAGAGATGAAAAAAATTTCCCGATGTGGAATAAAAAAAAGATACGAATATATATATATGTTGAATTGGTTTTATAGTTGTGAAAATATATATATGACCGTGTGTGACCAATTTTCTGATCTTTTTCTATTTAAGAGTAGATTTTCTGCCATTTGAGAACAATTTTTGGACAGACTTCTTCCAGCCGATTTCTCCACCGATTTAGGGAGAAACTCCATCGTTTCACCTCCGCCCTTCATCTTCCACCAAGGAGGGAAGCTCTGACAATGCTCATGAAGCCTACATCTTGCCTGTGCTTGCTCTCGACCTTCTCCTTCATCTACTAGCTTTGTATCAAGCTTTGACGCCGTAGCCATCAAGCAAAGGGAAGCTTGCAACCTTCTTCCGGATCATGACACGAAAAAGACGGGTCCACTGGAGTGTAGTGATAGCCTTCTCTACCCCAGACGCAGTTGAGGACTGAGCTTGGACGCAGATTGACAACCCGACGATTCATCCCGCGAATCCTCAGCAAGACTTCGGATTCAGTTGATCTCTTGCCTTGTTCTTCCTTTATTGGTGTATATGTGCTGTTAAATATTTCTATGTAGTTGATTTGCACTTTGGTTGTATATGTTATGTGTTTCATGTCTAGGTGATTCCTATTTCATTTTACCTCTTAAGTTGCTTGAGTTGCGCCATCATTCCATCCGCCATCCATCTGTTCTTACCATTCTAGCAATTGCTAGAAGCGTGCATAAAGAAGAGGTGCTTACGACCATCAAATTTTGGTTCTTAAGCTTGCCTACTCGTCCATCCGCCTTGCGATTCGGTGCATAGCGGCCAGTGTAGTCTTCCATCCTGCCTAGTGAAGCGATGCATAGCGGCATTGCATAGGAGTAGTTGTTAGCTTTTTATTTCTTTTTTATCGAAACCGTCAAAACCCCCCTTCGTTAACTTTGACCTAAGGACTTCAATCTCAAGTCCTCCTCGATATTTCCCCTTACTGTGTTCCTTGAAGAGATCGATACTTGAGAAAGCAACCCATTTTATATTACTTGTGCAACCGGTACACTTGTCGTTCAAACGCATCAAGTTTTTGGCACCGTTGTCGAGAAATTTCCTCCCACGCTAGTCATGAATGCCCTACGAGAGATATTGAACATAAGCCTCAGCGCATAAAGCATGAGATGCTGTTTTCGTACAGCCCTTGAAACATTGTGCCCTGACCTTATGGCCATTCATCCTCGCCACATACACCGTTCTCTTATTCCTCTTCGGCCCCACAAGGACCATAGAGTACTTGGAGATGGTGGTCGCTAAGCTTCGAAGAAAATAAAGCAACCAAACTTGCAATCTAATTAGGCAAGTATACCTATCAAACTGTAGCTAGGGGACACAAGTGTCGTATTGAAATCCGGTAACCTTTGAGTACACTTACTTACACGAAGACTATTATTTTATCGACGGAAAATTTAGGGTTTAGAGAAACAAATTGCAATTAAGGAAATAAACCTATGCTAGAAAGAGAATTACTGCAGTTAATTAAAGAGCTATTAGAAGCGATTACAACGAAGGGTTGAAACTATGAAATGGAAATGCACTCAATCAAGAATCACCTCTGCTAAATTCGACTAAGAAATGCGATAAAAAACCAAAACTTAATAGGGTAAAGGTCCTTGACCGTGGTGGTTCCTAAAGCTTGAACATGCTTCTCTCTCAGTCTTGCCCAACTGAGTTTAGGATGGTCCGACCGACTCTCGTCTAAATCGGAGGCCTAAAGCTCGCTTTACGCGGTGAACCCCACTATTTGATTTTACACTAATCCGGGAGATTTGGACATCTACCTCTCTCGAGGGTTGCATACAACTCCCTTTACTCTTGAATGCTCACTTCAAACTATCGGCCTCTCGGCTAGCCCAGAATGAAAGAAAAGGTGGAGAATATATATCGATGATATACTTCCAACTCATGAAAAATCAAGAGTAAATCGTAGGCCTAAAACCTAAATAGAAAAGCTTAATTAAAGCATCATAACTTAATCACTCAAACCTCGGATCATCAAGATCGAGTACAAGGAGGATTAGTTAATCATAGCGGAGTGGATGGGGAGAGATGAGTAGTAAAGCATTAAGAATACAAGGTAGGAAAAGAGCACTTATATTAATAATAAAGAGGGCTACAACTATTTGAAATGAAATTTACAATTTTATGAAATGAAAATCCTATTCTAGCCCTACATTAAGAAACTAGAGCCAGAGCAAAGATTACAAAAAAAGTTATTACAAAGGCTAAAACTAAATTAGGGTTAAGGGAAAACACAAAATGAGAAAGAGAGAGAGAGGGAAGAACATGAAAAAGATAAGAAACCAAATGGGAAGCACCTCACCCTCTCAACCTAAGATTTTTGAAATGGAAAGGTGGGGGTCTGAATTTATAGGAAAAGTTCACGGGTTGGACACGCCCTAGGTCACGCCCGGGGAGGGCGTGTCATGGGGCTTGACATGTACGGGTTTGACCTCGGGCTCTGGATTTTGGCAGGAAGGATGATTGCTTTTGTAAGATGGCTGACACACCCTTGGTCACTCCCATATAGGGGGGGCTTGACACGTACATCAATTCCCAATCATTGGTCAGAAATCCGTCAGTCTTGGAAAAGGGGGCGAACACGCCCTGGGTGACGCTCGTGATGGGGGGCGTGATAGTACTGTTGACGTGCGGAGGCGATAATGCATTTAATGCGCCGATAGGCTTCGGGCAGAGGGCGACCCGCCCCATATCAGGCCCGGGGACACGCTTGTGGAGAGCATTTCAGGGGGCGTGACAGCCATTTTTCAGGTTATTTTGTCTCTAGAAGCAATCTTTATCGGGATCGGGTGACACACCCTATGTCACGCACAGGGAGGACGTGACAAGGGGGCGTGCCTGGTAATTTTTGTCCAAACTTTTGGAAACCTGCAAAAAGACAAGAAAATGTTACTGGCAATAATATTTACATAAAAAGATTAAAAAAAAACTAATAAGACATGATTTGTACATTATAATCTAGAAAATATGATAATAGTTAAGACTACATAACGTATTATCAAATTCCCCCAAGATTAAGCTTTGCTTGTCCTCAAGCAAAAATATAAATACTAGTTAATCATTAAAATGACTAATCAAAAAGTTCTAATTATGCCCAAACAAGTATTATGCAAAATTCTAAGTAGGGAAAAGGTGAAACGTAAATCTATAAAAATTATTTAGGTATGGTTTAACTTTTATAAACATTCCTTAACCAAAATAAATCATCCAAAATTTTGACGAAATTCTTTAAATATATTTAAGTAAAGCAATGAAAATGAAGAAACACATTAAGTTGTTACTACATCCATGCAACGCAATATAATTATATCAATTCATTAACAAAAAACTAAGTTTAAATCCAAAACTAATACTGATTTACTTTTCTTCTTTTCTTAGTTATTAAATAGAATTCAAAAGCATGAATCAAAAGGACTTAATATGACCGAAGCGTTTCGTTAAGGATTATGATTAGGAGTGGAATTCAAAGATAAATAGGGAGGCTTAAAATCACACTAAACAAAAACAAAGAGTTTCCAAAAATTTCATTTTAAACGAAATATTTTTCTTTCTTTTTTTTTCTTTTTCATTTTTTTTCTTTTTCTTTTTCAAAACAAAGGCCATAAATTTTTTTTTTTTCATTTTGAATTGGCCAAACAAAAACAAACATTTCTTTTGAGCATACTTTTTTTCAAAAAATTCTCCAAAAATATCACAAAATAACCTATCATAATCATGAAAATTCGTTATGAAACTCCAAAAGGCTTGTGTGATTAGATAGGTTGGAAATTTTTGCTTTAGTGAAAATGATATGAAAAGAGGAGCTATCAAATGAAATTGGAAAAAAGGCTCCAAAATGGCTAACTAGTGGTGAAAGTTTTTAGGTTTGCAGTAAAGCTCAAACGAAAACAAAAATGACCTAAATCATATTCATGCTTTTAAATTTATTTAAAACAAAGCTTTGAAAAATTTCAAAATGCAAGTTCTAGATAATAAAAGAAGATTAATGAAATTATCTTAAAAATAGAAATAATAGGTGACTTGGATCGTTCACATCTACTACGCTATTCAAAAGTTGACCATACAGAAATTATCCAAAAACAAAAAAGAAAACAGTGGATGATGAATTTTTGAGAAAGTAAAGAAAATAAAGAAGGGAAACTATAATGGAAATGCGAGTTTTAGAATAAACGTTTTACATTAACATGCTACCGCGAATTAGAAACACAGCATGACCAACATTTTACTTGTGAAACATAATTAAAAAGGGTGATTAGAAATATTATAATTAATTAAATTGTTTATATGAGATTTTGAGAAAAACAAAACAAAAATAAGTGGTACTATTGAAATACCAAAACGTCTAAACTATTTAAGTAGTAACAAAAACATATATTTTTTTTAATTTTGAAATATTTTCTATTTTTGGATATTTTAAGATATTCATTTTTTTTGAAAAATATTCACAAAAAGCAAAATATTCACACATAGCAAAAAGAAGGAGGAAGTCCTCCCCCAAGCTAAAAATGGGCATTGTCCTCAATGGAGAAATGAGGTTAAAGAAGGAGAGAAAATGAAATTATAGAATGAAAAAAAACAGAATTGAAAAACAGGAACTTCCCCGGATTTATTCGTTGCGAATGCTGATTGATGCCACTCCCCCATCTAGCGCTTTGGATCTTCTTGAAATGTCTTCTTTTGACTTCGTGATGGATTCAACAACGTTGGAGCAGGCGATCGCAGAAGTTTCAGCTTGTCGGAGCCGTCCGGGGCAAAAATTGTAAAATAAAGAAAACAGAAAAAGGTAACTTGTGTTGCCTCCCAACAGCGCCCTTAGTTTAAAGCGTTGTTTGTGCTCGATGTATCAAAAAAATATTGTCCAAAAATATTTTGTCCAAAATAAAAATCAAAGTTTTTAACAAAAAAAAATAGTCTCAAGTTAGAGTTCAAAGTTCATGCAGAAGAAATTTCATAATGTTTGGACTGATATCATCACAGAAATACAGTTTAAGACACTGACCATTCACTTTGAAATTATTCTTATCATGGTGCGAAATTAAAACAGATCCATACAGGAAAACTTCGAAAACAATAAATGGCCCAAACCAAAGTGATTTTCACTTGCAAGGAAATAAACGTAAACGAGAATTATAAAGAAGAACCTAGTCACCCAGCTTAAATGTTTTTGGGAGCCTTAAGTGTTTATCGTGCAAACACTTCGTCCGCTCTTTATAAAGTTTGTTATTTTCATATGCGTAAGAGCGCCACTCATCGAGTTCATTGAGTTGAAATTTTCTAAGGTCGCCGACTAAATGGGGATCGAAGTTTAAAAATCTTAAGTCACAAAAAGAGAGGTGTTCAAGTTCTACGGGTAAATGGCATGATTTTCCATAAACCAACCGATACGGTGTACATCTGAGGGCAGTTTTGTATGTTGTTCGGTAGGCCCATAGAGCATCGTCTAATTTGGTTGACCAGTCTTTCCTAGAAGTTGAAACATTCATTTCTAAAATTCTTTTAATTTCTCTATTCACTACTTCGACTTGTCTGTTAGTTTGGGGGTGGTAGGCAGTTGAAAGATTATGTGTAACACCGTATTTAGTAAGGATTTTTGAAAACTTTGCATTACAGAAATGGGAACCCCTGTCACTAACGATAGCGCGCGGCGTACCGAATCGAGAAAATAATTTTTTCAAAAAGGTAACTACAACTCGGGAGTCATTCGTAGGAAGAGCTTGGGCTTCAGCCCAATGCGAAACATAATCGACGGCAACTAAAATATATTTATTCCTAAAGCTAGAAGGAAGAGGGACAACAAAATCGATTCCCTAGAGGTCGAAAATTTCGCACTTGAGGAAAACTTTTTGCGGCATTTCATTTTTATTAGAAATATTTCCCGACCGTTGGCAACTATCACACCTGCTCACAAAGGCCTGTGCGTCTTTAAACAGGCTAGGACTGTAAAAACCTGTGCTTAACAATTTGTGAGCGGTGCGAGCACCTTGATAGTGTCCACCTGTAGTTACTTCATGCAAATGTTTAATAATATCTAAACCTTCTTCATAAGAAACACATCTCCTTATCACTTGGTCCGCACAAACTCTAAAAAGATGCGGGTCCTCCCAGAAGTAGTTCTTTAACTCAGAAAAGAATTTCTTCTTTTGTTGAGAGGAGAACTCTTTTGGTAGCACACGAGCCACGATGTAGTTGGCAATGTGTGCAAACCATGGAGAAGTAGATGTGTTAATTGAAAATACCTTCTCGTCGGGAAAATAATCGTTAAAAGATTTTTCATCTAATTTTTTAATAAACGGATTGTCTGAATGGGAAAGATTGTCGGCGGCCAAGTTCTAAGCTCCTCGCTTATCACGGATCTCTAAGTCAAACTCCTGGAGGAGTAAGACCCAGTGAATCAAGCGCGACTTAGCATCTGATTTAGAAAGAAGATATTTGAGGGCCGAATGGTCCGTAAAAACAATAATTTTTGAAAGTGTAATATAAGGGCGGAATTTTTCAAAAGCGAATACTATAGCTAGGAGCTCCTTCTCGATCGTGGTGTAATTTTCCTGTTCAGATGTAAGAGTTTTACTAGCGTAATAGATGGGGTGAAAGTTTTTAGATTTGCGTTGACCTAATACGTCTCCCACCGCGAAACTACTCGCATCGCACATTATCTCTGTTGGAACACCCTATTACTAATTTGGGTAAGGATCACTATGTTTTTCTTAGGAAACCAGGTTGACCTAGATGTATAGTTGAAAAGGTCAACATTAGAATGTGTCAAGGGCTTAGAACTTAGGTTTGAAGCTGCCCCCAGGACCATTCCAAGATTTCAGAGATAGAGCCAAGTCTAAGACTTTTTTCGTCGAGCTCAGTTCGACGAAACGTCGAACTCCGTTCAACGCTCGCTGAGCTCAACTAAGTTAATTTGTCGAGCTCAGTTCGATGATCTTCGAGCTCAGATCGACGATCTGCCTTCAGTCATTTTGCTTAGTCGTCGAACTTAATTCATCGATCTTCGAGCTCAGTTTGACATTTTCTGACTGATGATCATTTCCAGTCTCTGAGCTTAGTTCGACGATCTTCGAGCTCAGATCGATGTTTTTCCTGAGAGATCGACGTTTTTAAGGATTCAAATTCAGTCAGACTTTGGAATGTGTTTCAAATTATCTCAGCATTTATGTCAAGAGATCTGCCAGCCATTTTCATTTATTCTGGATCAAGTTTCAAGGAATTATTCAGAGAATGTTTTACTAGACTTTCCTCTAGAAGACAAAATCTTTTATGGAAGGCATTTAATGTCTGGTTAACGGCTATCTTGGACATAGAATCTCCAGAGAATTAAAAAATCTTCTTCTCTTCTTTTCTCTAGTAACAAGATACATAGATACACAGACTGATACAGATAAGGAAGAAAAAGAAGAAGTGATTCACAGGAATCTCTGATCAACACAAGAAAACTCAAGTGATCAATCCTGGAGAATTAGCTGAATAATTTTTTGTACTCAAAAAGTGATCACAGCTTAATCCCAAGGACTCCAGACAACTCATCTTTCAGCCTCTGCTGAAACTATCTTATGCTGGAGATCTGAAGCTTCTGAAGACCTATCACCCTGAAGCAAAGCTTCCACTCCTGATCTAGTCATCATCTCAGGAGGAGCTTTGACAATACAAATCCACTTATGCTTCTCTCTTTGATTGAGACAGAGAAGACAACTTCACTCTTTTTCTTTTCCCTTTCCCTCTGTAAAAGGGTTTTCAAAACTCCCTTCAAAAGCTTTGAGTCTGGTTCTGAGAGCCTTGTCAAAACTTAGTGGTGGCAATACACCTGATCAAAAAATCTAGTTTGGTTTTTGAGCACCTTATCAAAAGCTCATTGGTGCCAGGACACCTGATCAACCCTTCCTGCAGTGGATTCCTACCAAGGGTGGTAGAAGAGTGGATGTACCCAGGTTTTTGGGGAACCACTATAGCTCCTTGTGTTTTCTGGTTTGCTTGTGTGTTTTCTTTGCTGTGTGATGTGCTCTTCTTTTTACTGTCCTTTTAATTCTATAGCAAGGCACCTTACACCTATATATAAATTAAATCTTAAAAGCTTTGCTAAGTTTAAAATTGTGAATTTACTTTAAATAAACTCTATTCACCCCCCTCTAGAGTTGAGATAGATCTTGCTCTCACTTTCAATTGGTATCAGAGGGAGGTTGGTTGTTCATACAGGCTAGCACCTGAACTAAAAGATCCTTAATAAGATCAATCTTTTAAGAGGGTTATTTTCATTATATTTAATTTTATATAAAGACATGGCACAGAACAAAGATTATGCAAGCATCAGGCCTCCAGTGTGCAATCTATCCAAGTTTGCACTTTGGAAAGCAAGGATTAGACTTTACATGAACTCTATTGATGAACACATATTTAATTCTGTTTTGACAGTGTGCCCAAGTCTACTAGCAAGCTCAAGTACAAATGCTGTTCCACCTCCTTCTGGAACAGATGCTGAAATAAAGAAGTGGAAGACTGCAGATGCCAAGGCCATGAACATCTTAGCTCAGACAATGTCTGATGAGATATTTCAGAAGGTAGCTGACTGCAACTCGGCCAAAGGAATTTGGGACAAGCTCTCTGAAATTGTCTCAGGATCTACTGATGAAAGGAAAGATAGGAGATCCCATCTGATAAGCCAATATGAGAATTTCAAAAAGGGAGAAGCTGAATCATTGGCTGATATGTATAATAAACTAAGTCTGATTGTCAATGAGTTAAAGACTCTGGATAAAGAAATCTCATTGACTGAGCTGAATGACAAAATCTTAATGTGCTTCCCCAGCACTTGGGATTCAAGAATCTGGCCAATCAAAGATGCTAGAAGTCTAAATGAGATTACCACTGAAGCTCTCCTGGGCAAGCTCAAATCTTATGAGCTGCTCATTAAAAATAGAGAAGAAGAACAAAAGGCTACTTCTCCAGTCACAAGGAAAGAAAAGACCATAGCCTTCAAAGCTGCAGAAGAGGAGCCTAAAGATAAAGCTATAGGAAATGATGAGCTCCTAAGTCTACTGGCCAAAAGATTCTACAAGATGGCCAGAAAAGACTTCAGAAAGAGATCATACAAGGGTCATGATAAACTAAGGTATGATAAATCAAATAACAATAAAGAAATTATATGTTTTGGTTGCAGGAAATCAGGCCATATTGTGCCTGACTGTCCAGAAAATAAGAACAAGGACAAGAAAGATAGAAGAGAAAGAAGAAAGGAGAAAGATTTCAGAAAGAATAGCTCAGACAAACCCTCCTCCAGCAAGAACAAACATACAAGGAAGGGATTTGTTGCTGAGACATGGAGTGAAACTGAAGAGGACTCTGAAGCCTCATCTAGCTCCAGTGATGATGAGGATGATGCTGATGAAAAGGAATTCTGCATGATGGCTATCAATGCCTCTCAAACAGATTCAGAAGTAGAAGAGTCAGAATCAGATTCAGAAGCTCAACTAGAAGAATATCAGGTAATCAATTCATTTGATTTCAGTTCTGAGGATTTTAAACATGAGTTTAAAGTACTATGCCTAGATCTGTTGGAGTCTGAGAAGGAAATCACTTCCCTCAGAAAACAACAATCTGAGTATAGTACTGTAAAATCAGAGAACCTCAAACTCTCTGAAGAGTTAGAATGCTATAGAGAGGAGATAGCTTCACTAAAAAGTGAACTATCCAAGGCCAAGCAATTTGAAGAATCCCTCAATAGGAGAAGTATCAAATTAATGGACATCACATGCACAGTGAACTCAAGATTAAATAGTACACTGTGCTTGGGTGCTTCATCTAGCCAACCCATAGTATTAACAACCTCAATCAAATTTATTTCTGATAAAGGAAAGGGTATTGTAGAGGTAACTAGGAAAAATTCAGATCTACCTAAGAAAAAGAAAGTTCAACAGAAAACGTCGAGCAGAGGTCGACGATCATCGAACAGAGATCGACGATCTCAGGCTGAAACATCGAACTCAGCTCAACGATTCCTGAACTCTGAACTCTCTCACAGTCGATCTTCGAACGGAGCTCGACGATTTTTCCCAAGATCGTCGAAGTCAGCTCGACGATCGTCGAACGCAGTTCAGAGCTTTGAATCTTCCTTCAGAGGTAAATCTCAATCCAATCCTAAGAATGCTTCATCCCAAAACTTTAACCCTTATACTGAATGGATAGTACCTCCTATGAGATACCATCCTGAAGGTTATAAGAGTCAACCTGGGATGTCCTTTATTTCTGAATTTAAAGGTTATCAACCTAGGCCCAAGGTAAACTGGGTCAAAAATATGTAAATTCTTATTTATGCAGGTGAAGACCTATCCAACATCAAACCAATTATGGTATCTGGATAGTGGGTGCTTAAAGCACATGACAGGGAATAAGGACAACTTCACATCCTTTAAAGCCAAGCTTGGACCCAAAGTAATTTTTGGTGATTCAAATTTTGGAACTACAAAAGGGTATGGTGCAGTTCAAATTGGAATAGTCACCTTCAAGAAGATAGCCTATGTTGAAGGACTCAAACACAACCTGATAAGCATCAGTCAACTGTGTGATGAAGGATATCAAGTGACTTTCAACAAAGAGATATGCAAGATCAAGTCATAAGGCAACACAACTGTGTTGACAGGTAACATTTACTTAGTAGACTTCCATTCATCTAAGGTAGATATTTGTCTATTCAATTCTATATTTAGACCCAATATTCTATGGCATAAAAGACTAGGACATATTAACCTTAGAACCATTGCTAGGCTATCCAAGGACAACCTTGTCAGAGGACTGCCTTCTGGCCCCTACAAGAAGGAAGGACTCTGCAAGGCTTGTCAATTAGGCAAGCAAACTAAAAGTAGCTTTAAATTAATTAACAAGAGTGATTCACCTAGGATTTTGTATCTGTTACACATGGATCTTTTTGGACCCATTGCAGTACAAAGCTTAGGAGGGAAATCCTACACTTTAGTGGTTGTAGATGACTTCACAAGATTTACATGGGTATTCTTTCTGAGGAAGAAGTCTGATAACTTTAAATGTTTGACAGATTTTCTCAAATGCATTCAGACTGAGTTCAACACTCATATTGTCCTGATCAGAAGTGATCATGGACAGAGTTTGATTCTCTTATCATGCAAGAGTTCTGTCAAAGTTAAGGGATCAGGCATACTTTCTCAACTCCTAGAACTCCTCAACAAAATGGGGTAGCTGAAAGGAAAAATAGAACCCTTATTGAATCTGCAACTACATTATCGACAGATGCTCACCTACCTCTATCCTTTTGGGCTGAGGCAGTGAACACCTCCAATTATGTGTTGAATAGAAGTCTAATACATAAACTGAAGGGCAAGACTCCCTATGAATTGCTCAAAGGGAAGATACCTAAAGTAGACTATTTTAAGGTATTTGGTTGCACTTGTTACATTCATAATAATGACAAGAAATATCTAGCAAAATTCCAAGCTAAAGCTGATGAAGGAGTGTTTCTGGGATACTCCATGATCAGTAAATCTTATAGGGTTTATAATAAAACTACTCTAAAAATAGAAGAATCTGTCCACATTACTTTTGATAAAGCTAACATGTCTTTCAAGGAGAAGAATACTTCTACCATAGAACATTTGTAGGTACACTCTCTAGCTGAAGACTTGGACAGATTACAAGTTACACAAAAGGATGACAGTAGTGAAGATGAAGAAGCTGCTCACCATCAGGAAGAAAATCTTCTTGAAGAACCAGTTGTTGTTCCACAAGAGGAAACAACAACACAGGTTGGTGAACCATCAACACCCCCTGTTGATCTAGTAACAACAAGAGATTATCCAATTTCTCAAGTAATTGGAGACATCTCAGCTGGTGTGCAAAATAGAAATCAGGTCAACCAGAACCTGATGCACACTTGCTTCCTCTCTCAAATTGAACCTCAAACCATTCAAGATGCAGAACAAGATCCACACTGGATCATTGCAATGCAAGAGGAGTTGCATTAATTTGAAAGAAATTAAGTTTGGGAACTAGTGCCTAAGCCAAAGGATCATCCCATTGTTGGAACCAAATGGGTGTTCAGAAATAAGCTAGATGATCAAGGAATCATTGTAAGGAATAAGGCAAGGCTATTTGCTTAAGGGTACTCTTAGGAAGAAGGGATAGACTATGACCATACTTTTGCACCAATTGCAAGACTAGAAGCCATAAGAATCTTTCTGGCTTATGCTGCTCACAAGGGATTCAAAGTCTATCAATTGGATGTCAAGAGTGCTTTTCTCAATGGGGAGATCAAAGAAGAAGTCTATGTCAGACAACCTCCAGCTTTTATCTGTCTAACCCATCCTGATTATGTTTTTAAACTACACAAAGCATTATATGGTCTCAAGCAAGCTCCTAGAGCATGGTATGAGACCCTCGCATGTTTTTTGCTGAAAAATGATTTTGTTAGGGGGAGAGTAGATAAAACTATTTTTATTAGAACCCATAAGTCTCACACCCTACTAGTGCAGATTTATGTAGATGATATTATTTTTGGGTCTACTGATTCAAACTTGTGCAGAAGATTCTCTAATCTAATGCATTCAAAATTTGAAATGAGTAGCATGGGTAAGCTATCCTTCTTCTTAGGATTGCAAGTCAAACTACATGGTGAAGGCATATTTATTTCTCAAACCAAGTATGCAAAAGAGCTGGTTAAGAAATTTGGTATGTCTGATGCATCATGTGTGAAAACAACCATGCCTACCAATGCTGTATTGGATGCTGATGAACATGGGAAACCAGTTGATCAGACAATATATAGAGCAATGATTGGCTCTTTACTGTACCTTACAGCTAGCAGGCCTGATATAATGTTTGCTACATGCATTTGTGCTAGATTCCAAGTTAGCCCTAGAGAGTCTCACTTAACTTTAGTAAAGAGGATTCTTAGGTATGTTAAAAGCTGTCCAAATCTAGGACTCTGGTATCCAAAAGATTCAGCATTTGACTTAATTGGATTCTCAGATGCTGATTATGCTGGATGCAGAATAGACAGGAAAAGCACCAGTGGAACTTGTTAGTTCCTTGGTGACAGACTTGTCTCTTGGTTTTGTAAGAAACAAACATCTGTGTCAACTTCAACTGCTGAAGCTGAATATATGGCTGTAGGCAGTTGTTGTTCACAAATCTTGTGGATACAAAACCAACTCCTAGACTATGGTTATAACTTAGAGAAGTCTAAAATATTTTGTGACAACACCAGTGCTATTTCCATTGCACAAAATCCAGTCCTCCATAGTAGGACAAAACACATAGAAATTAGACATCATTTTCTAAGGGATAATGTTGAGAAAAACAAAATTGAACTTGAATACATCCGAAATGATTTGCAAAGGGGAGATATTTTCACCAAGCTTTTGGATGAAAAGAAGCATAACTTCTTCCTCAATCAGTTAGGAATGCTAGATGGAGGCAGTTTAAAATAAACTCCAAGATTGTGTAAATCTAAAAACAGACCAAGACTAGGCTAAAAACTTATCTCTTTTTGTGTCTGTAGAATAGGTTTTGTCTCTGAACTGCGCTCGACGTTTCCCCAGAAATCATCGACCGCAGATCGACGTTTCCTGAATCGTCGATCTGAGTTCAGCGCCGCCGTTAGTTCCAGGCTTCCATTCTGTCTATTAAGCGGTCGTCGAGCGGAGCTCGACGCTCGACAATATCGTCGAACGGAGTTCGACGTTATTGGAGACTCTTCAGATTCCTTTAGTAGCCCAAATCGTCGAGCTGAGTTCGAAGTTTCATAGAACTGAGCTCAACGATTTTCTGTTTCGCCGTCAAACCCTAATATAAAATCATTTCTTCGGCCTTCGTTCGTCTTTTACGATTTCTTACCCTCTGAAACTTTCTCTCTTTCCTTCTAAATCGTCTACACTTGGTCGTGTTTGTTTAATTGTTGCAGGTACAGATGGCTGGGTCAAGTGCTGCTATTTCAAAGATGAAATTCGATACAGGTTTTGATATTGATATGAATTCGTTCGATGGAAGTGATCAGCGATTCAAGGACATTCTCAACCTCTTTTGAGAACAGCATCTATCTCAGATCATGACCACCCGAATGAAGATTGCTTCAGAAGAGATAAAAGAATGGTGTTTTACCGCGACAGATGAGAATGAGAATTCTGTCATCGGCTCAATAAAAGGTACTCAGGTACCATTGTCCCCGGCCCTTCTGACTGAAGTTTTCCTCCTTAGTTCTGGAGATGACTCCATTGATTTATCTGGAGAAGAGTATGCCTCTATGCTTGATAGAATGGGTCACACAGCTGTGAACCCTAACAAACTGTTCAAAAAGAATCTGTCTATCGAATACCAATTTCTGGCTGATGTGGTTGGCAAAGTGCTTCTGACAAAGCACTCAGCCCATGACACTATATCAAGATATCAATTCTGCTTAATGGGAGCACTGGTTGATAAGAAGCATTTAGACTGGGGATCAATCTTTTTCAGCTTAATCAAGAAGAAACTGAACAAAAACCATGTAAGCTTTGGGAGAATATTAGGGGTTTACCTGCACTCTAGGTGCCCTGAGCTGCTGACCTCTAGTGGGATGTTCATCAATGCATCCAAGAGGCTTACCTGTGCCCTATTCAGCAAATGTGATAGGCAAATCATCAACCCCATCAGGGCTGCTGCAGCACCACTTGCTTCAGGCACCAGGACTACACAAGTCACTCCTCCTCAGGTATCTGCCCCAACAGAAGAATTGGCTGCCTCTTCCTCTCCTCCTCCAGCTGTTTCTATCCCAGTCACCACCTCAACCTCTCCTCAAATCTCAGCTTCTTCCCCCATTACCATTTCCTCACCAATGTCACCTCCTCCAGCCACAACCTCAGAAGAATTCCATCCTCTATTCTCTTATCCAACTTTCACCACTCCATCATTTTCTCTTATAGATGACTCCTTTATGGATGATTCTCCTCCCACTCCTCCTGAGCTTCCCTCAACATCCTCCTATCAACAACTTCTTCAAGAAATCCTCTCTCAACCATCCTTCACCCCATCCTTTGACTCTTCCATCTCATCCATCTCCATCTCAATAACTTCTATCTCCACTATTCCTCCTTCAGAGCCATCCATCCCTACACTTCCCTCCACCACAACCTCCATCCCATTAGTCCCAGTGACCCTCATTCCAGTACCTTCACATCCTACCTCTGTTCAAGCCCATCTTAAGCATGTAGATATTTCAAACCTGGCAGACAAGCTTTATGCGTTGCTAGCCCCCAGGCTAACTTCTCTGCTGGAGAACTCCTTGGCTCCACTCCTGCAACATGTTCAGGAGTTGTCTACCAAGTTGTCTTCCTTCCTCTCTTCCCAGGCAATCCCTTCATCTGGGTGCCTTGATTCAATTGTCATTGAACCAAGGCAGGGGGAGATGCCTTATGAAGCAGTGGATGTGCTTGAGACTGCTGAAGGTTCCAGTTCTGCTCCTATTTTTGCAGTGGACGTTCAAAGTCTACTCTCTATTTTTGATACTGTATATTTCAGCTCTCTGCCAGTTCAACAATCTGAAGACCTCACTAAGGCCATTGTGCCTATCAATTACTGTGATCCCAGCCTGATTGCCCTATATGTCAATTCCTTCAAAGCTATGGATGCTGATATTTTAAGTGTTGTTGCTGCTGTTACAACAAGTCTGCTTTCAGAAGATACTGAAATGATCTCTGTGATTGAGGATACTGCTGCTGCAAAAGAACTTACTACCTACCTAGAAGAATCTGAATCTGTTTCTGCTTCAATTGTTTCTACTCCTGTTGTCTCTGCTCCTGTTATTTCTGCTGCTACTGCTCCTGCTCTTACCCCTGATCAAGTCAAGCAATAAGAAAAGTATATAAAAAGCATTGATGACTTATATGATAGACCTCAAAGTTCAGACCATGATCAGTTTCAAACTGAATCTGATGATTCTTCTAATACTATTGCCAAGAAAAGGAAGGCCAGAAGCAAGGCCATGATGAAGGTTCCCCCAGCTCAAGCTAAAGATTCAAATGACATTCCATATTACATTTTGCATGAATGTTCTATCACTGAGCCCTGGATGCAGTACTCCAAGAATCAAATAAAAGCTATGAAGAAGAGAAGGAAGTTAGACAGATATGAAAAGGGATCTTATCAGTA
Source organism: Platanthera zijinensis (assembly GCA_039513925.1). NCBI lineage: Eukaryota > Viridiplantae > Streptophyta > Magnoliopsida > Asparagales > Orchidaceae > Platanthera > Platanthera zijinensis. Next base: position 112,686,010 of record CM077092.1, read on the forward strand.
TCAGCCTCCTCCTCCTCCTCCTCCAGATTCTGGGTCAGGCTCAGCTTCTCAAGCCCCAGCTTCTATGAAAAGTTCCTCCCAGTCCTCTCAAAGATACCATCCTAGGGGGCAATACCAAAGGGGTTATCAGTCCAGAGGGGGACAGTATAGAGGAAGTCAAAGAGGACATAGATTTCAAGCTAGGGAAGGACAAAGGCTCACAGACTCTACTCAAGGTCCTTTCCCTTACAAGCTCAGAGAAAAAGTTGAGACCAGAACTCCTACTACTTCAGAAACTGTTAACAGATATGAGCCTGCAGTGCAATTTGAAGACCCAGAGAACAATCCATTGTCATGGACTGCAAGGATGAAAGAATTGGCTGCACTAGATCAATTGAAGAAAGCAAGAGAGCAAGGAAAAGATACCTCCAATATTACTACTCTGTCAGAACAAAGAAAGCTGAATTGGAAAGGTATTCTTCAAGTAAATTCTTTGACCTAGTGGACTACCTGAAGCTGCATCCTGAGGCTGTGGTTCCAAGGCCAATAGCTCAAACCTCCTTAGGTGCAGATGATGATAGAAGGTCAAAGAAGGAAGCCCTTAATCCTAACAGAGAAATTATATTAAAGAAAGGAAATGAAAAGAAGTAACATGTGTAAGCAGACAGTATAATCTCTCTGAACATTTGCTGAAAATTCCTCTTGATTGCTGCTATGATTGCTTGCTCTGCTATCTTGTTTTAGTTTATTGCTTTTCTATATGTTGTTGTAACTTTTATTTCTGAAATATATAAATAGTAATCCTAACCGAAATAGGAGGAGATTGTTGGAACACCCTATTACTAATTTGGGTAAGGATCACTATGTTTTTCTTAGGAAACCAGGTTGACCTAGATGTATAGTTGAAAAGGTCAACATTAGAATGTGTCTAGGGCTTAGAACTTAGGTTTGAAGCTGGCCCCAGAACCATTCCAAGATTTCAGAGATAGAGCCAAGTCTAAGACTTTTTTCGTCGAGCTCAGTTCGACGAAACGTCGAACTCCGTTCGACGCTCGCTGAGCTCAACTAAGTTAATTCATCGAGCTCAGTTCGATGATCTTCGAGCTCAGATCGACGATCTGCCTTCAGTCAGTTTGCTTAGTCGTCGAACTCAATTCAACGATCTTCGAGCTCAGTTTGACATTTTCTGACTGATGATCATTTCCAGTCTCTGAGCTTAGTTCGACGATCTTTGAGCTCAGATCGATGTTTTCCTGAGAGATCGACGTTTTTAAGGATTCAAATTCAGTCAGACTTTGGAATGTGTTTCAAATTATCTCAGCATTTATGTCAAGAGATCTGCCAGCCGTTTTCATTTATTCTGGAGCAAGTTTCAAGGAATTATTCAGAGAATGTTTTACTAGACTTTCCTCTAGAAGACAAAATCTTTTATGGAAGGCATTTAATGTCTGGTTAACGGCTATCTTGGACATAGAATCTCCAGAGAATTAAAAAATCTTCTTCTCTTCTTTTCTGCAGTAATAAGATACACAGATACACAGACTGATATAGATAAGAAAGAAAAAGAAGAAGTGATTCACAGGATTCTCTGATCAACACAAGAAAACTCAAGTGATCAATCCTGAAGAATTAGCTGAATAATTTTGTGTACTCAAAAAGTGATCACAGCTTCATCCCAAGGACTCTAGACAACTCATCTTTCAGCCTCTGCTGAAACTATCTTATGCTGGAGATCTGAAGCTTCTGAAGACCTATCACCCTGAAGCAAAGCTTCCACTCCTGATCTATTCATCATCTCAAGGGGAGCTTTGACAATACAAATCCACTTGTGCTTCTCTCTTTGATTGAGACAGAGAAGACAACTTCACTCTTTTTCTTTTCCCTTTCCCTCTGTAAAAGGGTTTTCAAAACTTCCTTCAAAAGCTTTGAGTCTGGTTCTGAGAGCCTTATCAAAACTCAGTGGTGGCAAGACACTTGATCAAAAAATCTAGTTTGGTTTTTGAGCACCTTATCAAAAGCTCATTGGTGCCAGGACACCTGATCAACCCTTCCTGCAGTGGATTCCTACCAAGGGTGTAGAAGAGTGGATGTACCCAAGTTTTTGGGGAACCACTATAGCTCCTTGTGTTTTCTGGTTTGCTTGTGTGTTTTCTTTGCTGTGTGCTGTGCTCTTCTTTTTACTGTCCTTTTAATTCTATAGCAAGGCACCTTACACCTATATATAAATTAAATCTTAAAAGCTTTGCTAAGTTTAAAATTGTGAATTTACTTTAAATAAACTCTATTCACCCCCCTCTAGAGTCGAGATAGATCTTGCTCTCACTTTCAATCTCAAAGGGAAGGTCCCACACGGGAACTATCATAATCGGGTCATTAATTAATTTTTCTTTTATTAGATTAAAAGAAGCTAGGCAAAGGTCATCAAAAATAAAAGGGGCGTGTTTTTCTAAGAGATGGGTAAGGGTGATACGCGGAAAATGATCTATGCGTATTGCCGCAAGTGTAAGTACTGTAACAAGTAATAAAATGTGAGTGTGATCGTTCCCACGGAGAAGTGGTTAACCTAAAGCTCGCAATTACTAGCTACACCGTTATTTAAATCCAAACAAGTCAAAATAGATGATTCTTTTACAAACTAATCAAGATTTTTAACGAAGAATTAAACTAAGTAGACTAATTGAAAGCTTGAAATATATCTTTATCAAATTGGGAAGAAATAGTCTTGTATTTAGATTTCCTATGTGCGTCTAAATTGTGCGTTGAAATGATATTAGTCAAGAGTGTTGAATGAAATATAATGCGGCGATTTTTATAGAAGAAATCCTCCTCTCTCGAATCTCGGAAATCCCAACATCCTAAATTCTCTTAGTTATCTCTAACTTAAGAGGAATGAAGAATATTTCTTAACATAAAAATGGGATCGCTAGCAAAAGAAGGGAGTCTCCTCCTCTCCTCTAAACTAAAGTGAATGAATGAGCGATTGCACTTCTCCTCTCTCGAATCTCGAAATACAATGTGAAAGTAGAGATCTTTTGTTAAATGTTTTACACCACTCCTCTCTCGAATCTTGCGGTGCAATAAAATAGCCGTCAAACCAATATTACGTCGCTCATCTCACGATTCTCGCAATGAAATATAAGATGAAGACAAAGCCCAAAATCTCATAAATAAATTCAAAAGCTCACAATATGAAAAATCATTCAACAAATCTCAAAAACCAAGAGAATTCCACCATAAAAACACACATAGTACTCTCGTTATACAAGACTTGGAGAGATTAGTTTATAGCGAGAAAAGGAACACACAAAACTATAAAGATCTTACAGTTCATGCCTTCAAAAGTTCAGATCTATCCTTTTTCAAGGCCGAAATCCGCTTCTCCACCGCCAAGAACCCTAAACTTGGCCTCCTCTCCAAAAATGACAAAGATCTCAAAAAGATCCAAAAATCTTCTTTATATGGTAATGGGGCCTAAAAGGATTTCTAGAAATTTTGAAAGGAAGCCTCCTTTCATATTTAAAACTTCCAAATTTGAATTATTTACGGATTTTGAATTTTGAATTTCGCAGGTTTTGTTGCAACAAATTTTTATTTGTTGCAACAAATTTAATTCTGTCCAGAATTCAGCAAAAATCTGCAATTAAATTTCTATAAAATTTATTGTATCATTTCCTACATGTTCTTCTGCTTATCATCGATTGCGCAAGTTAATTTCTTCATGATTTCCTATCATAAAAATAGGTAAAACATTAATAATATATTAATTTTCTCACAAAGAGTAATTTAATCGTTTACATAAGCTTTTAAACAATATTTAGGAAGAAAATCAGTCAAAATGCGGTGAATTAATGCACAAGATAACATCATTTTGTGAAGTTATCACACCCTCACACATAAACCTTTGCTAGTCCCTAGCAAAGATAAATCATTACTCGTCATTGAGGAGCGAATATCAACCGAACTGTCATTTCATCTCTCCTTACTCTTGATCAAAACAAGACAAATTGAGTAACTTGTCATAAATGCATAGATTCATTAGTTCGATACAAGTTAAAGCTCCATAACAATTTCCTAATGTTGTGTGTGCTTCCTTAGAATTATTTATTCTCATACAACTTCACTCATTAAAATTCTACATGGATGGGGGATGATGACAATAAACCAAGACATTGAGTTGGCTTAAACAAGAGCTTAGCAGTATAAGATAAAGTGCAAGGATAGGCAATGTGATGAGAATTGACTTGGTTATGAATTTGATCTTTGATGGCAGCAAGACACATTCCTAGTTAAAATTCTTAACTCTGCTCCTTACCCTGGGGGCTAACTCTCAAGTACAAATATAATTCTTATGTCCATAGTTGGGATCATTCCGAGTGGGTGTACACACACTAAGGCCGCATATCACTATGACCTATACATAATTTTTTTTCTCATTTATTTTTGTGCGCATTGTTGGGATCATTCTAGATATGTGTATACATACCTAGGCCGCATATCACTAAGGCATCATAACCAATAAATTTTTTATACATAAGGTCATAGTTGGGATCATTCCAAGTGGGTGTATACATACTCGGGCCACATATCACTATGACATTTTTACTCCATAAATTTTTTTTTATTTAAGCTAAACACTAAAGTAGGAACATTTATTAAGAAATTACTAGTAACGGTGTAAAAGAATATTTTCATGAGTAAGTTGAATCAGAAAGTCAAGACTCAAACACACGGATATAAGTGATATGTCAAATAACTACTTAGACTCTATGTTTAAGCCTACATCATCGACTCAGGTCTTGTTTATATCTCCCCTTCTATATTCATAAATAATGAAATTCTTTTGTTGGACACAAATATTCATAAGGAATGGTGTGCAAAGGGGAAATTCAAAACGGAGCTCTAACATATCTTACCAATTTTCATAGCATAAAATACAAACTTTTGACAAGTCTACCAATCGTATAGAATTGCGTTATTTGAACTAAGAGTAAGAAGTTATCGTCGCAGTTATTCTAGGATATTTGCCACTCACTTGGAGAAGGTTGCTAATTGCAATCCACCCCCTCACACCTAAGGTTTTGCTAGTCCCTAGCAAAGGATTGTATGTTAAAATTAAAATGGAATGTGCAAGGTGAAACAGATAGTACAATGCGTGTTGTCAAGTATTTGAAAATAAATTCCAAGAAATGCAGTACTCCCCTGACACATAACAACTGATGGATCGAGCCCATGTTAGTCCTGCCAGCAGATTATAAGGTTGCAAGGACAGCTGAAAAGCCCATTGTGTCGGTGAATCCACAAGAGATCTGCAAAACATAATATACCACTCCGAAACCAAACTAGTTGTCAAGTTTAGATCTCATCATCATCTTTAATCAAGTCTTTGATGGAAACATTTAACATAACGAAGAAAATTTTAACTTGTTCATCGTAGAATACATCACAAAGAAATATCACCCGATTCTCATTAGTCATGTAATTGGTGGAAATAAAATTACAAAAGTGATTACATTACAAACATGAATATGGTGATAATGATTACGTATTATATGAGAGTCCAACCGACATTCCATCCGTGTAAAAATTCTGTTATAATCCACATATTAACCAAACATATAGTGCATGAATACTAATAAGAATAACCACCCATGATTATAAATATGCACACACCCAGTTCACAATCCACAAACTCACCAAAACATGCAGGCAAAGCTACAAAACGCTTTTAATTCAATAAAATTAAGCCATTAAATCAAGGCAAAGAATTCAGTACATCAATATTCCACAGATTCTGAACATCCAGTCCAATAGAACAATGCAAAAGCGACAAACTGAGTCACGTGTCATATCAGAATAGATCCATAGTCGTAAAATATCAGCATGTCAGGCAAAATCTAGACCAATACCGCATAGTTGTCAAAAATCATAACAAAATACTATTAACACTATCAACCCACCCAGATTAGAAAAATATTAAGTCAAATAACTCAAAAGCTCCTCACTCGCCAGCCTCGTCGTCATCCATGTTGTCGTCACTTCCCATATCTTCATCACTTTCGTCGTCCTCGTCGGACGTCTCTATGTCATTTGCCACATCTTCAACTGAGGGATCTGCTCGTTGGCCGCGAGCACTAAGTATGTAACCATCCGCATCGAATGGTGATAGAAATGGAAGAGATTGGTCACCAATCGGGAGCTACGCATGTCTTAATAATTTCTGTTGATTGCTATTTAGAGTTTTTAATTGGGCGGTGACGATATTGTGATGACATCGTTGGTACTCTGTGAGGTGTTTTAAATACTTCATGATCTGCAATGAGTCAGTCTGGATAGGGTTCGATTGCCGAGAGGTTTGATCGAATTGAGATGCCGCTTTTGTAGAGGAGGGGTTCGGCAATTTTGGTAGGACCTGGGGCTCCTTGCTCTTAGAAGAGACCTTGATATTCGAAGAAATAACCGTTTGATTAATGTGGTGTCCCACTGGAGTGACGATCTCGTCCCTTTCTCCTACCCCGTGGTAACGACATAAAGCGGTAATCAGAGTTGGAAACCACAATTGCTGGCCTACTTTTGATTGTACCCTTTCACGAAGTTGTCCCGCTATTATCCGCCCCACATTGATCCTTATCCCCTTTAAGATACAATAAATAAGCAATGCTCGTGAGAATGGCACTTGATTTGGGTGCTTGGTAGGGAGAACACTTGCATTAATAAACAATAACCACACTTTTGCCTCCCGCTTGAAGCCAGTAGAGCGAAGATCATGTTTGGTTGGGTTGGCCCATGTTATATCTGATGAAATGGACAAGGCGATTGCTACCTCGAGAGGGGATATAGTCTCATTTAATTGCTCAAATCTTTGATCCTCTACATTCTCCATGTCAAAGAAATTATTAATAGCCTCCGTCGAACAATTGATTTCCTTTCCCCTCACGAGGACCATATCATTCTGATGGAAGGGGCCCTTGGCGTAGAACTCGTAAACCCATGATAAAATGGCTTCATCCTGTGGATGGAAAAAGGAGTTCCATCCCTGCTCTTGAATATGTTCGATGTATTTCATGCTCCATCCTCGGACTTCAATTTGAAACCCCCGCTCATAGATAACTGGCCTTCCTTTGAGCGATTCGTAGCGGTTTTGGGCCGCAACACTCACAAACCGAGTGTCCTTGCTGACAGACATTGTCCCCTTCCCCTTGGCTTTACGGCTTGACATGGCACAGACTAGACACACAATCAAATAAGGAACCTTAACATTTCATTCTAAACCAACAGAATCTTTTGGCTAAACCAGTTTGGGATTTGTTTACCTGAACACGTCGAGTCCGCCGCACCTTATTTCATTTGCCGTGAACAATAAGAGTCCACAAAATCGAGGTGACGATGGTGGAAGAGAAAGGCTCAACTAGTCCCGAATGCTGACCGCTGATCTGCGCGATGAACTCGCCAGCGTTCTCCAACACTGGAAGGGTCAAAGTCGTCGCCCTCCTCAGAATCTCGCCCGTCCACCGCTCAGGATGCGCCTACCGCCGCTCCAGTGTTCTCTCTCGGTAGCGCCGCCGATGATGTCTAGAAGTTGCGGCCGACGAGTTCTCCGAGCGCCACTTCTCTCCAGAAGGACCGCTAGAGCGTGAGCGCCACGCTTATCCGGAATGGCCGTGTGAGCGACGCGCCGTACTCCAGAATCGGTGAATAGGGTTTAGAATGGAGAATTGCGATTTTAAAATGGAGGGGAAGGAGTTGAATCGGCTGTAATCCTTTTATTAAAATGTTGAACCGGAAAAAAAAACCTTGTCACACTGAACCGGCCGAAACCACGGATAGCACAGAATTGGCAGTTAAAATATTGTTGCAACAAAATTTTTACTGCCTTAAACACTACAAGCGGGCCCCTTTTGCTCTAATTTTTCATTTTTTTTTTTGATTTTATTATATCTATATATATATATAGTATATATAGATATATATAAATTTTGAAATTAATTTCTCTTCAAATAAATAAAAATAATTATAAAAATAATCAAAAATGCAACTAAAAATTGGGTTGCCTCCCAAGCAGCGCCTTATTTCAAGTCCCGGCAGGACTTTGCCGACTCCACGATTTTATCATTTCAACGTAATGAACGACACCAGTCGTTCATTGTCATCGCATCGAAAGATTTTAAAGCGTTCTCCACTAACTTTAAATTCAGAACCATCCTTTTCATTTTCCATGGTGATCGCTCACTACAAATGGACTTCCTTGACTCGAAATGGTCCCGACCAACGACTCTTAAGTTTTCCGAGAAAATTTTTCAAACGGGAGTTAAATAGTAATACCAATTGCTCGGGTTCGAATCGTGTTCCGCTCAAACGTTGGTCATGCCATTTCTTAGCCCGTTCCTTATAAATCCTCGCACTCTCATACACATTCATCCTTAATTCCTCTAGCTCATTGAGTTGTAGAAGTCTCTTCTCACTTGCATTTTTAAAATCATAATTTAACTTCTTAATGGCCCAAAATGCTCGATGTTCTAATTCAAGGGGTAGATGACAAGCTTTCCTATATACTAGCCTATAAGGGGTCAAACTAATAGGAGTCTTATATGCAGTCCGGTAAGCCCATGGCATCGTTAAGCTTTTGATACCAATCCTTACAATTAAAGCTAACCATCTTTGCAAGAATTGCTTTTATCTCCCGGTTAGACACTTCCGCTAGACCATTTGTTTTAGGAAGATATGCTAACGCAACCTTGTGAGTGACGCCATATTTTCTCAATAACATAGCGAATGAATTGTTACAGAAGTGACTACCTCCATCACTAATGATAGCTCTAGGTGTGCCAAAACGATTGAATATATAATTCTTTAGGAAGTGTAAAACCACTTTGGCATCATTTTTAGCGGTGGCTATGGCTTTGACCCACTTAGAAACGTAGTCTACGGCAAGAAGGATAAGCATATTACCGTTCGAGTTCACGAAAGGTCCCATAAAGTCTAATCCCCAAACATCAAAAAGTTCAACTTCTAAGATTGTGTTCATTGGCATGGAGTCGTTCTTCTTAATGTTTTCATTTCTTTGGCACCGGTCACATTGACTTACAAATCCTTTAGCATCTTGGAATAGAGTCGGCCAATAGAACCCCGCTCCTAAGACCTTCATTGTCGTTCTATCCCCCCTTAAAATTACCTTCATAAGGAGAGTTGTGACATTTGTTCAATATGTCTTTCATTTCCTCCTCCGGAATGCAACGTCTAACAACCCCATCTGCCCCAATTCTAAACAAGAATGGCTCATCCCATAAATACGAGCGTACTTGATGTAAAAACCTCTTCTTTTGTTGATATGATAAGTCGGGTGGAAAGACTCTACTAACAATATAATTCACGTAGTCTGCATACCAAGGTATGCATTGTTCGGTCACGGCCAATACCCACTCGCCAGGAAACCTTTCATCAATTTCTGAACGCGATAACGGATTAAAACATTCAATCCTAGAAAGATGATCCGCCACCGGATTATCTACTCCCTTCCGATCCTTAATTTCTAGATCAAACTCCTGCAGCAGTAACACCCATCGAATCAATCGAGGCTTAGCATCCTTCTTTTCCATAAGATAGCGGATAGCTGCGTGGTCGTTGAATGCTATAACTTTGGTGCAAAGAAGATAAGACCTAAACTTCTCAAATGCAAACACTATAGCTAGTAGCTCTTTTTCGGTCGTGGTATAATTTATTTGCACCTCTATTAAGGTCTTACTAGCGTAGGCTATAGTATGAAAGATCTTCTCTCTCATTTGCCCCAAAACAGCCCCAACGGCGTAGTCGCTTGCATCGCACATCAATACAAAGGGTTTTTTCCAATCGGGGGACACAATAATCGGTGTCGTAATCAGTCGTGTCTTTAATTGATTGAACGCATTCAAACACTCATCATTAAAATAAAATTTCATGTCATTTCTTAATAACTCACTTAAAGGCTTGGCGATTTTGGCAAAGTCTTTAACGAACCTTCGGTAGAATCCCGCATGGCCTAAAAAACTCCTTAACGCTTTTTCATTTTTGGGCGGAGGTAATTTTTCGATCACCTCAACCTTTGCCCTATCCACTTCCAATCCATCTCTAGATTCTCGGTGTCCAATAACAATGCCTTCCTGCACCATAAATTGACATTTTTCCCAATTCAGCACTAGGTTGGTTTCCACACAACGGGCAAGCACTTTCTCCAAACACACCAAGCAAGCATTGAATGTTCTTCCAAAGATGGAAAAATCATCCATGAAGACCTCTATGCCATAGTCCATAAGATCCATGCCTTGTTCTAAAAGATCCGTCATTATTGCAATTATGCAACGTTGGAATGTGGCCAGCGCATTGCATAGCCCAAATGGCATCCTCCTAAATACGAATATACCAAAGGGACACGTGAACGCTATCTTTTCCTGATCATCCGGATCAACCGTTATTTGATTGTAGCCGGAATAACCATCTAAAAACAATAAAATTCATTTCCGGCTAGTCTATCTAGAATCTGATCTATGAATGGTAACGGGTAGTGATCCTTCCTAGTCGCCATATTTAATCTATAATAGTCGATACAGATACGCCATCCTGTGATTGTTCTTGTGGGACTAATTCGTTCTTGTCATTCTTAACTACGGTCCTCCCTCCTTTCTTAGGTACACAGTGGATGGGTGACACCCATGAACTATCGGATATAGGGTAAATGATTCCTGCATCCAACCACTTAATGATCTCTTTTCTGACTACCTCTATCATAGGAGGGCTAAAGCGGCGCTGAGGCTCGATGGATCCCTTATAAGATTCCTCTAAAAGGATCATATGCATACACAAGGACGGACTAATCCCTCGGATATCGGCTATTGTCCACCCTATGGCTAACTTATATTACTTCAAAATGACCAAAAGTCTGTCATGCTGCTCCGGTAGCAGTCTATAGTTCACTATTACCAGTAGTGTATCATTATCTCCTAGATATGCGTAGGACAAATGCTCATGAAGCGGTTTTAACTGTAAGACGGGCGGGCAAACCGTAGAGGGTTTGTCCGCTAAAGACCGCTCAGTTATATCTAGGGGCTCCGACCTATGAAGCGACACCAATTGATTCTCACACACTTGAAAACACTCTCCACTCTCTCTTTCAGTAGATTCTACTTCTTCATTCCTAACCTCATCAGATTCCACTTCCTCAACTTCTACCTCATCCATCAAAATTCCAATCTCCTCTTCTATATTCGAATCATGCCACCCACTATTTTGCTAACAGTCATAGAGTGAAATACTGTTAGCCACCTCCATCACGTCTTCCTTCTCACTAGGGAATTTCATGGCCTTAAGAACGTTAAAATTAATTTGTTCATCGTTGACTCTCATGGTCAACTCCTATTTATGGACATCTATTAAAGTTTTTCCGGTTGCTAAAAAGGGTCTCCCTACAATTAGTGGGATCTCATTGTCTTCTTCCATATCCAAAACTACAAAGTCCGCCGGAAAGATAAACTTGTCCACCTTGACAAGTACATCTTGTACTATACCCTTAGGAAAAGTAAGTGACTTGTCAGCTAGTTGTAATGTTAATGAAGTTTTAGAAATGTCCCCCAAACCTAACTTTCGGTAAATCGAAAGTGGCATCAAATTTATACTTGCCCCGAGATCACACAAAGCTTTTCCTTCAAATTGGTACCCAATAGAGCATGGAATCGTGAAACTTCCGGGATCTTTCAGTTTGGGTGGAAGTTTCTTTTGAAAGATTGCACTACACTCATGAGTCAACGCCACAGTTTCATTCCTGCCAAATTTTCTCTTTTTATTTAAAATATCTTTCATAAATTTGATGTAACTTGGCATTGGCTCTAAGGCTTTAGCAAATGGGATATTAATTTGAAGTTTCTTAAAAATTTCTATGAATTTCTGGAATTGGTGATCTTGCTTACTCTTCCTAAGTCTTTGAGGGAATGGAGGTGGCGGGTAGGTAATTATTTTTTTATCCTTAGCAGGCACCTCTACATTCTTGTCTTTCTTATTCTCTTTTACTTCTTCTAACTCTTCATCTACACTCTTAGTAGGTTCAAAATTCAACTCTCTAGCGGGTTCATGAATTTTTTTACTCTCTACTTCTCCTTACTCAGTATTAGCTTCCATTGGAATATTGTTATAGCCACTCACCAACTCTTTTCCACTCCGCAATGTAATAGCCTTACAATGTTGGTTATCACCCTTAGGATTAGGCGTTGTATCGGTTAGTAATGTCCCTAGAGCTCTAGTATTAAGTGAAGATGCAATTTGCCCCAATTGTGTTTCAATTAAGCGCATGGATCCTTTTAAACTAGAAAAACGTGCTTCATTATTCTTCATGGACTCTAAGATGACTTCATCGGATAATTTCCGCAAAGGTCCCGCTTGATTAGGATTATGATATTGGTGAGGGTGGTTGGAATTGTGGTTGGAATTGTGGTTGAATAAGTGCGAAGGAGTAGACCCAGAATTATTCTTCCATGACAGATTGGGATGGTTTCTCCACTCCGGATTATAATTATTCGAGTAGGTGTTATGACCTGGTTTGTACTGCCCTCCTATATAGTTAGCGTCTTCGTTATGTCCTATAAGTTGTTCAATGGTTAAAGTAGGACTAGCGGTGGACAGGGGAGTAACAATACTATTAACCTGTAGGAGATATTGACTTTAGTTTACCGTCAAGGCATCTAACCTTTTATTTATTGAATTAAATTATGAAGTCATTTCAGCCGCAAATGAGGTTAATTGGTCCACTTTGTATAACCCTGTAGTAGAAGAAGAAGGCCCTTGCCGATCAACAAGATGATAATTATTAGAGGATAAATCCTCTGATATTGCATAGGCATCTTCTGGGTATTTATTCATGAGTGACCCTCCCATGGCTCCATCAACTTGAATCATGGTGGATGTTTGGAGACCATTGTAGACGGTCCAAACTTGTTGGTGGATGGCTAAGCCATGGTGGTGACACTTACGCAGTAACTCTTTGAAACGTTCCCAAGCATCGTAGAGGGTCTCTCCATTTCCTTACATAAAAGTTGATATATCTCGCTTCAACTTAGCCGTTTTAGATGGGGGAAAGTATTTGGCTAAAAATTTTTCCATAAATAATGCCCAAGTGGTAATAGATCCATTGGGTAGAGAATTTAGCCAATCCTTTACCCTCCCCTCTAGCGAGAAAGGAAACAGACGCAATTTAATTGATTCTTCTGAAACTCCATTAATCTTGAACGTATCACAGATTTCTATGAACGTTCTCAAATAAGAATTGGGGTCTTCATGATTAAGGCCACCAAATTTACTATTTTGAACGAGTTGCATGACAACAGAATCAATTTTAAAATTGTTGGCCTCGATTGAAGGCCTAGCGATAAAAAATTGTAACCCTCCCTATAGAGGCATGTTATAATCACGACACGTTCTCCTTTGCTCGACAGGGTGCCCATTGTGTTCTACCTGACCTCCTAAATCCTGACCTTCCTGATGATTATCGTTTGGATTCATAGTTGAAGATTGGATTTTTTCTAAACGAAAAGTCTTACGATTTCTCCTACACGCCCGTTCAATCTCAAAGTTTAATGGCAATTATTCAGTGGACTGAAATCTGGACATGCACTAACAGAGCGGACAATAACAATAAAAAAAACTACAAATAACTTAAAGTACAACAAAACTAAAGTTTGACCTCTAAATACTAAGGTTTACTAATATTGCAAGAAAATAAACAATAAATTAATAGCACCTCCCCGGCAACGGCGCCAAAAACTTGATACGCGGAAAATGACTTATGCGTATTGCCGCAAGTGCACGTGTCGTAACAAGTAATAAAATGTGAGTGTGATCATTCATACGGAGAAGTGGTTAACCTAAAGCTCGCAATTACTAGCTACACCATTCTTTAAATCCAAACAAGTCAAAATAGATGATTCTTTTACAAACTAATCATGATTTTTAACTAAGAATTAAACTAAGTAGACTAACTGAAAGCTTGAAATATATCTTTATCAAATTGGGAAGAAATAGTCTTTTTATTTAGATTTCCTATGTGCGTCTAAATGGTGCGTTGAAATGATATTAGTCAAGAGTGTTGAATGAAATATCATGCGGCGATTTTTATAGAAGAAATCCTCCTCTCTCGAATCTCGGAAATCCCAACATCCTAAATTCTCTTAGCTACCTCTAACTTTAGAGGAATGAAGAATATTACTTAACATAAAAATCGGATCGCTAGCAAAAGAAGGGAGTCTCCTCCTCTCCTCTAAACTAAAGTGAATGAATGAGCGATTGCACTTCTCGTCTCTCGAATCTCAAAATACAACGCGAAAGTAGAGATCTTTGGTTAAATGTTTTACACCACTCCTCTCTCGAATCTTGCGGTGCAATAAAATAGCCGTCAAACCAATATTACGTCGCTCATCTCTCGATTCTCGCAACGAAATATAAGATGAAGATAAAGCCCAAAATCTCATAAATAAATTCAAAAGTTCACAATATGAAAAATCATTCAACAAATCTCAACAACCAAGAGAATTCCACCATAAAAGCACACATAGTACTGTCCTTATACAAGACTTGGAGAGATTAGTTCATAGCGAGAAAAGGAACACACAAAAATATAAAGATCTTACAGTTCATGCCTTCAAAAGTTCAGATCTATCCTTTTTCACGGCCGGAATCCGCTTCTACACCGCCAAGAACCCTAAACTTGGCCTCCTCTCCAAAAATGACAAAGATCTCGAAAATATCCAAAAATCCTCTTTATATGGTAATGGGGCCTAAAAGGATTTCCAGAAATTATGAAAGGAAGCCTCCTTTCATATTTAAAACTTCCAAATTTGAATTATTTACGGATTTTGAATTTTGAATTTTGCAGGTTTTGTTGCAACACATTTTTATTTGTTGCAACAAATTTAATTCTGTCCAGAATTCAGCAAAAATGTGCAATGAAATTTCTGTAAAATTTATTGTATCATTTCCTTCATGTTCTTCTGCATATCATCGCTTGCGCAAGTTAATTTCTTCATGATTTCCTATCATAAAAATAGGTAAAACATTAATAATATATGAATTTTCTCAAAATAGTAATTTAATCGTTTACATATGTTTTTAAACAATATTTAGGAAGAAAATCAGTCAAAATGCGGTGAATTAATGCAGAAGATAAATTCATTTTGTGATGTTATCAAAGGGGCTTGGTTATCTTGGAGAAGTCCTTTATGAAGCGGCGGTAGAAACTAGCGTGACCTAGGAAACTTCTTATAGCTTTTATGTTCGTAGGCAGCGGAAGCTTCTCGATAACTTCTATCTTGGCAATATCTACCTCAAATCCTCTCGCAGAAATTTTATGACCCAAAACTAACCATTCTCTCACCATAAAATGGAATTTTTCCCAAATTAGGTCAAGGTTAGTTTCTTCGCATCGTTCTAAGACTTTTTTGATGTTTTATAAACAACTATCAAAATGGTCACCGAACACGGAGAAATAATCCATGAATACCTCCATATTGCCTTCTACGTACTTGTCAAAGATAGTGAGAATACATCGCTGGAATGTATCTGGCGCATTGCACAATCCAAACGACATTCTTTGGTATACGAACGTGCCGAAGGGACAAGTAAACGTTATTTTATCTTGGTCCTCGGGAGAGATGGGGATTTGAAAATACCCCGAGAGACCATCGAGAAAAGAATAAAAGCAATGGCCGGATGATCGTTCCAAAATTTGATCGATGAACTGCAAGGTAAAGTGGTCCTTTCGGGTGGCGTCATTTAACTTACGATAATCTATACACATTCGCCACCCGGTCACCGTCCGTGTCGGGATTAATTCATTATTTTCATTTACAACTACAGTTATCCCTCCCTTCTTTGGCACTACCTGAACAGGGCTCACCCACTTACTATCTGATATAGGATAGATAATTCCCGCATCTAAGAGTTTCATAACCTCGCCCTTAACTACTTCTTTCATGTTTGGGTTTATACGGCGCTGAGGATGTATGGAGTTACGCAAATTATCTTCCATTAAGATTTTGTTAGTGCAAAAAGTTGGGCTTATGCCCTTGATATCAGAAATTTTCCAGGCAATAGCTCGACGATGTTTATGTAAAACTAAAAGAAGTTTATCATTTTGCGCATCTGTTAGGTAGGCCGAAACTATTACTGGTAACTTGGAATATTTTTCTAAGAAAGCATATCTAAGATGTTCAGGAAGTTCTTTTAATTCTATGGAAGGGGGTTCTTTATACGAGGCTTTAGAAATCTTTTCTTTTTCAAATACTACGTCTTCGTAGAACTTTTTAGACGAAAAAGCAAAAGGGGTGAAGTTGGTGGCCAAGGAGGCTTCTTGTAGCGATTCAGTTGGAAAAGTAGAGGAGGAACAAATATCAGAAAATTCTTTTTCAAAATAAGAAAGGTGATATGAGGATTCTTCACGTAGGTGCAGCGATTCAGTTTGAAGAGAAGAGGAGGAACAAAAATAAGAAAATTCTTTTTCAAAATTAGAGAGGCAATAGGATGATTCATCACTTACGACATCTACGAAAAAGCAGGAGTCATCATTTGCTAGGGTGTTTTTCATCGAAGGTGTGATAGAGAAAGTCACTTCGTCGTCGCCTACTCGAAGGAAGAGCTTACCATTGCTTTCGTCAATGATAGCTCGGGAGGTGGCAAGGAAGGGTCACCCAAGGATCAGGGGAACCTCGATGTCTTCTTCAATGTCCAAAATGACAAATTCCACCAAAAAGATGAACTTGTCTACTTTTACTAAGACATCCTCCACTATTCCTAACGGGTACTTGATAGATCTATCGGCGAGCTAGATACTCATGCGTGTGGGGTTAAGGCTACAAATTCCTAACTTCTTAAACAATGAGAGGGGCATCAGGTTTATACTCGCACCTAAGTCGGCTAATATGTTCTTGACAAAAAGATCACCAAAGACACACGGAATAAAAAATTTACCCAGGTCACTGATTTTCCTTTGTAAGCCATTTATCAAAACCGCAAAGCACTTGACATTTAATGTGATGTGCGACAGGTTCTCTAACTTATTCTTATTGGTAATGAGGTCCTTAAGATACTTAGCAAACTTCGGCATCTGGGAGATCGCTTCGTGGAAGGGCAGATTAATGTGGATTTGCTTGAACATTTCTAAGAAGCAGGAGTACTGATCATCCTAACGTATCTTATTAATTTTAGAAGGGTATGGTGGATTTCGATTATTTTTGAAAATGGGTGGTGAAGTGTGATCTTTTTCTAAAACGGGGGTGATAACTTCTTCGACAGAGGGTTGAAGTTTTAAAATGGGGGCGGAGCTTTGATTTTTAAAAACAGGGGTGGAGCTTGCCTCAGGCTCTTCACTAACCCTATCGGAAACTTGCTTCCCACTCCGAAGAGTTATAGCTTTCGCCTACTCTATCGGGTTGGGCTCAGTTTTGGAAGCAAGAGACCCTGCGGGTCGCTTAGAAATAATTTTAGCGAGCTATCCTACTTGATTTTCTAGACTTTTAACGTTTCCAGTTAAGGTTCTTATCATAGCGTCATTTGTGGTGATATATTTAGAAAGTAACTCCTCCAAGCATAGAGGTTTTGGAAAGTTTTGAAGAGGTGGAGGTGGTGCAGAAAAATTGTTTTGTGGTGACGGGCGCATAACGTTCGAAGGATTACTCCAAGAAAATTTTGGGTGATTTTTTAAAGCAGGATTATAACTATTCGGAAAATTAAAACCGGGTGCAGGAAAATTCGCAGCAGAAAAATTATGAAAAGCATTTCTAGGCATATTGTTAACAAAATCTAATTATTCGAGGGGCAGGAGTTATAGATTCCCATAATTGAGGGGCGGAGGCAGCAGTCATCTCCGTTATCTTTTTGCTTAATATTTCAAGTTGCAGCGCGAGCTGGGAGACGTTGTCCACTTCAAAGATACCTGTAAGTTTGTTTGGGAGGGACCTAGGCACATTCCATTGTTAAGTGTTCATGGCCATGTCTTTGAAAAGATCAAGAGCTGATTCCAGGGTCTTATGGTTTAAAGTATCGCCAGAAGCTGCGTGTATCATTTGCTTTGTATTTTGATTTAGCCCGTTATAAAATGTCCGCACTTGTAACCATACAGGCAGCGCGTGATGTGGGCATCATCTTAATAATTCTTTAAATCTTTCCCAGGTTTCGTATAAGGTTTCAGAGTCTATTTGTACAAAAGCTGAAATATCATTCCTAAGTTTAGCAGTTTTAGCTGGGGGGAAATACTTCGCCAAAAATTTCTTAGTTAATTGATCCCAGGTTGTGGTGCTGTTTTTAGGTATAGTGTCTAGCCACTACTTAGCCTTAGTTATAAGAGAAAAAGGAAATAATCTTAGCCTTATAGCATCATTTTTAACACCATTTATTTTGAAGGTGTCACAAATTCCAAGAAAGCATGCTATATGTGCGTTCGGATCTTCATCTTGAAGTCCGTCATATTACACATACTACTGCACCATTTGAATTATGTTAGGCTTCAGTTCAAAATTGTTATTAGCTATTACAAGGCACACTATACTAGATTCTGTTCCCTCTAGATTTGGTCGTGCATAATAGGACATAGGCCTTTGCACGACCTCCTCCACGTGGGGTTCTTCCATTCTTAAAGTTGAGAATGACTCGGAGTCCTCAACCGGTACTTGAAGAGTAGGTCCTTTAAATCGCGATCTTCTCCGAAGAACAAGCTCAATTTCGTGGTCCAAGTCCAAAATAACCGACGGACACCCGCGGGTCATGCACTAAAAGAAGAGAAGAGAAATAAAGAGAAATAAAGGAACTAGAAAAAGAGAACTAAAAATAATAAAAAAAAATTTGAAATAGATTTTTTTATTAGCTTAACTCCCGAACTTCCCAAGGGCTACCCAATGAAGGGTTCGCATGGTACTAGACAAGATAGTGGCACTTAAAGCCCTTTGCCCTTTTCGAGAGAATTAGGTGGCGTAGAAAAATTGTGAAGTTGGTTTCTATTAAGAGCGATAATAAATATAATTTTTTTGGATTTTAATATTTTTTAGAAGGAGGATGAGAAAGAGAAATGATAAAATTAATATGTTCGTGTTTTCGATATATCAACGAAAGTTGATCCCCAGCAACGACGCCAAAAACTTGGTGGTCGCTAAGTTTCGAAGAAAATAAAGAAACCGAACTCATACTCCAATTAGGCAAGTATACCTATCGAACTATAGCTAGGGGACACAAGTGTTGTATTGAAATCCGGGAACTGTTGAGTACACTTACTCACACGAAGACTATTATTTTATGGACGGAAAATCTAGTTTTTAGAGAAACTAATTGCAATTAAGGAAATAAAACTATGTTAGAAAGAGAGCTACTGCTGTTAATTAAAGAGCTATTAGAAGCGATTACAACGAAGTGTTGAAACTATGAAATGGAAATGCACTCGATCAAGAATCTCCTCGGCTAAAGTCGACTAAGAAATGCGATAAAAACCAAAACTTAATAGGGTAAAGGTCCTTGACCGTGTAGGTTCCTAAAGCTTGAACATGCTTCTCTCGAAGTCGTGCCCAACTGAGTTTCGGAAGGTCCGACCGACTCTCGTCTAAATCGGGGTCCTAAAGCTCGCTTTACGCGGTGAACCCCACTATTGGATTTTACTCAAATCTTGGAGTAAAATCCAATAGTGGGGTTCTCCGCATAAAGCGAGCTTTAGGACCCCGATTTAGACGAGAGTCGGTCAGACCTTCCTAAACTCAGTTGGGCACGACTTCGAGAGAAGCATGTTCAAGCTTTAGGAACCTCCACGGTCAAGGACCTTTACCCTATTAAGTTTTGGTTTTTTATCGCATTTCTTAGTCGACTTTAGCAGAGGTGATTCTTGATTGAGTGCATTTCCATTTCATAGTTTCAGCCCTTCGTTGTAATCGCTTGTAATAGCTCTTTAATTTACTGCAGTAGTTCTCTTTCTAGCATAGGTTTTTTTTCCTTAATTGTAATTAGTTTCTTTAAACCCTAGATTTTCCGTCGATAAAATAATAGTATTTGTGTGAGTAAGTGTACTCAATGATTACCAGATTTCAATACGACACTTGTGCCCCCTTGCTATAGTTTGATAGGTATACTTGCCTAATTGGATTGCTAATTTGGTTGCTTTATTTTCTTCGAATCTTAGCGACCACCATCTCCCAGTACTCTGCGGTCCTTATGGGGCCGAAGAGGAATAAGAGAACGGTGTATGTGGTGAGGACGAATGGCCATAAGGTCGGGGCACAGTGTTTGAAGGGTTGTACGAAAACAGCATCTCATGCTTTATGCGCTGAGGCTTATGTTCAATATCTCTCATAGGGCATTCATGACTAGCGTGGGAGGAAATTCCCCGACAATGGCGCCAAACACTTGATGCGTTTGAACGACAAGTGTACCGGTTGCACAAGTAATATAAAATGGGTGGCTTTCCCAAGTATTGATCTCTTCAAGGAACACAGTAAGGGGGAATATCGAGGAGGACTTGAGATTGAAGTCCTTAGGTCGGAGTTAACGATGGGGGGTTTTGACGGTTTTGATAAAAAAAAGGCTAATAACTACTACTATGCAATGCCCTTATACATCGCTTCATCAGGAAGGATGGAAGACTACACTAGCCGCTATGCACCGAATCGATAGGCGGATGGATGAGTAGGAAAGCTTAAGAACAAAAATTTGAGGGTCGTAAGCACCTCTTCTCTACGCACGCTTCTAGTAATTGCTAGAACGGTAAGAACGGATGGATGGCGAATGGAAAGATGGTGTAACTCAAGCAACTTAAGCGGTAAAATGAAATAGGAATCACCTAGACATGAAACACATAACATATACAACCAAAGTGCAAATCAACTACATAGAAATATTTAACATCACATATACACCAATAAAGAAAGAACAAGGCAAGAGATCGACTAAATCCGAAGTCTTGCTGAGGATTCGTGGGAGGAATCATCGGGTTGTCAATCCGCATCCAAGCTCAGTCCTCAACTGCGTTTGGGGTAGAGAAGGCTATCACAACACTCAAGTGGACCCGTCTTTTTCGTGTCACGATCCGGAAGACGGTTGCAAGCTTCCCTTTTCTTGATGGCTACGACGTCAAAGCTTGATGCAAAGCTAGTAGATGAAAGAGAAGGTCGAGAGCAAGCATAGGCAAGATGTAGGCTTCATGAGCATTTCCGGAGCTTCTCTCCTTGGTGGAAGATGAAGGGCAGAGGTGAAACGATGGAGTTTCGCCCTAAATCGGTGGAGAAATCGGCTGGAAGAAGTCTGTCCAAAAATTGTTCTCAAATGGCAGAAAATCTTCCCTTAAATAGAAAAAGATCAGAAAATTGGTCACACACGGTCTGGCGCACGACCGTGCATGAACCGTGCAATATTCGCGTGCAGATAATGCTTGAGGAAGAAGAAGCGTTGACCCGTGCACTTTACTCGCGCACGGGCGATTCCTCCCGTGCGTGAAGGAAATAGCACGGGTAAACACAGAGCGAAGGAATGCAGGAGAAAAAAGTTGAACCGTGTGTTTTACTCATGATGGAGACGACGGCCCTCAACATGTTGAAGACAATGTCGGCGTGTGTACAAAAGATATTTCTCCGCCTCCAGATAAAGGCTTGCGGCGTCGTGATGACCATGTGGAGCGTCCCCATAATATCCATCCTTAACGCAAACCAATATATTAATAATTAATAATAATTTATTAATTATTAAGTCATTTTCATGTTTTATTTTATTTTAGCATTTTTATTTTTATTGCATTTAAATAATTCATGTAATGATGGGTGCTTATAACCATCACAGGTTGTTTTAAATATTTCATTTCTTGTATTATGATGGGTGCATATAACCATCATAACTTTAATTTTGAATTTTGAATGGAGGGAGATTGAGTGGTGTAGGCTATATATAGCCATGTGATGAAGGAATAATTAGAGAATGAAAAATTGAAAACCAAGAATTCAAAATTTGAATTTCCCCTCCTCCTCTCTCTTCCCCTCTTGGAAAATTCGTTTCCTCCTCCTCCTCTCCCCTCTTGAAATTTTGGCCTAGTCCTTCTCCCCCTCTCCCCTAACATCCTCCTTCTTAGCCGCCCACAACACCACCATCACCACTTGCAAAAAACAAGCACCCCTCTCCATTGAAGAATTCGGCCAAGGCAAGAAACCCACCTTTGTGGTTTCCATTCCGGCAAGAAGTGACGAAGGTGGACAAGTTCCTCTCCACTCAGCGTGACTCCGGCGGAGCTATTGAAGGTCGATCCAAGTTGAGAATAATCGGAATCATCCATTCTAATTTGGGTAACGAAAATATCTTCTACTCTATGATTTTCCCTCTTGATAGATCTTGTGGCATATACGTGTTGCGTGGTTTGTGAAACGTTTGAAATTTCGTGGTTAATTTCTTCATAGATTTTTTTTAAGTTTGTGAGGCGTGGCGGCCCTCATTTTTATTTTGTTAGGAGAGAACCACCCTTGTCCGAATCTTATTTTTTCGGTGGATTCTCTTTTGGCACAATAATGCTCGACAACACTGTGTGGGTTCCTTTAGACGATTGGCTTTGGGTAAGGTTTCGTGTCGGACTGCTAGAGATTCCTTGGCTATGGCACTTTTTGATGAGGTGTCCCCTAGACACACTTATTTTGCAAGCCCGGTCGCACACATTTATCCCCTGCCTTTTAATGATTCGTGCATGCACATGTTAGTGAACGTAGTTGGGTATGTTGAGTTGTGTCACGCGCATTTCCTTTCGAATCTGGGAGTGTCCAACTCTATAGTTGGTGATGAGCGTTTTTCGTTGGCATTTCCTTATGAAATTTTTAAATCCAAATTTAAATCAAAATTTAAAACTATGACGTTGGACTCCATGGAATTTAAAGCACCCACGCCACCTGGCTTAGTCCCATTATTTTCTGCCGTTGATTAAAGTCATGTTGCTCATGGGTTCATCCCTCACGGTTTTAATTTAATTAGGCGCATTCTAAACATCTTAATCAATCAAAATGCGTCCTTTAAATTATTTGCTAGTTTGTCTCGGAGAGTCTCCCACCGTTATGTGGATGATTTGGTTTTGGCTTGTCTCACCCATGAACGGATGCCCCCGGGCACCTTAAAAATATTAACGAATCGGCAACTCCATCCTTTGCGAATCTTAAGGGAGTTTGGAAACATGATATTTCTTTTAGAATTTTCCACTGATTGGGGAATAGCTTCTATTTTCATCATTTCATATTTTACGCTTCATGTTTCTCTGCCACTTGAAATATCTACCTCTCCGTATACATTTTCTACTTTGGTCTCTTTGGGTTTGGGCAGTGAGTTTGTGCTTGGATCGCTATCTTCATCGGTCTTCATTGGAGGTATGTTGGTTGTTGATGATGAATTTTGTTTTCCTTAATTGCCTAATGTGTTGCCAAGGTACCCCAGGAACATATTTTTGCATGAGAGGATACTCCAGGTTGTTGTGCTCTCCTCTTTAAGTCGTGCTGTGAGCCGCTTCGTGGTTCTAATGGATGATGCTTTCCCGCACCGGTACAATCGTATCTACTCATCCCTGCTTAGTAATTTTGAGCGGGGGAGGATTGATGGAGATGACGGCTCTCAACATGTTAAAGATGATGTCGGCATGCGTACAGAAGAAATTTCTCCGCCTCCAGATAAATACTTGAGGCGTCGTGATGACCATGTGGAGCATCCCCATAATATCTGTCCTGAATGCAAACTAATATATTAATAATTAATAAAAATTTATTAATTATTATTATTAATTATTAAGTCATTTTCATTTTTTATTTTATTTTAGCATTTTTATTTTTATTGCATTTAAATAATTCATGTAATGATGGGTGCTTATAACCATCATAGGTTATTTTAATTATTTCATTTCTTGTATTATGATGGGTGCATATAACAATCATAACTTTCATTTTGAATTTTGAATTTTGAATTTTGAATGGAGGGAGATTGAGTGGTGTAGGTTATATATAGCCATGTTATGAAGGAATAATTAGAGAATGAAAAATTGAAAACCAAGAATTCAAAATTTGAATTTCCCCTCCTCCCCTCTCTTCCCCTCTTGGAAAATTCATTTCCTCCTCCTCTCCCCTCTTGAAATTTCGGCCTAGGCCTTCTCCCCCTCTCCCCTAACATCCTCCTTCTTAGCCACCAACCACACCACCACCACCACTTGCAAAAAACGAGCACCATCCTCAATTGAAGAATTCGGCCAAGGCAAGAAACCCCCCTTTGTGGTTTCCATTCCGACGTGAAGCGGCGAAGGCAGATAAGTTCCTCTTCACCCGGCGTGACTCCGCCGGAGCAATTGAAGGTCGATCCAAGTAGAGAATAATCGGAATCATCGATTCCGATTTGGGTAACGAAAATATCTTCTACTCTATGATTTTCCCTCTTGATAGATCTTGTGGCATATCCGTGTTGCGTGGTTTGTGAAACGTTTGAAATTTCGTGGTTAATTTATTCGTAGATTTTGTTGGTGTTTACCTTATTCCTTTTAAGTTCGTGAGGTGTGGCGGCCCCCGTTTTTATTTTGTTGGGAGAGAACCACCCTTGTCTGAATCTTGTTTTTTTGGTGGATTCTCTTTTGGTACAACAATGCTCGAGTGAACCGTGTTGGTTCCTTTCGCTTGAGAGGACCTTGTCCTATCGTCTTGGTATTATCTTGAAGGGCTTTGCGAACCCTCCGTAATCTAAATATTTTGAATGTCCGAGTTTAGATGATACTACGTTGTTATGTTTGAACGTGACGTGAGGGTTACCGGATAGTATTGCATTTAGTTACGTTCGTCACCATAACACTAAAAGGGTAAGACTACATAACCTCACGCACGGGCGCTGTTGCCCGTGCCTGAAAGAAACACACGATTAACCATAGATCACTGGAAAGATTGGCAAAAGGTGCAGGCCGTGCGATTTCTTCTCGCACGGTTTGGCCGAAACCATGCGGAAACAAATCACACAGGTAGAAACAGATGCCCCAGGAAAGCCGTGTGAAACGCACGATTGATCTGAAATCATGCGCGAAGAAATACGCACGACCGTTCGATTTACACAAAATTGAAAATGGACTTCAGGACATCCTGACTACCTGCACAACAAAAAAACCAGGCTGGAGCACAAGCTTCCAGCACCAAAATGCAAACAAAACTAAACAGAAAGATAATGAGGAGCACCATATGCATACCCCCGACAATAGAATGCGCAATTGCACACCCATGGGCCGAAGTAGTGCACTTATCGTGAAAAGCATAATAAAAGAAATATCAGCGATAACATACTAAAAGTGAAGTGCAAGTGCGTTAAAACTAGCTAAGATGAGTCCGAAAAACACTATAAATATCAGACTCATCACATACAGGCCGACCACATATGATAAAAAGAAAATGCTTCTCTTGGACTTCAAGGGCCGCCATACCGCAAAGGGGCTTTAGCCCTCTACTTCTCGCTTTGCTCTACATCACCTGTATAGGGACAATCCACCAAGATTTGGTAAACAAGGCAACAATTAGCTTTAGCTGACCAAATTATATCGACCCCACCCCTCACTTGGGGCGGCAGTGCTCCTTCCATTCAAACCGAAGAATGGAAATATATATATAAATAAGCCATCATAGATGTTGGCATAAAAGGCCACATGCCCTGTTCACTTAGGGAACATTTTCAGTGTTCAGACTTTCCTAGGCCCACCACCACCTCGGTCCAAGACTTTTAGTCAAAATTGAGAATTTATAGTGTTTCTGGCCCAAGCCTAAGAATCTCACTATGTTAATGACGAAATCAAAGTCTTTAGGCAATCAAGTACAAGAACAACATAGCGTAGGTATAGATTAGTTATTTCTCGTTGCTTAAACTGTAATGCCAACATCGAAAGCCAAGGCAATCAAGGCAGAGGATATGATGCAGGTCAGCCTCCCCTTTCCCATATCAAACATACATAACCCTGTTATGTTTTAAGGCTATCACTCATGACCACCGTAGTTGTGCACTCTTGGCTCAACAGCTCAATATGCTACCCACCTTGTCTCATAGAAACATGCTTCACAACAACAAAACATCTCATAGGGAGCTAGCGCCAACGGTAGCCTACCGTCAAGAGATAGCTGACAGAACTTTGACTCTGTCCATTATTCTGGGTATTTAAAAGAGTTAGCCTCCATGACTCTCTTATAATGCCCATGTTTTTCCGTCAATTATTTAATTTTGTTGGTGACATCATAATAACATAAGGGTGTTACATTAATGCGGAGTTCACGGCGCATCGCCATTAGTGTGTTTTTACGTCTGTTAGGTCGAGCCGGCCAAATCTTGGAATCCCCATTGAAATTATAAAAATTCGCTATATGAAATTAAGTCGATTAATTTTGAATTTGCCCGTCAAGTTTCGTCGCGTTCCGAGCAATATTGGAGCCTCGACGAATTTTTGAAGTTTTGTATATTTAGCATTCGTCGTAACCTTTAGAAATTAATATCTCGAGAACAGTTCGTCGGATTTCGATTTTGACATCGATGTTGGATTCGTAGCACCTGCTTTTGTCTAGGGTGCGAATTTCATTTGAATCAATGTGCATTTAGTCTTTCGTAATAATATAATACTTATGTTATTATTATGATTGTTATTATAATTATTATAGAAATAAAAAAAATTTGTTGAGTTTCCCTCCCCTATACCCGACGTATCCCGGTAAAAATTTCCCCTATATCCAACGAATTCTCCCCCCCCCTTTAATTAAAATCCTTTTTTAAGTTATTATAAATATTATTATTCCTATTATCATTATATAAGTATATATATAAATAAATTATATCATTTCCTTCTTCCTCAAGTAATAAAACGAGCCCCTTTCCCCCTGTTCACTCGGCCGAACCAGAGCGACGACTTCCATTTTCGGGAGCCTTCCAACCGCCACCACCGGAGCTCCGATACTCAAAATTCTCACTGGAGCATAGATTCGGAAAGCTCTCTCTGAGAGCAATGCGTGCGCGGTAAGATCTCTCTGATTCGTTGATTTTTGGCGCTAAGGCTTTTGACCTAACCCTCATTTTGCTTCGAAAATTTTCAGGAATTGAAGGAGGTGAGTACTTGCAGTCGATCCTTGGAGTGGAGTGCGTGAGAGGTCGTTTTCCGGAGTTTCAAGGCAAGTGGATTTTTTCCCCTTGCATGTCCATTCTTTGCTTATTTTCTTCCATTTCTTCCTCCTCCCTTAGAGGGTAGGTTTTGTGTAGGATGAGCTCTAAAAAAACCCTAGGATAGAGAGATTTTTTGTCGGGTATTCTTCAGGTACGAGTAATCACGCCTAAGGAGTTTTCGTCGAATATCGGCACGGGAGGCCGTCAATGATTCGTTGTGTATTGGTAAGTCTATTCGGCATGTATCGGGAAGCAAGGTCGTCGAGTTTGATTTAGGTGTAGGAACCAATAAATGGTCGGTTAGGCTAAGGGAATATAGGCATATATTGCTAGGCAATTCATCGGGTGTCAAGTCCTCATTGCCGAATAGTGTAGAATTCTTCGAGTATCAGTGTAAATACATGGGTTTACTCGCCGAATTGTCCAAGACTTAGGATTTTTTTGCGGTTTTTGTCTGATTCATCGATTTTGGTCCTTAAAGTTTATTTTGGTATTTTCATCCCATTTTTCTTGGGAAGTGTTTATACTTTGGTATTTGGGTTTTGATGGATTTCTAGGTTGTGTTTTTACGGCTAGATCGGCAGTGGAGAATGGACCGCCAATTCGACGTCGTATCATGAATCATTGCACGTGGTATTTTTGCTTAGTGTCTATGTTTACAAGCTGTTTTAGGTGTGTTTGACCTTGTGGCCGCCACCGAGGTGCCTTTGAGACATTTGGGTATGTTAGTTTGGTTTTGGACGTTTTGGTCGCCGACACAGATCCGTGGTTTTTACCAGTGTTAATGATTTACATGTTTAGGACTATAATTCCTTTTCCTTCTATAGTTTGGCAGTTGTTGATTATTTGTTTCTGCAGGTTTAAGCGAAGCATGGTATCTTCTTACACTTGGTGCCCTCTTCTTACTTGCTGATGAGTATTTTCTTAATTATCTCTTTTATTGATTATACTAGCTGAGGTTGTCAACATTTTCTTGGCTGACTTTGGTAACCCCTTCTGTTTTCACTTGTTTATATCTAATTGATTTCTTTTGTCACTTGTATTTTTTCTTTCTGTGGTGTTCTTTATTTGAATACCTTAGGTTTAGGGTAGTAGACGATTGAGTGGCTAGGTTGGTGTTGCTAGTGGACTGCTGTGTTACAGAGGTTTTCCTCACCCTTGTGAGGTAGTTTTTGGTTGCTTCTTGTTAGTACAGACATAAATGCTCTCTAGTGGATTTATGTCAGGTTGTTGGCACCCAATGGTGGATTTCTTTTAAAATGCTAATAACTTTGCTAAGCTGCTAGTTTTACATCTTTGTGGTTGTTTTTACTTGTTCTTTTGGGAATGTTTTATGCTAGGTTGCATGTTAGATATTTTAACATATAAAAAGCATTACTACAAATATTTCATACATGTCATCTTTTTAAAAGCAAAGTCACTAACTTCTATATAACGTAAAGACTATTTTCAAACTTATACTAAACCTAGAGTCTGGCATACCATGAGTTGTCCTTTGGCGATGTTTATACTCATGTAGGGTGTTAATTAACATAATCAAAGTTTTTTTCGTAGCGTATAACTATATTTTTCTTATGGACTATTTGATCAACTATGCCGAGGGATACGACTATTTACACTTAAACTAGATTTCATTCCTAATAACTTATGAATTTCATTTAAATAGTAGAGTTTGGAGTCTTGACAGAGCATCTGCAGTTATCCCTTACATGACATAGCATTAAGACACGTTCCAAGCTAAAGGTTTATATGATGACATATGTACACATATGGTTTTAAAGTAAAAATAATAAGAATTCAAGCATTCATGGTCTATGCACTAGAGTTTATAGGATGACGGTATATAATCTTAAATTAAACATGAAACCATTATTGAAAATCCCAGAGCAAGTTAGCAGCTTTAGCAAGTACTTAAGCATGTATTGTTTGGACTGTGTTGTTTGCTTCTAGCAGTTGGGCTAGGTTTTGATTAGTTGTTTGTTGTTCTTTTAGTATGGACCCAAAGTGCGTAGCCACTAGGTTGACTCCCCAGTTAGAGGGCGAGTCTCCGGGTGCGTAGAGCGATGCGGTGATCGAAAGTCTACGGCAGAGCAATGAGGTTTTGTCGAGGCAAATGGTGGAGATGTAGTCGCTGATCCAAGCATTATTATTCATTGTGTCAAGACAGCCGTCGAGAGTGCAGGCCCCTGCTATGGGTCTAACTATTCTTGTCCCCCCTGATTCTCTGGTGCATCTGATTTTATTGCCACCAGAGATGAATTTTATCTCGCATTTCCAGCGGTTAGGACCTCCTTCTTATAATGGTAGAGCATATTACATGTCTTGAGACAATTGGCTTAAAGAAATCGAGGAAATGTTTTCATACATAAGAGTTTTTGACGACCAGAGAGTGATGATTGATGCGTACTAGCTCAAGGGTTTAGCAAAGAGTTGGTGGCTAAGAGAAAAGGAAAATTTTAAGGATGGATGTTCCTGGGAATCTTTCAAGGAGTTGTTGCTGAAGAAATTTCTGCCATCAGTCGAGCGAGACCGTCTGATGAATTATTTCCAGCATTTGAAGAAATGACAACTCTTAGTTAGTGAGTACGAGATTGAATTCAGCAAACTAAGCCGGTTTTATCCTGACTTGGTAACCTCGGAAGCCAATAGAGTTAAACATTTTCTGGGTAGCCTGAGGTTAACATCCAGCAGTTAGCATATGCCTATGGATCTGGAAGATATGCTGAAGAAATTGAAGCTGCCTTAAAGGTCGAGGAGATTGACAATGCCAAGAATAGAGGTCAACAAATGAGAAAAGATAAGAGAAAGTCTGATGTGAGAAAGAGTCTTCAGGAATCCAATTCTACTTCAAGGAAGAGAAGCAAAGAAATATTCAGTTTTTATGGCCGATCGGGCAATCGGTTTGAAAAATGTTTCAACAGATTAGGAGCTCAGAAGAAAGAGCACGTTCACGAGATCCAAAGTGTTCCTAAAGGGGATTTAGTTTGTTCTGCGTGTAAGAAGAGTGGGCACGACGTTGCCCATTATTGGGGAAAGAAATGAGTCTTCTATCAGTGCGGACAGGAAGGATATTTCAAGACAAAGTGCCTGCAGTCTCAGCCAACACAACAGCCAGGTCCACTTCAGGCTTTGCCACCGCCGCAGCAATTGGACAAGGGAAAGGGCAATCTGAACATGATGTATTTGGAGGAAGTGAAGACGTCTAGTAAAGTTAACTCAGGTTAGATCCTAATCTAGTTTTAGCTTTTTAGCTTGTAGTTATAGTTTTGATGTTCGTTCCCTTAATTACATATGCTATTTTATAGGAAAGTTTAAGGTAAAGAACCGTTGGTCGCGTGTTCTTTTCGATTTTGGTGCTACCCACTCGTTCGTGGCTAGGGCCTTTGTAGAGCATCATCATTTGACCATCGATCTTGTTAGTGACAAATTTCGTGTCAAGTTTCCCTCTGGTGATTCAGTGGTGTCGGACCAAGGTATTCATAGTTGTCTGATTCTGTTTGGTGATTTTCTAGTAGTTGTTGATTTAAAGGTGTTATACCTAGAAGATTTTGATGTGATTTTGGGCATGGACTGGTTATCCAGATATGATGATGTTATCCAGTGCAAGGTTAAGCGCTTTGACTTCAAGATGGACAACAGTCAATCTAGGATTTATTATGGTTACCCGCGCTAGGTTTCTCCATTTATTTCTGCAGTATGTGCTTGGAAGCTTTTAGATTTCGGATGTTTTGCTTGTTTGGTTTCAGTTTTGGAAATCATTATTAGCTTGCCATGTTTAAAGGAGATTCCAGTGGTGTGTGAGTTTTCAAATGTTTTTCTAGCTAATCTTCCTGGTCTTCTGCATGAGAGAGACGTGGAGTTCGTCATAGATCTGGAGTCGGGTACTCATCCTATTACTAAGGCATTGTACCATTTGGCCCCATGTGAGCTGGAGGAGTTCCGTACCTAGTTGGATGAGTTGCTTCAGAATGGTTTTATTAGGCCGAGTTCTTTGCCTTGTGGTGCTCCTGTTTTGTTTGTAAAGAAAAAGGATGGATCAATGAGGTTGTGCATTGATTATAGAGAACTGAACAATGTGACTATCAAGAACAGCTATCCCTTGTCGATAATAGATGATTTATTTGACCAGTTGTGTGGTAGTTTTGAGTTTTCGAAGATCGACCTTTGTTCAGGCTACCACAAGTTGAGGATTCGTGAGACGGATATCCCACGGACTGCATTTCATTCCTGGCACAGACATTTTGAGTTCTTGGTGATGTCTTTTGGTTTGACTAATGCACCCTCTCCCTTTATGGATATTTTGAACAAAGTGTTCAAGGATTTTCTAGACCGTTTCGTGGTCATGTTTATGACGATGTTCTGGTGTACTACCGCAGTGCTGTGGAGCATGCCCAACACTTACAGTTAGTTTTGTCTTATTTGAGGGAGCATAAGATTTTTGCTAAGCTGAGCAAGTATGTGTTTTGGTTTCCTCAAGTTTCTTTCTTGGGTCATGTGGTTAATAAGGACAGAATTTTTTTTGACCCAGAGAAGATAGCTGCTGTTATGGATTGGAATAGGCTTGCCACTCCCAAAGAGATAAGGAGCTTCCTAGGGATGGCTAGCAATTATAGAAGGTTTGTAGAGGGTTTCTTTACGTTGTCTGCGCCATTGACTAAATTGACGCAGAAGATCGCAGTTTTTGTGTGGAGCGATAAGTGCGAGGAAGCTTTTCTGGAATTAAAGAGGAGATTGTGCACTACTCCAGTGTTGACCTTGCCTTCCGATAGGATAAAGTATGTTTTTTATGTAGACGCATCAAACATGGGACTTGGTTGTGTATTGATGCAAGAGGGAAAAGTAATAGCGTATGGGTCGAGGAAGTTAATGATTCACTAAAGGAATTACCCTACGCTTGATTTAGAGTTCGCAGTTGTGATTTATTCCCTGAAGCTGTGGATACACCAATTATATGACGCATTGTGTAATAAGTACACAGATCATAAGAGTCTAAAGTATATTTTCACTCAAAAGGAATTGAACTTGCACCAGCGGAGATGGTTAGAGTATGTTATAGATTATGATGTTGAGATCCAATACAATCAGGGCAAAGCTAATGTGGTAGTCGATGCCTTGAGTAGGAATACATCTAAAATCTTAAATCTTTATGTGGATTCTTTGGTTGAGGAATTTCTCCTGATGAATATTTCGATTGGTGGTTGTGACTTGCCTAGCAGTCAGGTGGTAGCAGAGCCTTCATGGATTTCGCTTACAAGGCTACACTAAAAGGGAGATCCTGATTTTTTGCACCTTTATAATAAAACTAAGAAAGGGGTGTTGCCGGACTTTTCGATCGATGTCTCGGGTACTTTAAAGTACCGCCGTAGATTTTGTATCCCCAATATTCATGATATTTGAGTTAAGTTGTGCAGTGAGGCTCATAGTTCTACTGTTGCTTATCGCCCTGGTTCTACTAAGATGTATTAAGATCTGCAGCAGATTGCTTGGTGGTATGGAATGAAAGGGTGATATAGCTAAATTTGAATCATAATGTTTCACGTGCAAGCGAGTTAAGGCTGATCATGGAAGGCCTGGTGGCAATTTAACGCCCTTAGATATTCAAGGTTGGAAGTGGGATAGTATTTCCATGGTCTTTATTACTGGTTTGCCGATATCTCCGCTGGGGCATTATTCTGTTTGGGTTATGGTGGATTAAATGACTATCTACCAGAAATGGCATGTGTACCTATCGAATTTTAGTACCAAGGTCGTATTTAAACTCGCGGCTGTCAATTACTATTACTCATGCTTCTACAATTATACTACCGAAACACTGTTGTGTTTTTGAGAATTTTTAAATTAAAACTAAAGATAATTTTTGAAATGAAAACTTATGAGAAAAAACTAGCATTCGATCAATGATTCACCATGAAATGAGATGAGAGGTATAAAAAATATAGATTTAAATTTGCAAACTAAACTAGACCGTGAAGGATCCGATATTAGGAAGTAATCTCGCTAGAGCATTAAATCCCCTAACTTGTAGACGTTTTTCACCGAAATCTCTTTATAATTCAAAATGGCCTAAAGTTGCATTACCGAAGTGACTCACACTATTGGATTTGACTCCAATCCGGAGGATTTATATCATCCTATCTCTAGTTGCGTTCAACTCCTTCCTTCTTTGAGTTATCTTTCAAATCAATGAATCTTTCGAATTCTATGAAATGATATAAAATTCCTACTACTATATACCGGAAATACGGAGTCGACACGATAAAAATCAAAGAAGGATCGAGAATAATTTAGACAAAAATAAAACTAAGAAATAAAGGAAATCCTTATCTCATTTCATGGAACCTCATGATCGAATGCTAAGGGGAATTAACTGCGCATAATTGAAAAGGAAACCAAAATAAGATGAAGAAATAAAATATTCATTGATTAGAAAAAAGGGAAGAGTACACAATAATAAATAAATAAGAACAATGTTATTCTACTAAACAAAAGGAGATTACAACAAAGAAAAGAACTAGAACAACAATGAAGAAAAGTACTTGCACTAGAACTAGATATCTCACTTGCTCTCTCTCCAATCCAACCTCCCAATGCATGCGACATGGGTTCCTTTTATAGATGAGTGGGAAGGTTCTAGAATGAAGTGGAGAAGAAGGGGCACAAGGGGTGGCCAGCCATGCAAAGGGGAGAGGATGCATGCATTTCATTTAATGAGGGGAGAGAAAAGAGGAGGTTCAATGCATGTAATTTATGGAAATGAAAGTGGAAAATATAAAGTAGAGAGAGGGGATGAATGTAGAATAAAGAGGGGGAATAGAGGGGGGTCGGCCAAGCATGAATATGGAGGTACATGCATATGGAAGTTATTGAGGAGGAGAGAGAGAGATGGGGGGAGGGCTGGCCAAGCTGGGCCATAAATGGGCTGAAATAATGGAGGAAGAGCCATGCAAAGGTGGCAGGCTTCATGGGCCTGCTGCAGGCTCGGGTTGCTTGATGAGGAGGGGCCGGGCTGCTCCAAACATCAAGGGCTGCATGGTCTGCTCGGGTTGAGGTAGTTGTAGGGGCTCGGGCTGCACGATGGGGGCTGCATCATGTGGATAGGCCGGGCTGGAATTGGAAAGAGGTAGCAACACGCTCTCGGGTTGGAATAAATGGTCGGCTGCATGGTGTGAGGGCTGCATCATTTGGAGGGAAGCATGGGTTGCATCATAGGCTCGGGTAGCATCATCAAGGAGGGTTGCTTGTGAGGTGGGTTGGCCGAGCATGGTTGGAGGGCTTGAGCATTGAACTTGAACCAACAAATAAAGCAAAAAAAAACTTAATAACATTATTCAATTTTTTATAACATAACATAGATAAACATAAAACATAGAACATAAAATAATAAAAGAGAAAATATATAAAACATATAAATAAGACTTTGAATTTTTATATCATAATATAACAAAACATTAAAATAAAATTACAACATAACAAGCAAATAAATACATAAAACTATAATAAAACCTAAGAATTATGAATACTAAACTACCCCAAAAGGGATGACTAAAACTAGTCATAAAATTCCCCCATGCTAGAGTATTTGCTTGCCCTCAAGCAAATGGAATTGAAAACTAGGGAAGAGGAATAAAAAGTAAACAAAGCAAATT
This sequence comes from Platanthera zijinensis, assembly GCA_039513925.1. NCBI lineage: Eukaryota > Viridiplantae > Streptophyta > Magnoliopsida > Asparagales > Orchidaceae > Platanthera > Platanthera zijinensis. Next base: position 112,720,788 of record CM077092.1, read on the forward strand.
TAGTTTCATAGATTAAGAAAACCAAAACATGAAAAATTAAACTATCCTATTTTCTATGTTAACAACTAGTGAGGTGAGAAGTGCATAATAGAAAACTTGAAAATGGAAACCTAAAAATTTCATTAAAACATAAAGAAGAATTACACATTTTTAAATTCCTAAAACAAGGCATCCAAAATAAATGAAAATAAGAAAGACAAGAGTAGAAATTCTAAATAAACGGCGCATTGATGAAATACTAGGTTGCTAGAATAACGATTAACCCTAAATCACCTCAAGATAACCTCCAAAGAAATCCATCAATGATGGTGGCCATAGGCTTTTGTCCATTCACTCTCTCTCCACTGTGCGAATTCATGTCTAAAGATCAAAAGGACTTTAAATAGGCGTTAAGACTTGGCTTAGGTAAATGATTAGGAATTGAAAATCAAGGATAAAAATGGCGGGTAAATCACACAAAACCAAGGGTGAGCTCAAAATAAAATAAAAAATGATAAAAATGAGAAATGACAAGCAAGTCATTTCTCCAGTTCAAACTACAAAACAAGGCCATGAAATTTTTTTCCTTTTAACTATTTGACCACAAATAAACTTTTTCTCTCTTTTTTTTGTTTTCTTTTTTTTGTTTTCTTTTTTTGATTTGATAACATTTTGATAATAACTTTTTTTCTTTCATAAAAGAGAGCTCCAAATGCAAACAAATAATTTTCCTTTTCATTTTCAAAGATAAAAACCCTTCACAAACAAAATATTTAAGCTCAAAGTTTAGTGTGAAATAGGAAAGGCAATTTGGCTTTGGCGAAATAATGAAATGAAAGGTGGAGCTAAAAACAAAGAAACATGGAAAAAGGCCCAAAAATTGTTTTGCAACGGAAAATTTAGTTTGGTGGGCAGAAACGCTCAAATGGGTGAAAGGGTGTCCTAAATCATTTCTAAAGTACGTAAAAACGACGCAAATGTTTCGAGAGTAGCTAGGGACATGTTCTAGACACCACGAAAATATTACCCCATAAATAAAAAGGAGATAACATTACCTAGCAACCATTCGTACGCAACTAACCGAATAAAAAGAACACTACAGTTTACTAACTTACAACGTAAAAAACAGATGCCTAAATTTAAGAACAAGAAAATAGTAAAACTAAGCTATGTAAGAATGATAAATTTAGAAAACCAATTCACAAAAATCTATATAGAACTAAAAACCGCACAGGCCTACACATCACTAGAAGAAAAATAAAACTAAAGATAGTAAATAATTTTTGATTTTGTTTTTCAAATAGATTTTAGCAATTTTTTATTTTGATTTTATAATTTTTTGGGTTTTGTATTAGTTATAGAAAAAGTAGTACTAAAGAAGCTTAATAAAACTATACTAATATTTTGTATAAATTCTAAAAAAAAAAATTTTGAAAGGAAAGAAGAAAGAAAAACAACTAAACCCTCCCCCATGCTTAGATTCTTCATTTTCCTCAATGACAGAGAAAGAGAAAAAAACAAGAAAGAGAAGGGGACGGAGAAGGAAAGAAAAATGCAGTAAAGTAAATTAAATAAAAAGAACCAGACTTCCCCGAGTTTGTGAGATGAAGGCGGATGTCGCTCCCCATGCTTGCTTTTTAACGCACTTGATCATCAGCAGGTTTGAGTTGATCCATCTTAAAACCAGCAATGTTTGAGCCGCAATCACGAACTTGTATTGTTTGGCCACCGGGAGGAAGAGTAAAATAAAAATAAAAGCAGAAAATACTTGGGCAAGCTCCCAAGAGTGTTCTTTATTTAACAATATAAAAGAGAGTCTGAATAATAATAAAAGTTTCATAATAATTAAGAAGTCCAAAATAAAGTAAAATAAAAGTCCATATGAAGATAAATATTCAAGAGTCCAAAATAGGATCCTCCTTTGCCGGAGACACAGAATCATTAGAAAGATAAAGTTTCAGTGTATGTCCATTCACTTTAAATTCACCCTTATCCGGTGCGAGAGTAACACAGTTCCGTAAGAAAAGACATGCTTGACCGTAAACGGTCAAGACACTCTAGATTTAAGCTTGCCAGGAAAAAGACGTAAGCGAGAATTGAAAAGAAGAACTTGATCTTCAGGTTTAAACGTTTTAGGATGGCGCAAGTTCTTATCGTGATAAAGTTTTGCGGGTTCTTTATAGATTTTATTATTTCATAAGCGTACGCTCGCCATTTGTCAAGTTCATTTAGTTGGTTTTTTCTATGCTCGCCGACCGAGTGCGGATCAAAATTAAAAAACTTCAGCTCCCAATACGCACGGTGCTCTACTTCTACCAGAAGATGACACGATTTTCTGTAGACTAATCGGAAAGGAGTACATCCAATAGTGGTCTTGTATGCTGTCCGATAGGCCCAAAGAGCATCGTCTAACTTTAAAGACCAATCTTTACGAGAAATAGAAAAAAAATTTCAAAAATTCTTTTAAGTTCTCGATTGACTACCTCGACCTGACCGTTAGTTTGGGGGTGATAAGAAGTGGATAATTTATGTGTAACGCCATATTTCATTAATGATTTAGTGAGTTGAGCGTTGCAAAAATGACTTCCCCTATCACTAACGATTGCTCGAAGAAAACCAAAACGAGAAAATAATTTCTTAAGAAAAGTAACAACGACGCGAGCATCATTACTTGGTAAAGCTTGGGCCTCCGTCCCTCTAGAGACATAATCTACGATGACTAGAATATATTTATTTCCTAAGCTTGAGGCAAACGGGCCTACAAAGTCGATGCCCCACAAATCAAAAACTTCGCATTCAAGAAAATAATTTTGTTCCATTTCATTTTTATTAGATATATTTTTGGTCCGCTGGCACCGATCACACCCGCTCACAAAGATTTGTGAATCTTTAAATATGCTTGGCAAAATAAAAGCCAGCACTAAGCACTTTGTGGGCGGTGCGATTCTCTTGAAAATGCCCGCCAGTCAGACCTTCAAGAACATGCTTTAAAATTTGTTGACCTTCTTCCCGAGAAACACATCTTCTAACCACCTGGTCCGCACAAATGCGAAATAGAAAGGGGTCTTCCAAAAAATAATACTTCACCTCAGAAAAGAATTTCTTATTTTGGTGAGGAGAGTACTCTTTAGAAGGACCCGAGCCACGAGATAATTGGCCAGATCGGCAAACCATGGGGTAGAAGAAGAAACATTTAAAATTCATTCATCCGGAAAAGAGTCATTAATAAAAATTTCATTGAAAATATCGAGTTTAGGATTTTCGAGGCGAGAAAGATGTTTAGACACTAGGTTTTTCGCTCCTTTCTTATCCCGAATTTCCAAGTAAAATCTTGAAGTAAGAGGATCCAACGAATAAGGCGCGGCTTGGCGTCCGGTTTAGAAAGAAGGTACTTCAAAGTGGAATTATGCGCGAAAACGATAACCTTAGAGAGAGTAATATATAGTTGGAATTTATCGAACTCAAAATTAACAGCTAAAAGTTCTTTTTCAGTTGCGGTGTAGTTTTCTTGAGTCGAAGTTAGAGTTTTACATGCATAGTATATCAGATGAAAGTTCTTAGCAATTCGTTGTCCTAGAACCGCACCTACCGCAAAATTACTTGCATTAGACATTATTTCAAAGGGTAAATCCCAAACTGGGGAAATCAGAATTGGCATATTTATAAGTTTAGATTAGATTAATTCAAACGCAGGAAGACAAGAATCATCAAAAACAAAAGGAGTTTTTTTTTCGAGAAAGTGGGAAAGTGGCTTAGTTATTTTTTAAAACTCCTTAATGAAACATCGGTAAAAACCCGCTTGCCCTAGGAAACTTCTAATCGCTTTGATATTCGTAGGCGACGGTAGCTTTTCAATTACTTCAATTTTTTCCTTGTCCACTTCAATTTCTTAGGCATTTGGCTAATGGCTTCATGAAATGGAAAATTTATACGAATTTGTTTAAACATTTCAAGAAAGCGCTGATATTGATCATCTAATTTTTCCTTCCTAAGCCTAGCGGGATAAGGTGGTGGCAGAAATTCCTTTATAATGGTTCGGGAATCATTTTGAAAATTATCATTGTCTTTTTAAAAAGTAGATTTATCTTTGTCAAAAAGAGATTTTTCTTTTTCTTTTTCAAAATTTTCATTGTTCAATTCCTCAATTATAATTTTCTTAGCAGCACGAGTGGCAATCACCTCTAGCTCTTCCATTGTGGTGGGCTCGTGAATAACTTTACCGCTCTGAAGGGAAATAGCTTCCGCATTCTCCCTTGGGTTGGGTTTAGTATTTGAGGGAAGAGAGAAAGGTGGCCTCTCGGAGATAACATTAACGAGTTGGCCGACCTTATTTTCTAGATTTTTCATTAAGCCCGTTAAATTTCTAATGGTAGCATCGTTCGAGCTTATATATCTAGAAAGTACTTCCTCCAAAGATGGAGGTTTTTGAAGATTTTCTTTTTGTTGTGGTGGTAGTGGTGGTGGTGTAAAATTATGTTATGGACGTATGGAATTAGGTGGGTTTCTCCAAGAAAAATGAGGATGGTTACGCCATCTAGGGTGATAAGAGTTCGTAGAAGCATTAAAACCAGGAGGTGCAGAAAAATTAGAAAAAGAAGAAAAATTATTTTGAGCAGGCCTGGGTATGTTCTCGAGATAATCCACCTGATCGGCAGCAGTAGAATTTGCAATTTCATATACCTGAGGGGCGGAGGAAGCAGTCATCTTCGAAATCTTCTTGTTCAGCATCTCCACTTGCAGCGCCAGTTGGGATACAGAGTCCACTTCATATATACCTGCAGGTATATTTGGGCGAGTCCTAGACGAATTCCACTGATAGGTTTTCATCACCTTGTCCTCTATAAGCACAAGAGTAGCTTCCGGAGTTTTGCGGTCCAAAGAACCAGCGAAATCGACATCTATCATTTGCTTAGTCTCTTGATTTTGCCCATTATAAAATGTCTAAACTTGTAACCATACAGGCAGAGCATGATGAGGGCATCATCTCAAAAGTTCTTTGAACCTCTCCCAAGTGTCATAGAGGGTCTGAGAAGCAATTTGAGAATAAGAAGTTATATTACTTCATAATTTAGCAGTTTTAGCGGGAGGGAAATATCTAACAAGAAATTTATCAACTAAAATGTTCCAAGTACTGATTGATCCTCTTACAAGAGAACTCAACCACAATTTGGCTTTTGTTCTTAAGGAGAAGGGGAAGAGTCTTAGCCTAATAGCATCGTATGAGACAATATTTATTTTGAAGGTGTCGCAGATCTCGAGAAAACTAGCAATATGTAAGTTAAGATCTTCATCCTGTAATCCGTCGAACTGTACATATTGCTGCACCATTTGTATGATGCTAGGCTTAAGCTCAAAATTATTGTTCGCTATCGCAGGTCGAACAATACTGGTTTCTGTCCCCTCCAGGTTGGGTCGAGCATAATTGGACATGGTCCTATCCTAAGCCATTCCTGGGTTGGGATCTCCAATTTCAGAATTAAAATTACAATCACCATAGGAATCCTCAACCGCTATTTGAGAAGTGGAATCCCCGAATCGTAGTTATCTTAGAAAGGAGCGTTCGATTTATGGGTCCAAATCAACAAGTAGCGACGGATTCGTGCGGGTCATGCACTAAAAAAATTGAAGGAGAATGGAGGGAAGAAAAGAAGAGAAATAAAAACTTGAAGAAGAGAAAGATAATAGAAATTTTTTGTTTTTTTTGCAAAAGTAATAGCGATAGCATTTTCCTAATATTGACAAAAAATTTCCCCGGCAACAGCGCCAAAAACTTAGTGGATTTAATGACTATCAACCCGAAAAGGCATGTGTACCTATCGAATTGTAGTACCAAGGTCGTATTTAAACTCTGGGTTGTAAAGTACTGTTACTCACGCTTCTACTATTATCCTACCGAAAGATTGCTGGGTTTTTGAGAATTTTTAAATTAAAACTAAAGATAATTTTTGAAATGAAAACTTATGAGACGAGAGGTATAAAAAATATAGATTTAAATTTGCAAACTAAACTCGATCGTGACAGATCCGATATTAGGAAGTAATCTCGCTAGAGCATTAAATCCCCTAACTTATAGACATTTGGACCGAAATCTCTTTACAAGTCAAACTGACCTAAAGTCGTATTGCCGAACTGACCCTCATTATTGGATTTGACTCCAATCCGGAGGATTTACGTCATCCTATCTCTAGGGTTGCGTTCAACTCCTTCCATCTTTGAGTGATCTTTCAAATAAACGAGTCTCTCGACTTCTATTAAATGAGATCAAATGCCTACTACCGTATACTGGAAATACGGAGTCGACACGATAAAAATCAAAGAAGAAACAAGAATAATTTAGACAAAAATAAAACTAAGAAATAAAGGAAATCCTCATCTCATTTCATGGATCCTCACGATCGAATGCTAAGTGGAATTAGCTACGCATAATTGAAAAGGAAACAAAAATAAGATGAAGAAATAACATATTCATTGATTAGAAAAAAGGGAAGAGTACACAATAATAAATAAAAAAGAACAATGTCATTCTACTAAAAATATGTAGATTAATACAAAGAATAGAACTATAAAAACAATGAAGAAAAGTACTTTCACTAGAACTAGCTATCTCACTTGCTCTCTCTCTAATCCAACCTCCCAATGCATGAGACATGGGTTCCTTTTAAAGATGAGGGGGAAGGTTCTAGAATGAAGTGGAGAAGAAGGGGCACAAGGGGTGGCCGACCATGCAAAGGGGGAGAGGATGCATGCATTTCATTTAATGAGGGGAGAGAAAAGAGGAGGTTGAATGCATGTAATTTATGGAAATGAAAGTGGAAAATATAAAGTAGAGAGAGGGGATGAATGTAAAATAAAGATGGGGAATAGAGGGGGGCCGACCATGCATGAATGTGGAGGAACATGCATGTGGAAGTTAATGAGGAGGAGATAGAGAGATGGGGGGAGGGCCGGCAAAGCATGGGCAATAAATGGGCTGAAATAATGGAAGAAGAGCCATGCAAAGGTGGCGGGCTTCATGGGCCAGCTGTAGGCTCGGGTTTCTTGATGAGGAGGGGCTAGGCTGCTCCAAACTTCACGCAGTCATGCTATCTTTTTCCATTTTTTTGTCCCATATCGCACGATCACCACCCTTGCCGCGCACGATCACTGATCGTGCGCTGCTGATCGTGTGCATGCTTTAATTTCCTGGTGCAGGTTCTACAGGTTGTTGCCGCACGGGCGCTGACATTGTTCGCGCACGACCACTGGTCGTGCGCTGGTGGTTGTGCGCGCTATTTAATTCTGCTTCTATAAATTGGCCTGCTCCGCGAATTAGGTCAACGGACCTTGATCGAACTTGGCCGCCACTTCCCCCTTTCGCATTTCAGACGCTCCATCCATCTCCAGCTTCATCCCTACCATCGGGAGGTGATTTCCGGCGATTCTAGAGCATTCCGCATCCTCCGGTGACCCCTCCGTCCATTAATGACCTCTTCTCCGAGCTTTCTACCGAAGAAGAAGATGATGAAGACGACCTAGAGAACGGACTCAAAGGCACTCGAGGTGACAGCTCGACGTACCGCAAGTCTCCTCGGACTGCGCGTGGAAGCGGATTGACAACCCGCACCTCCGGCCAACAACCGCGGTGGAACTTCACTCTCTTGGTTTACTCTTCCTCTACCCTTCTTGTAGTGTATGAATGACTCAAGCTTGTTGTGAACTTCAAATTTCTAGTTATTTGTAATTGGATGTTTGTTGTTTAAACTTGTTTGTGGGATTTGTGTTGTGATGCGCCTTGCCCCATCACACTTCCGTCGTTTCATGTGAATGCACTCCACACTAAACACCTTACCCACTGGCTTACCGTCCACTCGCCCTACCGAAGTACGGCATAGCGGCCGATACACCCATCTCGCCTTGCGAAGCGGTGAATGCGACCCGCATAGTTAGCTTTAATTTCTTTGTTTGTAAGAACACAAATCTCAAAGCCCCTTTGTTTTTTTTCTTTTATTTCACAAACTCTAATAACAATAATTTCGGATCATTCGTCGTTCCACGCCAACTGCATTGCTCAAGAGACCGACACTAGGGGATTTATTCCCAAACTTTATTACTTGTGCGACCGGTGCGCTTGCCGTATTTACACGCATCAATGTCCTCTTCCTTGAGGGTGATGAATGATGCGGTAAGGATTTGATTTGCTCCTTAGGTTCTTTTCATTATTTTTTCCTTGCTAACAGATGCTAATTCTGGCCTTTTCTTTGTGCAGATAGAGACCAAGGGGCAGATTGCGGTGACCTGGAATGATCATTATGTGAGTCTAAAGGATGGGTATCTTGCTATTCAGGAGAAGCTTCGGTCGATTTTGAGTTCGCTTGCCTCCCTGAAGGAGGAACATGATCGGGACATTGTGCGGTTCCACCGGATTGGTTCGGCGCTGAAGTCCGAGCCAGAGGATGCACGCGTGGCTTTGGAAGTGGAGAAGACCTTGGTGGAAAGGAACACCCAGATATTGAAGCATGCGAAGGAGCAGACTTCTGGCTTGGGTACCCTGTTACAGGCGGCGGAGGAGGAAGCCACGGGCCTCGAGACCCAGCTTCAAGCGGCGAAAGCGCAGGTGGAGATGCTGTCCTCTGATGACCATGCGTCAGAGCTGAAGGCTGAAGGGCTTGTAGAGTACTTGGAGTCACTGGACTACATGTGTGACCATAGCCTGATTGCGGAGGAGGTTCGTGATGAGATTTGGTCCAAGGAGGTGGAGCCTCAGATGGATGATATTCGTGAGTTGGCACTCCGAAGCGGTGTTTCGAAGGCCTTTCGCTTTGTTGGCAAGAGACTAGGATGTGACACATCCTGTTTTAGTTTTGCAGATGTTTCTGAGGGTGTGCATTTTGACTCGGATGCCGAGGACAAGTAGTAGCATTCATATCTCCGTTGTTTTATGTTTTGTTGTTTAATTGGGCGTATTGTATTTTGCCCTTTGTTTAACATTGGTTGTTGTTGCCTTTAGGCGCTGATTGTCCTTGTATCATTTCAGCCCTATAATGTTATGGCATTGTTGTTTTTTATGTCATCTTGGCTGCTCGTTTGCACAAATTAGGTCCGCGACTTAGTTTGCACGAGGGATGCTCGTGGCTTGGTTCATACGAGGGATGCTCGTGACTTGGTTTGTGCGAGGGATGCTCGCTGTAAGACCCCTTTTTTTCTTCTTTTTAAACACCGGGGTCTTAGGCAAAGTATCTCCAAAAATTCCCATTTTTGGACAGCCTCTAGGTACGGCTAAGGGTAACCCCCTGCCCAAATTTCAGGTCATTTGAACAAGGGATGAAGAGTGGGCATTCATTTTAGTTCTTGCCCAACTCTAGGTACATCCCCCACTAAAACGGGTGCTGCAGTCAAACCACTTACCCAAACGAGTTGAAATCAATATTAAATTAATATAGACTCGAAGGGCTAAAACTTTCGTGACTGGCCATTTTTCCTAAATCGGCCTCTAAGTGCCTCGTTTTGCAACATCAAAATGCACCCATTTAATGTATATTTTCCTTATATTCTATATTCATAATTTTTATATTATAAAAATATCTTTACTGTTCATCTTCTACAGAACCCGAAATCCTGAACTCAGAAAACTGATATTTCCTGTAACTCTTCCGCGATCCGTCGTCGGCCGTCCGGTCACTTCCTTGGCCAGCACCACCACCACCACCTCCGTCGAGGCGATGACTATTGGTCGGCGGTGGTTTGGCCGCCGGAGGTGGCGGTTTCCGGCATACCCGAAAAATATATTTTTCATGGTTTTTCCATAAAAACGCAAGATAGGTCCGGCTCCATTGAGCACGAACTTCCTTTCTAAGATCCTAAGATCTACCCACAAAAGAAGAAGTAGAGGAGGACCTTGTTCGCGGATTGGAGGCGAGATGGACGTCGGATTGTCATGGCGCGGTGGTGGCGTTCGCGAACTTCTCCTACAGTAAGAACAACAACTCAAATCCATTTGGTCAAGAGTGTAAACTTCTCATCTTTCTTCAAGGGGGCTTTTATAGATCACCAAGTGGGGAGGGGAAAGGGTAAACATTTATGGCCATGAAGACTCTCCTCTTAATATTATTTCGATTATGGTGGAGGGAGAGGAAAAGGTGGAAGATGAAATGATGTGTCCAAATGGCGATTTCCTATTTGACCAACTCTTCCTCATTTTATTAAGTGATTAGAGAAGGAAACGAACCACAAATACTCCTGGTGTAACTCCCCATAATCAGAGTTAATTCATGCATGCGTTAAAGTAATTTCCAGCCTGGCTGACATTTCGGCCTTTGTCACGGGCGTGACACGTAGGTCACGGGCGTGACACTAGTCTATTCGTCGTTCTCAAGTCGACGGACGATTTTTCAATGTCGGTTCACGTGTCACCCTATGTCACGGGCGTGACACATTTGTCATGGGCGTGACTTGTGTTCTTCGGTCGACGTTCGTCGATCTAAGATCGTCAGTCGGTGGGGGCGTCACGCCCTAGGTCACGGGCGTGACGGGTCGGCCACGGGCGTGACACGCCCGTGTTGAAAATCCTGAGGTCACTGATTGTCTTCCTACGGTCGACGATCGTCAAAGGGTGGGTCACGCCCTCGGTCACGGGTGTGATGTGTCGGTCATGGGCGTGACAGGCCCGGGTTGAAAATTCTGCGCTCGCCGATCGTCTTCCTGAGGTCGATGATCGTCGAAGGGGGTCACGCCCTAGGCCACGGGCGTGACGGGTCAGTCACGAGCGTGACCAACACGTGATTAAAAATTCAGAGCTCTCCGATCGTCTTCTTGAGGCCGACGATCATCGAAGGGGGTCACGCTCTAGGTCACGGGCGTGACAGGTCGGTCACGGGCGTGACCAACCTTGTACTCGAAATCTTGGTTGATGGACTTCAATTCTTGGGTTTCCTATGGTTCTGTCACGGTAGACCGTCACAACAAACCGACTCCTAGGGGTCTAGCCGGAAATGAGATGTTACAAATCCCAATAAACAAAACAAAAATTTCGTCCCCGAAATTGAGGTTAAGCCTACGGGGATTTCTACCGGAATAAAATAAACTTGTTACATCCCATATGGTTTTCCTATTGAGTCGAGGCGACTACTTGTTCAATAAACAAAGGCAATTCCCCAATAAACAAAACATTAGCCTCTACTTTCCTGACTGAGTGCGCATGTCTAGGTTCTCAATTTTCCTTATCTAGTCCCACCGGTTCAATACAAGAAGATAATTTATGGTATACCGAGAGGTGGTGAGGTATACCTGACTGAACAACTCCGGGTATTTTTGCCTCATCAGGTCCTGTGGTTCCCAGGTGTGCTCCTCTTGACCATGGTTCTTCCACATAACCTTGACTAAGGGGATCTTCTTGCGGCGCAAGATCCGTACTCCTTTGTCATCGATCCAAATCGGCTTCAAGTGAACATAACAGTCTTAAGCTACCGGCCCTTCGGTGGTCAAAATCTGCTGCTCTGGGCGTAGTAGAGCCCTCCTCAGCGAAGAAATGTTGAAGACATCGTGCAGAGCTGCCAGCTCTGGTGGCAACTCCAGCCTGTAGGCTAGGGCCCCGATCCGCTCCAGGATCCTGTAAGGGCCCATATACCTAGGGCTGAGCTTATTCCTCTGACCACGCACCCGTGAAACTCCATGTGTTGGAACACCCTATTACTATTTGGGTCAGGATGACTATATTTCTATAGGGATTTTGTGTTGTGACCTCCTTGTTGTTATAAAGGTCACATAGGTTAGTTAATGTCTTCTTCAGCTCGACGCAGAGTCGACCTCAGCTCGACGCTGAGTCGACCTCAGCTCGACGCTGAGTCGACCTCAGCTCGACGTGGAGTCGACCTCAGCTCGACGTTCCGTCAAGCCCAGCTTTGCTTTCTGAAACCGCTCTCTGGCCGACGTGTGTCGTGCTCAGATTGACGTTTTATTGTGAGCTCGACGTTTTCCAGACTCCCGTCAGTTTTGAATAGGAATTCAAATTCCTTCTGTCAGAACAATTAATGCTGAAGATTTATTGGCCGTTACAGCAAATCTGGTGCATGGCTCAAGGAATTTTCTAAGGAATGTTTGCCTGACACTTCCTTTGAGGCATGGACATTTAAAGAAAGCATTTAATGCTCATTGCCAACGGCTATCAAAGACTCAGAAGAAGAACACAGAGATATAATTCTATCAGTTAACAGAGAACAACAAGAATTCTTCCTCTTGCTCTCTGTGATATTCATTCAAGCTTACACACAGGAATTCTGATTGCTTCAGACACAACCATCCAACTTGTTTGGATCATCTTTTGCTGGAGCAGATCAGATCATTGAAGACCTGTCACCTTTGTGCAAAGCTCTTCTTCCTGAACTACTTCTTGATCTCAGGGGGAGCTTTGACAACATCAATAGATCCACTTTGCTTCTCTCTACTTATTGATAGAGAAGACAACATCAGCTTTTTCTTTTTCTTTCTGTACAGGGTTTTAACTCCCTTCAAAAGTTACCTTTGGTTTTGCTGAAACCTGATCAAAAATCAGCCCTTTGGTTTGTGAGAACCTGGTCAAAAACTCTCTGGTGCTCAAGACACCTGATCAACTCATCTTGAAGTGGATTCCTATCAAGGGTGATAGAAGAGTGGACTACCCAAGATTTTGGGGAACCACTATAGCTCCTTGTGTATTCTAGTTGCTTGTTTCTTTGTGTTTTGCTTTGTGCTGTGTTTCTCTTCTTGCTTTGATTAATTGCTATATCACCATACACTAAGTAAATCTAAGCCTTCTCTCCACACAAGTTTTAATTTACAAAACTATTTTAAATCACTCTATTCACCCCCCCCCCCTCTAGAGTTAGGATTGATCTTATCCCTCACTTTCAATTGGTATCAGAGGGAGGTTGATCATTCATACAGGCTAACACCTGGATCAAAAGATCTCTGATAAGATCATCTCTCTCAAAAGGGTTATTTCTTTTAGTTTTACTTATCTTTAAAACTCATGACACAAAACAAGGACTTTGCTAGCACCAGACCTCCTATGTGCAATCTCTCTAAGTTTGCACTATGGAAGGCAAGGATTAGACTTTACATGAATTCATTTGATGAGGACATCTTTAATTCTGTGTTGACAGATTGTCCAAGGCCTCCCACAGGAACAAGTACATCAGCTGTTCCTCCTCCTTTAGGAACTGATGCTGACATAAAAAAGTGGAAGGCAGCAGATGCTAAAGCCATGAACATCTTGGCTCAAACCATGTCAGATGACATTTTCCAGAAAGTAGCTGAATGCCATACTGCCAAAGAGATCTGGGAAAAACTTTCAGAAATTGTATCAGGTTCTGCAGATGAAAGAAAGGATAGGAGATCCTACCTCATCACCCAGTATGAGAACTTCAAAAAGGCAGAGTCTGAGTCAGTTGCTGACATGTACAACAGACTGAGTCTAATCATCAGTGAGCTTAGATCACTAGATAAGGACATATCTCTCACTGAGATAAATGACAAGATACTGACTTGTTTCCCTAGCTCTTGGGACTCAAGAATCTGGTCAATTAAAGATAGAAGGAATGTCTGTGAGTTATCCACAGAAGCTCTTCTAGGAAAGCTCAAGAGTTATGAGCAATTCATTAAGAAGAGAGAAGAAGAGCAGAAGATATCCACACCAACTGAAAAGGTTGAGAAAACCATTGCCTTCAAGGCACAGGAAGAACAACCTAAAGAAAAGGTGTTGGGAGATGAAGAGCTTATGAGCCTACTTGTCAAAAGGTTCAATAAGTTGAATAAAAAGAACTTCAGAAGATGGTCATCCAAAGACAGAGACAAGCCAAGGTATGACAGATCTACTAATAAAGATATTATCTGTTTTGGCTGCAGGAAACCAGGACACATTGTCCCCAACTGTCCAGAAAATCAAGATAAGGACAGAAGGGACAAGAAGGAAAGAAAAGATAAAAGGAAGGATAAGGAGTCAAGGAAGTACCATGACAAGCCTTCCTCCAGCAACAGCAAGCACACCAGAAAAGGATTTGTGGCTGAATCCTGGAGTGACTCTGATGAGTCTGATTCATCATCCAGTTCTAGTGATGATGAGGATGATGCAGAAGAAAAAGGATTCTGCATGATGGCCATCAATGCATCTCAAAAGAATACTGATTCAGAGCTTGATGCTGACTACCTCTCTGATCAGGAACTTACTGAGGATCAGGTAATAGATTCATTTTATTTTAATTCTGATGAATTTAAATCTGAGTTCAAATCTATGTGCATTGACTTGATTGAATCTCAAAAGTTAATTATAACTCTTAGAGAACAATTGAGTGAATGCAAATCCATTAACTCAGATAATCTTAGACTCTTAGAAGAGTTGAAGCAGTGTGGGGAGGAGATAGCTTCACTGAAAGGTGAACTATCTAAGGCCAAACAATTTGAAGAAACCCTTAATGGGAGAAGTATCAAATTAATGGACATCACAAGTACAGTGAACTCAAGATTGAATGGTACACTGGGCTTGGGTGCTTCATCCAGCCAACCCATAGTGCTGACAACTCCAATCAAATTTACCAGTGACAAAGGTAAAGAAGTCTTGATAGTGGCTAGGAAGAATGCTGACTTAACCCAGGAAACTGGACAAAAAGCGTCGAACGAAGCTCGACGGAGGTCGAACAGAGCTCGACGTAATCGCAAGAAAACGTCGAACTCAGATCGACGCCTTCTACCTTCTGAACAAAGCAAGACTTCGCCGTCGAATGGAGCTCGACGCACTCACCAGAGTCCATCGACCGAAGCTCGACGTGCGTCGAGCCAAGCTCAGAGCAAAAGTCAGTTCTCAGGGGTTAATTCAAGATTTAATTCCAGCTCCACATCTCATCACTTTAACCCTTATGCTGAATGGATAATACCTCCTAGGAGATATCATCCTGTAGGCTATAAGATTCAACCTGAGATGTCTTTTATTTCAGAGTTTAAAGGATATCAAGAAAGGCCCAAGGTAAACTGGGTCAAAAACAATTGATTTGCTGTATGTGCAGGTAAAGACCTGTCCAATTGAGAACCAGCAGTGGTACTTGGACAGTGGGTGCTCAAAGCACATGACTGGCAACAAGGAGAACCTTGTGTCCTTCAAAGCCAAACATGGACCCAAAGTAATCTTTGGAGATTCAAACTTTGGACAAATAAAAGGCTATGGCCAAGTCAAGATAGGGTCAATTACATTCAAGAAAGTGGCCTATGTGGAAGGACTAAAGCACAACTTAATCAGCATCAGCCAGCTATGTGATGCTGGTTATCAGGTTTGGTTTACCAACTCAGCATGTAATATTTCATTAAATAACAATATTGTTTTAATCGGTAATAGACAAGATAACATATACCTAGTTGATTTCAATTCATCTAAAGTAGATATTTGTTTATTTAACTCCCTTAGCAAACCTAATGAACTACGGCATAAAAGATTAGGTCATGTGAACCTTAGAACCATTGCTAAGTTATCCAAAGACAACCTTGTTAGAGGACTACCTTCTGGTCCCTACAAGAAGGAAGGACTTTGCAAGGCTTGTCAATTAGGCAAGCAAACTAAAAATAATTTCAAGTCACTTAATAAGAGTGATTCACCTAGAATTTTGTACTTATTGCACATGGACCTTTTTGGGCCAATTAATGTACAAAGCCTAGGAGGGAAATCTTATGCTTTAGTAGTTGTAGATGACTTCTCAAGATTCACTTGGGTGTTCTTTCTGAGAAAGAAGTCTGATAACTTCAAGATTTTGACAGATTTTCTCAAAGGCATACAGATTGAGTTCAATACTCACATTGCCCTGATCAGAAGTGATCATGGGACAGAGTTTGATTCTCTTCTTATGCTAGAGTTCTGTCAGAAGGAAGGTATCAGGCACACTTTCTCAGCTCCGAGAACTCCTCAACAAAATGGGGTAGTTGAGAGGAAAAATAGAACCCTTATTGAATCTGCCACAACATTATTGACAGATGCTCACCTTCCTCTAACCTTTTGGGCAGAGGCTGTGAACACCTCCAACTATGTTTTGAATAGAAGCCTGATACATAAACTGAAGGGTAAGACTCCCTATGAGTTACTCAAAGGGAAGAAACCTAAAGTAAATTATTTCAAAATTTTTGGTTGCAGTTGCTTCATTCACAATAATGACAAGAAATACCTAGCTAAATTTGAAGTCAAAGCTGATGAAGGAGTGTTTCTGGGATACTCCATGATTAGCAAGGCCTATAGGGTGTTTAACAAGTGCTCTAATAAAATTGAAGAATCCATGCATGTTACATTTGATGAAACTAATATGTCTTATAAGGAGAAGGAGACTTCTACCATAAGCAATTTGCAGGAACATTCAATCTCAGAAAATCTGAAGCAGCTTACCATCACAGACAAAGATTCATTACCTTCAACAATTCAACAAGACACTGAACTTAGTGACAATGAAGAGGAATCTCAGGTTTTGGAAAGCTCAAATGGTCAACAAATTGAAGAACCAGTTGTTGTTCCACAAGAGGAAACAACAACACAGGTTGGTGCACCATCAACACCCCTTGTTGATTTAGTACCAACAAGAGATCACCCAATTTCACAAGTAATTGGAGATATCTCAGTAGGTGTGCAAACAAGGAATCAAGTTAGTCACAATATTATGCACACTTGATTTCTTTCTCAAATTGAGCCCCAAACAATACAAGATGCAGAGCAAGATCCAAACTGGATCATTGCAATGCAAGAGGAGTTGAATCAATTTGAAAGGAATAGAGTTTGGGAATTAGTACCAAGACCAAGGAACCAGTAAATTGTTGGAACCAAATGGGTATTCAGGAACAAGTTGGATGATCAAGGAATAATTGTGAGAAACAAGGCAAGACTTGTTGCACAAGGATATTGCCAAGAAGAAGGGATTGATTATGACCAAACCTTTGCACCAGTTGCAAGGCTGGAGGCCATAAGAATCTTTCTTGCATATGCAGCTCACAAGAGATTCAAGGTATATCAGATGGATGTCAAGAGTGCATTTCTCAATGGAGACATCAAGGAAGAGGTTTATGTAAAGCAACCTCCAGGTTTTATCTCTCCAACCTCTCCTGATCATGTTTTCAAATTGCATAAAGCTTTATATGGTCTCAAGCAAGCTCCTAGAGCATGGTATGAGACCTTAGCTTGTTTTTTATTAGAAAATGATTTTAAAAGGGGTAGAGTAGACCAAACTCTCTTTATTAGAACCCATAGGTCCCATATCCTACTAATACAAATTTATGTAGATGATATCATATTTGGGTCTACTGATTCAAACTTATGCAAAAAGTTCTCACAACTCATGCATTCAAAGTTTGAAATGAGTAGCATGGGTGAACTTGCTTTCTTTCTAGGATTGCAAGTTAAACAACATGTGGATGGCATTTTTATTTCTCAAACCAAGTATGCAAGAGAACTGGTTAAAAAATTTGGAATGTCTGAAGCATCTTCTATGAAAACACCTATGCCTACAAATGTTGTTTTAGATGCTGATGAATCTGGAAAACCAGTTGATCAGACAAACTATAGAGCAATCATTGGCTCATTACTTTATCTAACAGCTAGTAGACCAGACATAATGTTTGCTACATGCATTTGTGCTAGATTTCAAGTAAGCCCTGGAGAGTCCCACCTCACATTAGTTAAGAGGATTCTTAGGTATGTAAAAAGTTGTCCTAATCTAGGTCTCTGGTATCCACATGACTCAGGATTTGATCTAACTGGATTTTCAGATTCTGATTATGCTGGATGTAGAGTAGACAGGAAAAGCACCAGTGGAACTTGTAAATTCCTTGGTGATAGACTTGTCTCCTGGTTTTGTAAGAAACAAACTTCTGTGTCCACATCAACTGCTGAAGCTGAATACATGGCTGCAGGGAGTTGTTGCTCACAGATTTTGTGGATTCAAAACCAGCTCCTAGACTATGGCTACAACTTAGAGATGTCTAAAATTTTTTGTGATAATACTAGTGCAATTTGCATTGCACAAAATCCAGTTCTCCATAGTAGGACTAAGCACATAGAGATCAGACATCACTTCTTAAGGGATAATGTAGAAAAGAAGAAAATTGCACTAGAATACATTTCCACTGAACTACAAAGAGGAGATATTTTCACCAAGCCCTTGGATGAAAAGAAGCACTTCTTCTTCCTCAATCAGTTGGGAATGCTAGATGGAGACAGTATAAATTAAAACTCCAAGATTTTGAAACCCATAATTAACAGGAGTAGGAAAAATTTCATTTTAAAATTCCTCTGTCTGAGTGGTTTCTTTGAGCTCTGAACTAAGCTCGACGCTGCGTCGAACTAAGATCGACGGTCCGTCGCCCTCAAAAGCGTCGAACGTCGACCTCTACTTCTAGCGTCGAACTAAGTTCACAGCTCCCTGGCTTCCTGAGTTTTTCTCCCTTCGGTCGACGCCTTCGTTCAACGTCGACCTGAGCTCGACGTATAGCATCAGCCCAAGCGTCGAACGTCGACCTAAGCTGCACGCTGTTGAGTCGTTTCAGTTCCCCTAGAGCCTTAGAGCGTCGACCTGAGCTCGACGTTCTTTCCATTTCTGCGTCGAACCCTAGTATAAAATCATTCTTCTCCGTCGTTCGCAGTTGCGCTCTCATATTTTCTGCTCAAGCTTTCTCCCACCAACTCCTTTACTCTTGATCTTGGAAGGTATCTATTTGCAGGATAATGGCGATTGCTGCAGGTGCATTGGCGGCAATGAAGTTTGATTCAGGCTTTGACATCGACATCGACTCCTTTGATGGATCATCGCAGAATTTTCTGGATATTCTGGAGCTATTCAAAGAGCAGCACCTGGTTAACTTCATGACAACCAGGATTCCTCTTCCAGAATCTGAAATCAAAGAGTGGATTTTTACTGCAGTGAATTCAGATATCAGTACGATGACTGGAACAATTTCAGGGAATGAGGTAGCCATTTCTCCTCAAATCATTTCAGAGGTTTTCGGTTTTGCTGTTGGAGATGATGAGATAGAACTCTCTGTGGAAGAGTTTGCTGTGATGCTAGACAGAATGGGGCATAATTCTGGTAACCCCTCTAAACTTTTAAAAGTTAACCTAGCTATTGAGTTTAGGCTGTTAGCAGATATCACAGGCAAAGTAATTTGTGCAAAGAGGACTGCACATGATGCCATTACTAGGCATCAGTTTTGCATTATGGCTGCAATTTTGGATAAGAAGCATCCCAATTGGGGTTTGATTGTTTTTGATATGATTAAGAAGAAACTGGATAAGAACTTTGTCCACTTTGGAAGGGTTCTTGGTTTGATTCTGAACCACTGTTGCCCTCAGTTGCTTGTGTCCTCAAAGAAGCACATCAATGCTTCTAAGAGGCTCACTTGTGCACTGATTGGCAAGTGGGACAGGAAGATTGTGAACTCCAGGGCAGCTGCAGCAATGAGGACTTCTGCAGACACTAGGACTGTAGAGGTCACTCTTCCTCAGTCTACTGGCCCAGAAGTAGGGATTTTGCCATCTTCCTCCTTCATCCTCCCATCCTCTTTCATTCCTACAACAACAATCATCTCATCCACTCAACCCATCCCTTCATCCATTTCTACTATTGCATCCTCCATTCCTCCACTCATCAATTTCCATCCCCTCCACTCTTTTCCTACCATGAGCTTGGACTCTTCATCTCATGAGGACATCCTTTCCCTTGACATTCATGATGAATCCTTCATGGATGCCTCTCCCTCCTCTCCTCATGACTTCCACCCTTCATCAACTTTTTCAGAACTTCTTCTATCCTCCATCCATGAACCAGCCATCCCTCCCATGTATGCACCACCAACAACATCTTCTACCTTCACCTTCTCTGCTGCTCCCTCTACCTCTACTCAAGTCCCACTTGAGCAAGTAGATCTTTTGCCTTTGGCCAATAAGCTATTTGATATTTTGGCCCCTAGGCTCTCCTCTCTATTGGATGCCAAGTTGGCTCCTCTAGTCCTTTCCCTGAGCTCTCTCTCTGCCTCAGTCTCTTCCCTCTCATCCTACCTGGCATGCCCTTCTTCTGGGGGCCTAGAGTCAGCTGCCACTGATTCTAGGCAGGGGGAGATGTCAGCAGAAAAAGAGCTGCAGCCTTCAGCAGTACAGGTAGTACAGGTTTGTTCAGAGACAGTTTCAGCAGTAGAAGTTCAGATGACCTCTGAGGCTCCTCCTCAAGGTTCAGTTCAGATGATCAGCAGTGCCTTAGACTTCCAGAGCTTCTACCTTCCAGCACATCTTCACTTCAGAAACTACAGCCTCCTGCCTCCTCAAGAAGACCTGTCTAGGGCCATTGTCCCTTTTCAGAAGATCATTCCATCCTCCTTGGCTGTTGATGCCATGATCCTTGATGAAGCAGTGGTAGCTGTGGCTCCTGCTTGTGATGATGTTGTTGTTGAAGCAGTAGTAGCTGCTAAGACTGTTCCCTCAGAAACTTCAGGTGATTTGATTGAGACACCAGATGAAGTTGAGACCATTGTCTCCCAAGTTCTTCAGGAACTAGCCACCTCAGCCTCTATGGCTCCTGAGGCTATTCCCTTTCCTGCAGTGTTAGACTCCTCTTCTACACTGTCAGTAGACCTTCCTCCAGTTACTTCTTCAGCTGCTCCAGCCCCCATCAATTTTCCTATCTCAAAGAGAACCTACATAGATCCTTATGATGAATCTCAAAGCTCAGAGGATGAATTTGCAACTGATTCTGATGACTCCTCTACAACCATTGCAAGGAAGAGGAAAGCAAGATCCAAAGCAATGAAAAGAGTTCCATTGGCTAGAGCCACAGATCATGACATCCCTTACTACATCAAGTACAACTGTGAAATCCTGAGCCATGGATGCAATATTCTCTAAACCAAAGAAAGGCAATGAAGAAGAAAAGAAAGTTCAATGAAGGCCCCTCCAAGCCTGTCCATCTGCCTCCACCTCCACCTCCTCCAGATGCAGGTGCAAGTGCAAGCCTCTCTTCCAATCCTGCCCCATCATCTCTGCATGGCAAGACCTATCAGTCAAGAAGATCCCAAGGGTATAATCAGCAAAGGGGAAACCAGCAAAGAGGATACAACAATAGAGGCAGGCAGTCCAGAGGAAGATCAGGATCTCAACCTTACCAAAGGGGAGGACCCATTGATCCAACCTCTGGTCCCTATCCTTACAGACCCAGAGTTGACTTGACTCCAAGAACTCATCAAGAACACTCTGCCAACAGATATGAACCAGCTATTCCTTTTGAAGATCCTACTAAAACTCCAGCTTATTGGAAGGCCAGGATGACTGAGATGGCTGCTCTGAATGAGATTGACAGAGCTAGAGCAAAAGGTCTGGACACCTCTCACATCAGCACCATGTCATATCAAAGGAGAGAAGAATTGGAGAAATACAACTCAAAGAAATTCTTTGATTCTGATAAGTATATGCAGCTTCATCCTGCAGCTGTACCAACTAGTGGAAAAAGTCAGAAATCCTTAGGTGCAGCTGAAGATTACAGATCCAAGAAGGATGCTACAAATCCTAACAGGGAAATCATCTTCAAGGCAAGTGATCAAGACAAAGCTCCAAAGGAAAAGTAATGTAAGGTGTTTTATCTCTTTTTCTCTGCTGGATACAGGACATTAAACACTATTGCTGCTATATAGTGTTATATATATGCTGTTTTATTCTGTCATATGTCTGGTTGTATTTTATTCAGTTTTGTCTTTACTTCTTTTTGAATCCCTAAATTCATGTAAATAGTAATCCTAATCCAAATAGGGGGAGATTGTTGGAACACCCTATTACTATTTGGGTCAGGATGACTATATTTCTATAGGGATTTTGTGTTGTGACCTCCTTGTTGTTATAAAGGTCACATAGGTTAGTTAGTGTCTTCTTCAGCTCGACGCAGAGTCGACCTCAGCTCGACGCAGAGTCGACCTCAGCTCGACGCTGAGTCGACCTCAGCTCGACGTGGAGTCGACCTCAGCTCGATGTTCCGTCAAGCCCAGCTCTGCTTTCTGAAACCACTCTCTGGCCGACGTGTGTCGTGCTCAGATCGACGTTTTATTGTGAGCTCGACGTTTTCCAGACTCCCGTCAGTTTTGAATAGGAATTCAAATTCCTTCTGTCAGAACAATTAATGCTGAAGATTTATTGGCCGTTACAGCAAATCTGGTGCATGGCTCAAGGAATTTTCTAAGGAATGTTTGCCTGACACTTCCTTTGAGGCATGGACATTTAAAGAAAGCATTTAATGCTCATTGCCAACGGCTATCAAAGACTCAGAAGAAGAACACAGAGATATAATTCTATCAGTTAACAGAGAACAACAAGAATTCTTCCACTTGCTCTCTGTGATATTCATTCAAGCTTACACACAGGAATTCTGATTGCTTCAGACACAACCATCCAACTTGTTTGGATCATCTTTTGCTGGAGCAGATCAGATCATTGAAGACCTGTCACCCTTGTGCAAAGCTCTTCTTCCTGAACTACTTCTTGATCTCAGGGGGAGCTTTGACAACATCAACAGATCCACTTTGCTTCTCTCTACTTATTGATAGAGAAGACAACATCAGCTTTTTCTTTTTCTTTCTGTACAGGGTTTTAACTCCCTTCAAAAGTTACCTTTGGTTTTGCTGAAACCTGATCAAAAATCAGCCCTTTGGTTTGTGAGAACCTGGTCAAAAACTCTCTGGTGCTCAAGACACCTGATCAACTCATCTTGAAGTGGATTCCTATCAAGGGTGATAGAAGAGTGGACTACCCAAGATTTTGGGGAACCACTATAGCTCCTTGTGTATTCTGGTTGCTTGTTTCTTTGTGTTTTGCTTTGTGCTGTGTTTCTCTTCTTGCTTTGATTAATTGCTATATCACCATACACTAAGTAAATCTAAGCCTTCTCTCCACACAAGTTTTAATTTACAAAACTATTTTAAATCACTCTATTCACCCCCCTCTAGAGTTAGGATTGATCTTATCCCTCACTTTCACCATGCATGGGCCAAATCTTCCAAAACACTCGGTCCCCCACCTGGAACTCCAACCGACGATGTCAGGCGTCATAGTACTTAGCCTGTCTGCTCTGCGCCTCTAACATCCTGTCTCTGATCAGTCTCACCCGAGCCTCGATGTTTTCAACAAAATCCGATCCCAACGCCTTCGAATCCTCGTCCTGAATCCAAGAAAGCGGGGTCGTGCATTTCCTTCCATACAAGGCTTCGTAAGGCGCCATCCTGATGCTGGACTGGTAGCTGTTGTTATAGGAAAACTCAACTAGGGGTAAGAGCTTCTCCCACAGTTCCTCGCGGTCCAAAATGCATAGCCTCAAAAGATCTTCCAGCGTCTGATTGGTGCGTTCCGTCTGCCCATCCGTCTTGTGATGGAATGCGGTAGTGAAGGTTAATCGCGTGCCTAAGTAAGCCTGCACGGATCTCCACTCCCTGGAAGTGAACCGGCCATCCCGATCCGACACGATCGTCTTGGGCACCCCGTTATATCGAACAAACTGCTCCACAAATCTCCGCACTAATACTCCCACAGAGTCATCCTTCCTGATCGAAATGAATCTGGCCACCTTCGTCAACCGATCAACGATGACCCAAATCTATTCGTTTCCTGTCCGTGATCAGGGGAGTCCATGAATAAAATCCATCGCGATGTCCTCAAATTTCCACTCCGGCACCGGGAGTGGCTATAGCAAATCCAGCGTGGTTCCTGCACTCCGCCTTCACCAACTGGCATGCCTCGCAATGAGTCACGAAATATGTAATATCCTTCTTCATCCCTGGCCAAAATATCGTCTTCTTAAAGTCTGCTGTCATCTTGATGATCCCCGGGTGTATAGAATATCTGCTACAACGTGCCTCCGCCATGATGTCCTCCCGAATCTGGCCTCCTGCGGGTATATAAACCCTGCCTCTGAAATATAGCAATCCACCTCTCAGTGAATAATCTCCCGTCGAACCCTCCTCCAAGGCTTGCAATACCAGCTCTGCCCATGCATCTGTCTTCTGTCCATCCCGGATGCGGTCCGGAATATCATATATGGCAACCATTGATGTTAAATACTCCATATACAGCTCTGGATCATTCTCGGACACTAGGGATATCTGCATATCTCTGAAGGACCAAACTAGCTCCATGGACATCAGTTGTGATCCCTTTCCTGAGGTACCTCCTCTTCGGCTCAAAGCATCTGCCACCACGTTTGCCTTCCCAGGGTGGTAGTGCATGGTGTACTGGTAATCCGACAGGAACTCCACCCAACGTCTCTGTCTGATGTTGAGTTCCTTCTGTGTGTCCACGTATTTCAAGTTCCTGTGATCTGAGAAGATGTCACAGTGAACCCCGTAGAGATAGTGTCTCCAAATCTTCTGAGCAAAGATAACTGCACCCATCTCCAGATCATGCACCGGATAGTTCTTCTCATGTATCTTCAGCTGTTGGGAGGCTTAGGCTATTACATGCCCGTTCTACATAAGAACGACACCCATCCCCTTGTAGGAGGCATCTGTATACACCTGGAATCCCTCCCTTCCCGATGGAAGAGCGAGAATGGGAGCCGAGGTAAGCCGACTTTTCAACTCCACGAAGGCCGCCTCGCACTGTGGCATCCAAACGAAAGGGGTTTCCTTCTTCGTCAGGGATGTAAGAGGGAGTGCAATCCGGGAAAATCCTTCGACGAACTTTTGGTAATATCCAAAAAGTCCCAAAAAGCTCCGTACATCCGTGGCTGTCTTCAACGGTGGCCAATCCTGAACTGCCCGAATCTTGGTCGGGTCTACTACCAACCCAGCATCGCTGATAATATGACCTAAGAAGGCCACCTCCTTTAACCAAAACTGGCATTTGCTAAACTTCGCGTACAGCTGATGCTCCCGTAGCCTCTGTAGAGTCAATGTCAGGTGTCGTGTATGCTCCTCCTCCGTCCTTGAGTAGATGAGGATGTCGTCAATAAATACGATGACGAATACATCCAAATACTCCTCGAATACTCTGTTCCTGAGGCTTGTAAATGCTGACGGCGCATTTGTGAGCCCGAAGGGCATCACTGTAAACTCAAACAGTCTGTATCTACTACTGAAGGCGGTCTTCGGAATGTACTCCTCTCGAATCCGTAGCTGGTAATAACCTGACCTCAAGTCAAGTTTTGAGAAGAAGTGTGCTCCTTCCAGTTGATCAAACAACTCGTCAATCTGTGGCAGCGGGTATGTATTCTGGACCGTCAGTCTGTTCAACGCTCGATAATCAATACATAAGCGGAGACTTCCGTCCTTCTTCTTAACGAATAGCACTGGGGCTCCCCACGGTGATTAGCTTGGCCGGACAAACCCTGTCTGTACTAGTTCCTGCAACTGACTTCATAATTCTGTCAACTCTTTCGGGGCCATTCGGTAAAGGGCCCTAGATGCCAGCTTGGCCCCCAGCACAAGCTGTATCTGGAAGTCCTGCTCTCGGTGCGGAGGTAGTCCTGGCAGTTTCTCTGGAAAGATGTCAGCGAAATCTCGCACCACCGAGATGTCTGTCACAGACTCCTTGACTTCTATCATCTCAAATAGAATCTAATAAACCTCCTCTCCCTGCAGATGGGCCTTAACAGCCTGTACTGAAGATAAGAGTATACGGGAGGCAGGTCTTATACCTTCGGTGACAATGAAAGAGTCCCCGTGTCTCACGGTGATTCTCTTTGCTTGGCGATCAATCTGGGCATGGTTCCAGTGCAGCCATGCCATGCCCATGATCAGGTCGTAGTCCGTCAGCTTCAAAAGCGTCGCTGGAGCCTCGAACGCCTTTCCACCAATTTCTGCCTCCATATTGCAGTGGTCTGAGGTAAGGAGTTCAGATCCATCAGGTAGTCGCACCCTCATCTTCGAGCCCTTGAATCGCTCCACGCCTTCTAGTCCTTCTACGAACGTCTCCGACACAAATGAGTGAGTAGCTCACGTATCGAAAAGCATGCGGGCAGGCTTGCCACTGATGAAGACTATACCTGGGGTGATTAGATGTCTTTGTAACACCCCGAAACTCAAAAGAGGGACGTGTGACGTTTTGAGCCCAGTCTGAATTTTGGAGCAGGTGTCACGGGCGTGACACGGGCGTGACACGGGCATGTCACGGGCGTGACACAAGCGTGTTCGGCCACGGGTCATGTGGTTGACGTTTTGACGATCGGATATCATCGAGTTGAGGCACACGGCCTGGGACACGGGCGTGTCCCAGGGCGTGTCACTTTGGGCAGTTTTCTGAGTCATGTACACGGGTCATGACACGGGCACAGACACGGGCGTGTCACATGTGACACGGGCGTGTCGGGCGCCGTATCGCAGGCCGTGTCCTCCTCGGGAAACAAATGTTGGCAGTTGTGCACGGTCCATGACACGGGCCCAGACACGGGCGTGTCACATGCGACACGGGCGTGTCGGGTGCCGTGTCGCAGGCCGTGTCCTTCTCGGGTTGGGAAAGCTGGCTGATTGCACACGGGGGGGGGGGGGGGGCATGACACGAGTCTCGACACGGGCAAGTCACATGTGACACGGGCGTATCAGAGGCCGTGTCGAATGCTGTGTGCTGGTTTTCGAGTCGGTCGAGACGGCGAATGGGTGACACGGCCATGTACACGGCCGTGTTGCAACCCGTGTTCGGCTTAGATTTTCTAATTTGAGGCCTAATCGTGGCCGTTCATTTCCTTGGCTTTGGATCCGACAATAGGGGGCTGCTCCTGGGTGGTTTTAGCCGGGATAAGGGTTTCAAAACCCTCATTCTCTTTTTCCATTCTCTCTCTAAGGGTTTAGAGAGAAGGGAGAGTAAGGAAGAGGTTGGAGGCCAAGATCCGGCCGCCGGTGGAGCGTCGGAGCTCCGAATCGCTATCCGAGTCAAGATCCGTGGAGGTGACGCCGTTGCGGTGCTTTCCAACCGCATAGTTTTTCATGGCGTCGCGGAAGAACGCAAGGGTAATGATTTCTCATCCTTGGGCATGTGAAGCCCTTTTTCCCTTTGCATAGGAAGCCCTCTCTCGCGAGTGAGCGAAGAGTTGGAGCGTTCCTTGGGGTAGATATGTAAAGTCCCCCTTGTATAGAGTCCGTATGCAAAAACGGACATAGGAATTGTGTGTGAAGCCTATCCGGACAAGTAGAGCCGGATCGGTGATGTTGCATTCCATATGAACCGGGGAAGACTCCGGGTGTTTGGGCATTTTTCGGGTTTTCTACGTGGTAGATTGCAATAGGGAGCCTTGGAGATTAACTCCAAGGTGCACCCGGAAATCTGGGCAAAAGCGAGTTTTGCCAACACGATGGCCGGGGAGCCAACGTGAACATAATCAGGTTATGGGATTGTTGTGGCAGAAACGGGACTCGGTGAGTCTTGACCTGCGCATATGGCTTAAATTGCCGTTGCGATATGAGCACGGGTCAGGCGGAACCGTACCCGATCTATGTCGTTTGGTGGGACCATTGGCATGGATGAGAGTCTTCGGCGGTCTATGGCTTAAATAGTCGTGACAAAGGCCAAGAAGACAAATTGCTCATATGGTTGGCCGTCCAAGGGGCGGTGGTGGAACGGGAACGTCTATGGCTTGAATTGATGTGACGTTGGCCGGTTCGCCGTGAATATGCCCTGTGTGCACGAGGTGTGTGGCTGTGCGAGCCTACGCCTGTGATGAGTGTGTTTACACTAATAAATTGCCTATACTAATAAAGTGCAGGGAAAGAGCATCGCCGCCCCGATTTTGGGGGCGGGATCGTTATAATTTGTTCAGCATAGCTGACTGTTGCTTTTGTTTGCCACCGGGCGGTGGTTTGTGCTTGCAGGTGTTGCGGAGCCGAGCGGAAAATAGCGGGCTAAAGCCCATATTGCGGTGCTGGCCCTCGAAGGCCTACCTTTCTTTATGTTTTCCGTTTATCTCATGTATGGCCGGCCTGCGAGCCGAAATATGAAAGACACTTTTGTTGAGAGAACTATTGTAAGGCCATATGGCCGGTACTTTTGTATTCATCATTCCTAGTTTATCTAAGTAGTGGACATTCGTGCTTGGCATGGTTCTTTTATTTGTGCAACTTAAGAAATTGCTTTCGCTAGAATGACTCTGTGTAGGACGTTGGTGATTGGTTTTATGGTTTCAACGCGTAACCAACCGGTCTGTCCGTAGTATATGGCGTCGGGCCCCGGCCGGACCTACTGCTATATGCTATGCGACGGATAAGGGTGTTACAGTCTTAGGGTTCTATAACGAGTTTTTTCTTTCCTTATTAATCTATCTAGTGCGGTTCTAAGGTTTAACAACTGAGAGGGAAATTCTATGAAAATAACGAAACATTGCAGCGTACCTGCTATGACCTGCTCTGGATTCAGAGGCTGCGTAAGGTCCAAAGCATACACCGGCTCCCTTTCTTGTCTACGATCTCCCCCCTAGTATCCACATCCTCGGCCGCGTCCTCGACCTCCAAAATGCTGAGCAGGTGGGCCACCCTATGGTGCTGGAGGTGGTGCCCCCCTCATGGGGCAGTTCCTCCGGAGGTGCTCAATCTGATGACAATGGAAGCACTTTGGTGGGGGATACTCCATACCCCCGGGTCTCGGCATCTCCTGCATCTGAAGAGGTTGTGGGGCCAATATCACCTGCTCCCTCGACTCCTGCCTCACTTCCTGACGAGGCTGGTCCTCTGTCCTTCTCCCATCAGGTATAACACCTCGCCGCTGATCATTTCTGGCTCTCCGGCCCTGATCCTCTGCTTGCCGCTTCCAGCCCCGAGTGGTGTGCCAATTAGCCTCAATCCTCTTTTCCATCTCCAAAATCCGGGAGATAAGCCCGTCGGATACAAACAACAAAGCCTCTCTCAAGTCCTCCTGCAGGCCCTTATAGAACCTCTTGATGTACCCTGCTTCGTCCAGCTGGTAAGAATCTGTATATCGAGCCAAATGGTCGAACTCCCAATGGTACTCCACCACCGTCCTGGTGCCCTGCTTCAGCTGTAAGAACCGCTCTTCCAACTCATCCCTGGCCGACTGCGGAATAAAATGCTCCAGCAGTGCGGCCCTGAACTCTTCCCACGTAACTTCCGCAACCTCCCTATCGGCAAACGTTGTGTCCAGCAGCGTCTTCCACCACCTCTTGGCATGGGACTCCAGGCAAGAGACAACCAAAGCCACCGTCTCCTCCCTAGGGCACCGTATCCCGGTCAGCATCTCGTATATAATATCCAGCCACTCTTCCGTCCAAACCGCCGACTCTGTCCCCAAGTAGGACGGGGGAGAAAGTCCTCAGAAGATGCTCAACCAGTTGGCCCCCGGGTTTGGCTGCGAGACCGGAACCTGCTGGGCCCTGAAAGCCTCCAGAATGGCTGTCATGGTCTACCCCATCTCTGACTATAGGAACGGAGTGGGGACCGGGGGAGGTGGTGCATCATTCAGAGTCTGCTGGACTCCGCCCTGTGGTGTAGGCTGTGATGGAGGTTGAACATCAAAAATCATTTGTAAGCAATTGACTCAAGCCTAATTAATAGTGGACAATTACATGTGATCCCCACATGGGCACACTACGCTTCCGCTGTTTAGTTTGTCCTCAAACTAAACCTGTGTGGGGGTGACCCAGGGATTTTGTGTACTGCTTCCTTTTCCCATCGAGGTTTCCTCTGATACCACTTGTAAGACCCCATTTTTTTTTCTTTTTAAACACCGGTGTCTTAGGCAAAGTATCTCCAAAAATTCCCATTTTTGGACAGCCTCTAGGTACGACTAAGAGTAACGCCCTGCCCAAATTTCAGGTCATTTGGACAAGGGACGAAGAGTGGGCATTCATTTTAGTTCCTGCCTAACTCTAGGTATAGCCCCCACTAAAACGGGTACTGCGGTCAAACCACTTACCCAAACGAGTTGAAATAAATTTTAAATTAATCTAGACTCGAAGAGCTACAACTTTTGTGACTGAACATTTTTCCTAAATAGGCCTCTAAGTGCCTTATTTTACAACATCAAAATGCGCCCATTTAATGTATATTTTCCATATATTCTATATTCATAATTTTTATATTATAAAAATATCTTTACTATTCATCTTCTACAGAACCCGAAATCCTGAACTCAGAAAACTCATATTTCCTGTAACTCTTCCGCGATCCGTCGCCGGCCGTTCGGTCACTTCCCTGGCCAGCCACCACCACCACCACCTCCGTCGAAGCGATGGCTATTGGTCGGCGGTGGTTCGGCCGCCGGAGGTGGCGATTTCCGGTGTAACGTCCCAATTCGCGCTAGGCCCCTTGATTGCGTATTTGAGTCAAGGGGGCTGTGGTGAGCCCAATGGGGGATGTGGGTGAACAGGTGCGAACGTACGGGAAATGAGGAAAACAAGGCAAAATGGCATTTCTGGCTGACACGGGTATGGACACGGCTGTGTCCATACCCATGTGCCTCATAAAATTAGGCTTACCAGTCAGAGAGGTACACGGGTATTGGGACACGGCGTGTCCCTACCCATGTGCCGAGGACACGGGTCAAGACACGGCCGTGTCTCTACCCGTGTGCCGCAACCCTGACCCGGCGGAAAGATGTTCTGGGATGAACACGGCCCTAAACACGGCAGGCGACACGGCCGTGTCACCTGAACACGGGTAGGAACACGGCCGTGTGCCTACCCGTGTCTGCGGTGTATAAAAAGGAAAAAGTTGTGAAACCCTAGCATTTCATCCCCTTTCTTCAGCCCCGAAATTTCTGAGGGAGTTCTCTTGGCTGGAGGAGGAAGAGCTTGCCGGAGCCATCCTTGGAGGAATCAAAACGCCGCCACCGTCAAGGGAAAAACAATGCCGCCGCGAAGGAGTGCGAGGCTCATGGCCGGCCATGGTGGTACCGCTGGTCTTGAGGTGAGCTTCCTCCCCTCTCCCTTGGTGCTAGATCTATAGTTATTTTAGGAGAGACACCGACTCCATAGAGTCTTGATGGTGAGGAGGAGAGTTCTTAGGATAAGCCATGCCTAGGTTTTCTAGGCTTAGTCTCCCTCAACCTTCTCATCCTTCAAAGTGGAGATGAGAGGGGTTTTCGTTGAGGGTTTGGCTTTGAAAGGAGAAATAAGGTTGGGTGTGATTTCTGGAGAAGTTTATGCGAGGTCGTTGCAAGGAAGAAGATGAACGGATGCCGTTCATCTCGCCTTAAGATGCGTGCAGAAATCTGATTTCTACATGCGGCGACCTTCGTGGCCGATTTCGGAGGTGTTCTGGCCAAATTTGGGTGATTGACTCAACACGAAAGTCGTAGCCCTTGAAATTACCTTTCCAACGAGTGGTTGCTCGTTTCCATGCGATACCTGTAGCCACGGGAAAGCTGGTTCGAGTCCGCTGCGTTCGGGAAAATTCCTGTACAGGAAACTGTTTCCTATACGTGTTCGAGTTGAATTTCTGGTATGTTGCGACCAGATCTGGGCGATCGACTCAACACGAAAGTCGTAGCCCTCGCGAATACCTTTCCAACGAGGGGTTGTGCATTGTGATCGGATTCCTGTAGCTCCGGGAATCCCAGTTTTAGTATCAGGCTATCCTATGTTAATGCACTTGTTAATTTATAATGCTAGCACTCTTGCAATGATTGTGATTTGCTCATTTGTTATCTTGCTCCCATATATCTATAATGTTGTTGTTACTATAATTTAGCATGGTTACTCATTTGGTTGTGTAATAAGGAATAACCATGCAATGGTAGAGAAATGGATTGGATGGGAAGGCTAGATATTAGGAGTTGGGATTGGTATAGGGTATATTTACACAATTTGGTGTTGAACATATCTATTATGCGTAGTGTTGAGGTGAATTCATTGTATAGGTGGGCGTGAGTATGATGAATACTGTGCGAAGAGTACTTTGTAACCGTAATCCGAGCTCAAGGGGTTTATTAACAACCGATGCTTCGAGTGGTAGTCTCCCTACGGGTAGCATCGAGTGAGTTGTTTTGGGGCATGTGATGTGCGACGATTCATCGTGTCGCACTATTGAGATAATGACTGTGGCAGGTCTATGGGTTCTCCAGTTGTCACACCGATGGGAGCCAATGGGTAGACCTTGGGCGGTAGGGTTAGATACTTGGTGTCCATAACCCGAGATCTCCTCCGCGCCATGAGAACGGTTGGGCTTGCACCTCGTGCGTTTCCGAGGTTCCATCCGGTTCGAAATCAAAGGCCAGGTTGGGCTGTGTTCTTGGTGCACATTTACCCAAGACCCCTTCTGAGTCGTAGTACGCATGTGAGCTCCGCTGTTGTGTTCTTAGCGTTGAGGCGTACAGGGGCCTAGGTTAGGTAGTGTGATACCACCTAGTAGTGGAGACGCCCGCTCCACTGTCGCCGTCTGGCCACGACGGACGACGCCTGAGAGGTTAGCTACCTGCTCGAAAAGTGGGAACTTCAAGTCTGTGTCGACATAGAAACTTGCATGTGCGTGCGCATAATTCGGTCATAGCATAACATTCATATCATGTCATTCATTGCATACACAAGATCCTCATCGTATAAGTTTGTATGGGCACTCTTATACGATGAGTTACTTTACTGTTAAGCCGATCCTTAACTTATAAGTTTGTATGGGCACTCTTATAAGTTAAGTTACTATTCTGATTAATTATACCTGCCGTCATATATTATTGATATTTGTAGAACTGCTAGTTGTGTAGCGTAGTTTATACTCCACCATATTTACAGTCACCTGTTTGTTTACTTGCTTATATATATATATATATTGTACCTTTGTTCCTTTCTCCGCCAGGTGCCGAGGAGTCGCCGGGGGAGCGGATGTGAAGCCACTTAGTCTTATGACTAACGGTTGCTACGTCTTCCTTTTTAGGAGGAAACCCCGCAGGTAGAGCAGCAACGGACTATGCAGCAGGGCAGCCAGGCCCGGATGATAGGACCTGAGGTGGTGGTGCCATCGGCACCGTCAGTGACAGTCGTGAGTGTTATCATGTAGCCGTTTGGCAAAACATTTCTAGACTCTTGTTCTTTTGTACAAGCCTGTTGTGCTTGTTATCTTCCGCTCTTATGGACTTAAACTTAGCTGTGAATTGAACTGCTTTACTTTTCTGTTATGGTTGGGTTGGCATAATTGTTGTGATATGGATTGTAGCCGGCAGAATAGGCGTCTTGTGGTAAAGGCTAACTCGTGTGTTAGTGCTACCGCAAGGCGGCGGTTTCGGGCATAAGACTCCCCTCGTGCCGTGTTTTGTGTTCCGGGAGGGGGGGTCTTACAAATGGTATCAGACTTAGCCGATCTTCACCTACAGCAGTCAGGTAACAATGGGCCACTCCCGTTCGATTAGTCGGTTTGGGGACAAACCGACTTAGCGGAAGCAGTGGTGTGCCCATATGTAATTCACACTAAGTTGTCCAACTTTGACATTAGTTTTAGCCAACCTGACCCTAATTTGTACCTTGCGTATAGGTCCCAGCGCAGGTGGAGCCGGTTGGGGGCACTCCTACCCCTTCCGTCCCTTCACAATTCCAGCAGTCGGAACTGGGACAAACGCTGTCAGCCATATTGGATGCATTTAAAGCCCAGCAAGCTCCGGTGCAACAACAAGCGCCAGGCTCCAACTGGTTGAGCACCTTCCGTGCCCTGTCCCCTCCTGCCTATCTTGGGACAGAATCGCCGGTGCGCACCGAGGAATGGCTTGATACCGTGCAGGAATTGATGGTTGGCATAAGATGTCCGAACAGCATGGCGGTGACATTGGTAGTGACGCTGCTAGAGCTGCACGCCAAAAGGTGGTGGAAGTCCCTCATGGGCTCCACCTTCCAAGGGCGGTTGTACACGGACATCAGTTGGAACGAGTTTACCGAGGCTTTTCTGGATCACTTCATCCCTTCTTCTGCTCGGGATGGACTTGAAGAAAAATTTCTGCAGCTGAAGCAGGGATCGAAATCGGTAACGGAGTACCAGAGGGAGTTCCAACACCTCGCTAGGTTTGCCGACTCCTATGATTTGGACGATAGAGGCTACGCGAAGCGCTTCTACAAAGGATTAAGGGACCCCCTGAGGCAGGCCCTTTTGTTTATAGCCGATGCAAGCCTGGCAGAAATCATTGACATGGCAAAGAGACTGGAGGCGGACCACATGGGATGTGGCAAGAGACCTGCGGAAGGAGTAATTGAAGTCGGCCCTAGTAATAGAAGGCGGAATGATCATGGCAGAGGAAGGGGAAACCACAGAGGCGGTCGGTGGGTCAACCGGAACTATCGGGTGGAGTACCCAATTCCGCAACAACTACCTTTACCACCACCACCGCAGCAGCAATATTATCAACAACCTGGGGGCCGACGTGAGGTGATATGTTTTGAGTGCAACCAACCGTGGCATGTCCGACGAGTTTGCCCGCGACTGATCGGGGGTGCTCCTATTGCTCCCCCTCTAGTAGCTCCACGGGGGCGAGGGCACATGCGTGGCCGAGGAAGAGGACCACCAGGGAGAAATCAAGGACATGCACGGGAGCATGTATTCGCATTGGATATGACTCAGGAGAGAAATCCGCAGGAAGTCATCACCGGTACGTGCAAAATTTATTAATATTATATGACTTGTTAGATTTACGATACAAATGATACGCGCAATTTTGAATGGTGATTACATTTTTGGAACCTAGGCACTGTCATGGTTAGCGGGAGACCCGCCTATACGTTATTTGACATGGGTGCGTCTCACTCGTTCATTTCGGCGGACTTCGTGAAGGACTTGGAGGGAGTGCAACACTTCACGGGCACTACTCAAAGGGTGCGCCTTCCGGACGGCTCTGAGATGACGTCGTCAGCAAGTTGCGACTTCGACACCCTTATTGGAGGAAAGTTCTTTGAAACTCCGGCTACAGTGTTAAGAATCCCGGAGTTCGATCTCATCCTGGGCATGAGGTGGTTGAACTGGCACCACGCCAGGATCAATTGTGCGGAGAAGCAAGTTATGTTGAGGCATGGAGACTCGGAAGTCATCTTCCAAGGTATTAAATTCGCACCCCGTAAATTATTATCTTCAATCCAAGTTATGAAATCTCATATGGAAGGGGACGAGGTCTATGTAATTTGCTTCGAGTTGAAGAAATTGACATTAGAGGTCAAGGATGTGCGGGTGGTGCGAGAATTTCCCGAGGTATTTCCCGAGAAATTGCCGGGACTACCCCCGCATAGGGAAGTGGACTTCCAAATCAAGCTAATTCCGGGTGCCAAGCCTGTCTCGCGAGCTCCATACCGAATGGCTCCGAAGGAACTTGCAGAGTTTAGAGTCCAGCTTCAGGAATTGGTGGAAGCAGGGTTCGTTCGCCCAAGCTCGTCGCCTTGGGGAGCGCCCGTTTTGTTCGTCAAAAAGAAGGATGGCACCCTGCGGTTATGTATTGATTATCGAGAGTTGAACCGGTTAACGGTGCGGAACACCTATCCCCTACCACGCATTGATGAATTATTTGATCAATTGGTGGGATCGTATTGGTTCTCCAAGTTAGATCTGCGTTCGGGATATTATCAGCTGAGGATACAAGAAGATGACATTCAGAAGACGGCGTTCAGTTCGAGATATGGTTTGTATGAATTCACCGTGATGCCGTTTGGGCTCACAAATGCCCCTTCCGCCTTTATGAGCTTGATGAACAAGGTGTTCAGCCCTTATTTGGACATCTTTGTCATCGTGTTCATCGATGATATCGTAGTCTACTCCAAGACTGAAGCGGAACACACCGAACATCTAACTTTAGTGCTGAGGAAACTAAAGGAGCACACTTTGTTTGCCAAGTTCAGCAAATGCGAGTTTTGGCTTCGAGAGGTCGCGTTCTTGGGCCATGTGATTAGTGGGGCGGGGCTAGCTGTAGATCCGGCCAAGGTGCGGGCCGTGAAGGAGTGGTTGCCATTGAGGTCAGCGGCCGACATACGGAGCTTTCTTGGACTTGCCGGGTACTATCGCAAGTTTGTGAAAGGCTTCTCGAAGATCGCCCTTCCCCTTACTACGCTGACCAAGAAGGGTGTGCCGTTTGAATGGACGCCCCAGTGCGAAGCTGCATTCCAAGAGTTGAAGGACAGATTGACGACTGCACCCATCCTAGCTCTTCCATCTGGGAAGGAGGGCTTTCAAGTTTACACGGATGCGTCGTATAAAGGGATGGGAGCTGTGTTGATGCAGAATGGGCATGTGATCGCTTATGCTTCAAGACAGTTGAAGAAGCATGAAGCCAGCTACCCGGTGCATGATCTAGAATTGGGAGCGGTGGTATTCGCCTTGAAGATTTGGAGGCATTATTTATATGGCGTCCACTGCGAGATCTACTCGGATCACAAAAATCTGAAGTACGTTCACACCCAAAAGGAGTTAAACTTGAGACAGCGGCGGTGGTTGGAGTTCTTGTGCGACTACGAATTCACCTTGAATTACCACCCCGGGAAGGTTAATTCCGTAGCTGATGCCTTGAGCCGAAAGGCACCGGGAACGAGCACGGAATCCCGCTTGATGAGGATGGAGTTAATCCGGACACTGCAAGAGATGGAAATCACTTTGGTCTTTAAGAATTGATCGGAAGAGTATACAGAATATTTGGCCGCGTTGAGTATAGTTTGCAACATACGAGACCGGATCCGGACGGAACAAAAGAAGGATGCGGCTTTAACCCCGGCTTTCAAGTCAATGGAGGATGGGACTACAGAAGAATACTCCCTAAAAGACAGCCTCGTCCATTTTCGTGGCCGGCTTTACATCCCCGAAGGTGACAACATTCGGGAGGATATTCTAAAGGAGGCCCATTGCTCCAAGTACTCGGTGCACCCGGGGATCGCGAAGATGTACACCGATTTGAGAAAGACATTGTGTTGGCCGGGCATGAAGAGGGATGTCAAGTACTTTGTTACTCATTGTGTGGCCTGTCAAATGGTGAAGGCGGAATGCAGAAGCCCCGGTGGAATGCTACAGTCGTTGCCCATCCCCGAATGGAAATTTGAGGACATCTCCATGGACTTCGTCCATGGGTTACCTCGCTCGAGCTCGGGGAATGATTCTGTGTGGGTGATAGTTGACCGGTTGACCAAGGTAGCCCGATTTATCCCAATGAAGAAGGAGGCGCAAGTGGGCGTCTTAGTGCGTCTCTTTGTGGAACAATTTGTGCGGTACCATGGTGTGCCAAAGACGATCGTCTCCGACCGGGATGGTCGGTTTACTTCAAGAGAATGGAGGGCTGTACAGGCTTATTTGGGCTCGCGCCTCGCCTTTAGCACAGCCTTTCACCCACAAACGGACGGGCAATCTGAACGAACCATCCGAACATTGGAGGACCTTTTGAGGTTGTGTGTGCTAGATAAAGGAGAACCATGGGAGAGGCTCTTACCTCTCGTGGAGTTCTCTTATAATAACAGTCATCAAGCCAGTATTGGAATGGCACCTCATGAAGCTTTGTATGGAAGGATGTGTAGAACACCCTTGTCCTGGGTGCAAGACGAAGATCCGAAGACATTGGGAAATGAGTATATTGATGACACGGACGCGGTGGTTAGGTTGATCCGGGATCGAATGCTAGAGGCTCAAAGCCGACAGGCGAAATATTACAACGCAAGGCACCGTTACGGTGGAGTTTCAAGTGGGTGATAAGGTGTTCCTGAAGATTCGACCGATGCACGGAGTGTCGCGGGTACGTGGAGTCAAGAAGCTCAGCCCAAGGTATGTCGGGCCCTATGTCGTAGTGGAAAGGATTGGCCCTCTGGCCTATCGATTGGAGTTACCACCGGAGCTGGAGAACCTTCACGACGTGTTCCATGTATCGTCGCTTCGGAAGGCTTTGCTGCGGCCTGAACAGTATATCCCCACGGCGGATGGTGCCGTGGCGTCTGATAGGTTTGTGCGACTGGAGCCGGTGCGGATCGTTGATAACGAGACAAGAACCTTGCGCCGCAAAAGTGTTCCCTTGGTGAAAGTGCTATGGTCTAATCATGGGAAGGAGGAGTTCACATGGGAGCCAAGGGATTTGATGCAAGGGCGCTACCCAGAATTATTTACCCCAGGTAAAAATTTTATTTGAAAGCATAGTTCCCTTTTATGTGTTTCACTCCCATAGCCTTACCCTGATTTCGGGGACGAAATCTTTTATTTTGTTTATAGGATTTGTAACGTCCCAATTCGCGCTAGGCCCCTTGATTGCGTATTTGAGTCAAGGGGGCTGTGGTGAGCCCAATGGGGGATGTGGGTGAACAGGTGCGAACGTACGGGAAATGAGGAAAACAAGGCAAAATGGCATTTTCTGGCTGACACGGGTATGGACACGGCCGTGTCCATACCCGTGTGCCTCATAAAATTAGGCTTACCAGTCAGAGAGGTACACGGGTATTGGGACACGGCGTGTCCCTACCCGTGTGCCGAGGACACGGGTCGAGACACGGCCGTGTCTCTACCCGTATGCCGCAACCCTGACCCGGCGGAAAGATGTTCTGGGATGAACACGGCCCTAAACACAGCAGGCGACACGGCCGTGTCACCTGAACACGGGTAGGAACACGGCCGTGTGCCTACCCGTGTCTGCGGTGTATAAAAGGAAAAAGTTGTGAAACCCTAGCATTTCATCCCCTTTCTTCAGCCCCGAAATTTCTGAGGGAGTTCTCTTGGCTGGAGGAGGAAGAGCTTGCCGGAGCCATCCTTGGAGGAATCAA
Source organism: Platanthera zijinensis (assembly GCA_039513925.1). NCBI lineage: Eukaryota > Viridiplantae > Streptophyta > Magnoliopsida > Asparagales > Orchidaceae > Platanthera > Platanthera zijinensis. Next base: position 112,759,382 of record CM077092.1, read on the forward strand.
AACGCCGCCACCGTCAAGGGAAAAACAATGACGCCGCGAAGGAGTGCGAGGCTCATCGCCGGCCATGGTGGTACCGCTGGTCTTTGAGGTGAGCTTCCTCCCCTCTCCCTTGGTGCTAGATCTATAGTTATTTTAGGAGAGACACCGACTCCATAGAGTCTTGATGGTGAGGAGGAGAGTTCTTAGGATAAGCTATGCCTAGGTTTTCTAGGCTTAGTCTCCCTCAACCTTCTCATCCTTCAAAGTGGAGATGAGAGGGGTTTTCGTTGAGAGTTTGGCTTTGAAAGGAGAAATAAGGTTGGGTGTGATTTCTGGAGAAGTTTATGCGAGGTCGTTGCAAGGAAGAAGATGAACGGATGCCGTTCATCTCGCCTTAAGATGCGTGCAGAAATCTGATTTCTGCACGCGGCGACCTTCGTGGCCGATTTCGGAGGTGTTCTGGACAAATCTGGGTGATCGACTCAACACGAAAGTCGTAGCCCTTGAAATTACCTTTCCAACGAGTGGTTGCTCGTTTCCATGCGATACCTGTAGCCACGGGAAAGCTGGTTCGAGTCCGCTGCGTTCGGGAAAATTCCTGTACAGGAAACTGTTTCCTGTACGTGTTCGAGTTGAATATCTGGTATGTTGCGACCAGATCTGGGCGATCGACTCAACACTAAAGTCGTAGCCCTCGCGAATACCTTTCCAACGAGGGGTTGTGCATTGTGATCGGATTCGTGTAGCTCCGGGAATCCCAGTTTTAGTATCGGGCTATCCTATGTTAATGCACTTGTTAATTTATAATGCTAGCACTCTTGCAATGATTGTGATTTGCTCATTTGTTATCTTGCTCCCATATATCTATAATGTTGTTGTTACTATAATTTAGCATGGTTACTCATTTGGTTGTGTAATAAGGAATAACCATGCAATGGTAGAGAAATGGATTGGATGGGAAGGCTAGATATTAGGAGTTGGGATTGGTATAGGGTATATTTACACAATTTGGTGTTGAACATATCTATTATGCGTAGTGTTGAGGTGAATTCATTGTATAGGTGGGCGTGAGTATGATGAACACTGTGCGAAGAGTACTTTGTAACCGTAATCCGAGCCCAAGGGGTTTATTAACAACCGATGCTTCGACTGGTAGTCTCCCTACGGGTAGCATCGAGTGAGTTGTTTTGGGGCATGTGATGTGCGACGATTCATCGTGTCGCACTATTGAGATAATGACTGTGGCAGGTCTACGGGTTCGTCAGTCGTCACACCGATGGGAGCCAATGGGTAGACCTTGGGCGGTAGGGTTAGATACTTGGTGTCCATAACCCGAGATCTCCTCCGCGCCATGAGAACGATTGGGCTTGCACCTCGTGCGTTTCCGAGGTTCCATCCGGTTCGAAATCAAAGGCCAGGTTGGGCTGTGTTCTTGGTGCACATTTACCCAAGACCCCTTCTGAGCCGTAGTACGCATGTGACCTCCGTTGTTGTGTTCTTAGCGTTGAGGCGTACAGGGGCCTAGGTTAGGTAGTGTGATACCACCTAGTAGTGGAGACGCCCGCTCCACTGTCGCCGTCTGGCCACGACGGACGACGCCTGAGAGGTTAGCTACCTGCTCGAAAAGTGGGAACTTCAAGTCTGTGTCGACATAGCAACTTGCATGTGCGTGCGCATGATTCGGTCATAGCATAACATTCATATCATGTCATTCATTGCATACACAAGATCCTCATCGTATAAGTTTGTATGGGCACTCTTATACGATGAGTTACTTTACTGTTAAGCCGATCCTTAACTTATAAGTTTGTATGGGCACTCTTATAAGTTAAGTTACTATTCTGATTAATTATACCTGCTGTCATATATTATTGATATTTGTAGAACTGCTAGTTGTGTAGCGTAGTTTATACTCCACCATATTTACAGTCACCTGTTTGTTTACTTGCTTATATATATATATATATTGTACCTTTGTTCCTTTCTCCGCCCGGTGCCGAGGAGTCGCCGGGGGAGCGGATGTGAAGCCACTTAGTCTTATGACTAACGGTTGCTACGTCTTCCTTTTTAGGAGGAAACCCCGCAGGTAGAGCAGCAATGGACTATGCAGCAGGGCAACCAGGCCCGGATGATAGGACCTGAGGTGGTGGTGCCATCGGCACCGTCAGTGACAGTCGTGAGTGTTATCATGTAGCCGTTTGGCAAAACATTTCTAGACTCTTGTTCTTTTGTACAAGCCTGTTGTGCTTGTTATCTTCCGCTCTTTTGGACTTAAACTTAGCTGTGAATTGAACTGCTTTACTTTTCTGTTATGGTTGGGTTGGCATAATTGTTGTGATATGGATTGTAGCCGGCGGAATAGGCGTCTTGTGGTAAAGGCTAACCCGTGTGTTAGTGCTACCGCAAGGCGGCTGTTTCGGGCATAAGACTCCGCTCGTGCCGTGTTTTGTGTTCCGGGAGGGGGGGGTCTTACATCCGGCGTACCAGAAAAATATGTTTTTCATGGTTTTTCCATGAAAATGCGAGATAGGTTCGGCTCCGTTGAGCACGAACTTCCTTTCTAAGATCCTAAGATCTACCAACAAAAGAAGAAGTATAAGAGGACCTTGTTCGCGGTTTGGAGGCGAGAATAACGTCCGATTATCATGGCGCGGTGGTGGCGTCACTACTAGAAAACAGACTTTTAGCCACGACAGATTTCCGTGGCTAATAGTCCAAAACCGTGGCTAATAACTATTAGCCACGACCTACCCACGGCAAATGGGCGTGGGCAATGCGAGCGTGGCTAATAGTATTAGCCACGCTAACTCCTTGGATAATAAGTTATTAGCCACAGTTCAATTGCCGTGGCTAAAAGTTCCTCATTTGTCACGGTTCAATTGTCGTGACTAAAGGGTCTGTAATAAACCTTACATAAAAAATATTCGGCGGCCGCCGCCGCCCGGCCGGCCGCCGCGGCCCGCCCGGCCGCCGCCGCCGCCCTGCCGCCGCCGCCGCGTCGATTTTATTTCAAACAATAATTTTGAATATGCTATATAAACCCCAAATCGAGCTTTTTATTGGCGGTGTGGGACTAAAAAAACCCGACCTTTTGCCACGTATAAGTCTTTGATGGCTAATACTAGATTATTAGCCACGAAACAGGTAAACTGTGATAAAAAGTCGGGTTATTTGCAACGGATTAGTCATCCGTGGCTAATACTAGCTTATTAGCCACAGAATAGGAACTGTGGCTAATACTTCAGTATTAGCCACGGTTTTCCCCCGTGGCAAAAAAAATCGTGGCTAAAAGTCATTTTTCTAGTAGTGCATTCCCGAACTTCTCCGACAGCAAGAATAACAACTCAAATCCGTTTGGTCAAGAGTGTAAACTTCTCATCTTGCTCCAAGGGGGCTTTTATAGATCACCAAGTAGGGAGGGGAAAGGGTATGCATTTATGGCCATGAAGACTCTCCTCTTAATATTATTTCGGTTATGATGGAGGAAGAGGAAAATGTGGAAGATGAAATGATGTGTCCAAGTGGATATTTCCTATTGGACCAACTCTTCCTCATTTTATTAAGTGATTAGACAAGGAAATGACCCATAAATACTCCTGGTGTAACTCCCCATAATTAGAGTTAATTCTGGCATGTGTTAAAGTAATTTCCAGCCTGGCTGACGTTTCGGGCTTTGTCACAGGCGTGACACGTAGGTCACGGGCGTGACACTAGTCTATTCGTCGTTCTCAAGTCGACGGACGATTTTTCTATGTCGGTTCACGTGTGACCCCCCCCCCCCATGTCACGGGCATGACACGTTTGTCACGGGCGTGACAGGTGTTCTTCGGTCGACGTTCGTCGATCTGAGATAGACGGTCGGTGGGGGCGTCACGCCCTAGGTCATGGGCGTGACGGGTCGGCTACGGGCGTGACACGCCCGTGTTGAAAATCCTGAGGTCACCGATCGTCTTCCTGCGGTCGAAGATCGTCGAAGGGGGGTCACGCCCTAGGTCACGGGTGTGACGTGTCGGTCACGGGCGTGACTGGCCCGGGTTGAAAATTTTGCGCTCGCCGATCCTCTTCCTGAGGTCGACGATTGTCGAAGGGGGTCACGCCCTCAGACACGGGCGTGACGGGTCAGTCACGGGCGTGACCAACACGTGACTGAAAATTCAGAGCTCGTCGATCGTCTTCCTGAGGTCGACGATCGTCGAAGGGGGTCACGCCCTAGGTCACGGGCGTGACAGGTCGGTCACGGGCGTGACCAACCCGTGACTTGAAATCTTGGCTGATGGACTTCAATTCTTGGGTTTCCTATGGTTCTGTCATGGCAGACCGACTCCTAGGGGTCTAGCCAGAAATGGGATGTTACACTCGCGGCTTGGTTTGTGCGAGGGATGCTCGCGTATAGATTTGCATGAGGGATGCTCGCGGCTTTTTCATGAGGGGGACATGCCCCCACGGTACTGCGCGAGGCTTTCTCGCGGCTTACTTTGCACGAGGGATGCTCGCGGCTTTTTCGTGAGGGGGCAGGCCCCCACGGTACGTCACAAGGGTTGCTCGCGGCTTGCTTTGCACGAGGGATGCTCGCGACTTCTTCGTGAGGGGGGCAGGCCCCCACGGTACTGCGCGAGGGTTGCTCGCGGCTTACTTTGCACGAGGGATGTTTGCGAATTCTTCGTGAGGGGGGAAGGCCCCCACGGTACTGCGCGAGGGTTGCTCGCGGCTTACATTGCACAAGGGATTCTCGCGGCTTCTTCGTGAGGGGGGCAGTCCCCAATGGTACTGCGCGAGGTTTGCTCGCGGCTTACTTTGCACGAGGGATGCACTTGGCTTCTTCGTGAGGGGGAAGGCCCCTACAGTACTATGGGAGTTGACTTTTCTGTCTATGTATGTGAGATTTGCAGCAAAATAATTCAATACTTTTATGAAGATAACGTGCGTGGGATTGGGCCCGCGGATTACATACATCATAGTCTTAAATAAAACATACACAATTAGATAATTATAAAACGGGAAATCATATATAAAATCGGCGCAGATTCTACGCGTTCCAGATTCAGGGGAGAGTTTTTCCATCGACGTTCCGTAGCTTGTACATTCCTGGCTTCATCATTGTTGTGATGACGAAGGGACCTTCCCAGGTCAGAGATAACTTGTCGCCATGTGTTCCTTTCCCAGCCGCATCCAAAGTGCGAAGGACCAAGTCTCCTATGTTGATCGGACGAGACTTCACTTTGCGATTGTAATAGCGGGTTGTGCGTTGCTGGTAGGCTGCAGCGCGGAGAGCGGCTTCTTCGCGGACCTCGGAGATCAGATCTAAAATGTCCCTGAGAGCGTCATCATTTGTCTTGAGATTAAAATAGGATACCAAGGGGCTTGGAACGCTGATGTCAACTAGGATGACTGCTTTAGTTCTGTAGCACAGATTGTACGGTGTTTCACCTGTAGGAGTTCTTGTTGTTGTCTGATATGCCTACAATATGTTGGGGAGTGCGTCAGCCCATTGCCCCCCGCGTCTTGGAGTTGCGTCTTTAGGCCCTTCAATATTGTTCGGTTGGTCACTTCGACCTGGCCATTGGATTGGGGGTGTTATACTACTGTATGTCGCAACTCGATATTTAAGTCTTCGCACAACTTGGTGAAGGATTTTCCTATAAATTGAGTTCCATTATCGGTGTTGATAATTGTTCGTACTCCGAAGCGGCAGATGATTTTTTTCCACACGAATTGCTTCGCGTTCTCCACAGTAATCTTGGCTAGAGGCTCTGCTTCTATCCACATGATGAAATAGTCGATAGCCATGATGATGAATTTTCTCTGCCCTGAGGCTTGGGGCAAAGGGCCGAGAAGATCGATTACCCACTGTGTGAATGACCAGGCTTCTTGTATCGTGGTAAGGGCAACGGGTGGTTGTCTGGGAACGTTGGCATGAAGCTGGAAACTTTTGAACTTTTGGATGAAATCCATCGCTTCCTTCTTCATGGTAGGCCAGTAGAATCCTTGGCGCAGGATTTTTCGGGCCAAGGCCTTCCCGCCCAAATGTTCTCCACATACCCCTCTATGGACTTCGTGGAGGGTATACTCTATGTCAGTTTCTGCTAAACATTTCAGGTAGGGTCCTACGAAGGACCTTTTATAGAGTTCTTTATTGATTAGTGTGAAGGTGGCCGCCCTCATCCTTAAGAAACGGGCATCCTTCGGGTCATCTGGGAGCTGTTGGCTCTTCAAGTAGTTCACCAATGGGGAGATCCGTGACTGCTTTGATTCTTCAATCTTTGTTATTTCCTAGGGTCCTTGGATGCTTGGAAATAAAATTTCTTCAACCTTACATCTTCTGTACTAATAGCGAGAAGGTGATTTGGCCAGCTTTGACAGGGCATCTACTTGGCTATTCTGTTCTCTAGGGATGTGGAGAATCTGAACTTGTGGTATCTGTAGTAGGAGAGACCTTACAAGTTGGAGGTATTGGACGAGTGTTGCTCACTTTTGGCTTCGTAATCCCCTTCTACCTGGGATACAATGAGGTTAGAATAGGAGTAGATTGTTAACTTGGTAATGTTGCAGTCAATGGCAAGCCTGAGTCCTGCAATTAAGGCCTCGTATTCTGCTATGTTGTTGATGGCCGGGAATCTCAACCGTAGCCCGTACTCTAAAGTGACAAGTTCTGGGCTTATGAGGAGCAGTTCGGCTCCTGCACCCTCCATTCCGGACGCTCCGTCCATCTACATTGTCCATCCTTTCCATGGCTCTGCTGATACTAGTTCTGGCTCTGTTGGCAAGGTATTTTCGATGATAAAGTCTGCTAAGACTTGTGGCTTGATGACTAGGCGTGGCAGGAAGTGGATTTCGAATTCGCCTAGCTCAACTGCCCATTTTACAAGCCGGCCGGAAGTCTCTGGTTTTTGAAGGATTATACAGAGAGGCAACTCTGTCAACACTTTGATGGTATGGGCTTGTAAGTATGGATGAAGCTTCCTTATGGAGAAGACGATCGCAAAGATTGTCTTGCCTGCGACCGGGTATTGGGTTTCAGTATCCGAGAGGACTTTGCTAAGGTAATAGATGGGGCGCTGGACTCCTCCCTCGTCTTTCACCAATACGGAACTCAGCGCGGCTGGTGAAATAGCGAGGTACAGAAAAAGAGTTTCTCCTGGATCTGGCTTTGATAACAGCAGGGGGGAAGCTATGTACTTCTTTAGTGACTTGAAGGCTGATTGACATTCGTCCGTCCACTGGAATCCAGTGGTTTTGGCCCCTCAGAGAATTTTGAAGAAGGGCAAATATTTATGTCCGGTCCTTGCCAAGAACCGAGAGAGTGCGGTGATTCTCCCATTCAGCCTTTGTACTTATTTAAGAGATTTGGGCGGCGACATGTCTTCCAAGGCCTTAATTTTCTTATGGTTGGCCTCTATCCCTCGTTGGGTTACCACGAATCCTAAGAATTTTCCAGATGTAACCCCGAACAAACACTTGGTGGGGTTAAGCCTCATGCCATACTGTCGGAGGATCTTGAAACATTCATCGAGGTCTTCCAAATGATTTTCTCGGCAAACACTCTTTACCAGCATGTTATTCACTTATACTTCCATTGTCTTGCGGACAAGGTCTTTAAAAATTTTGTTCATGAGCCGCTGATAGGTGGCTCCTGCATTCTAAAGCCCAAAGGTCATGACTTTGTAGCAATATATCCCTTTGTCTGTTAGGAAGGTCGTATGATCTTCATCTGCTGGATTCATCCGAATCTGGTTATATCCGGAGTAAGCATCCATGAAGCTGAGGAGTTGGTGTCCGGCGGTTGAATCAACTAATGATTAATTCTGGGGAGCAGGAAGCTGTCCTTGGGGCATGCTTGATTGTGGTTGGTGTAGTCCACACACATCCTCCATTTTCCTGAAGACTTTTTTACTACGATGACATTAGCTACCCATGTAGGGTAATTCATTTCGTGGATGAAATGGGCACCGAGGAGCTTCTCTACTTCTTCTACGATTGCCTGGAGGCATTCTGGGGCAAAGTTTCTCTTTTTCTGTATAACAGGCTTGCATGCTTGGTTAATGTTGAGAGAGTGTTGGATGACGTGAGGATCTATGCCGGGCATATCTTTAGAGGCCCACGCAAAAATATCCTTGTTGTTTTGGAGGTAAACCGTAAGTTTCTCCTTTTGTTGTTCCGATAGGAGCGATCCAAGCTAGATGGTTTGAGTTGGGTTTATTAGCGAGAGGGGGATCTCAATCAGACCTTCCATCGGCATTCCTCGTTGAAGTACTGCTTCGTCGCGCAAGTCAAAATCATCAATGTTCAGCGTAGTGGATTTTGTAGGATGTACCGTCCTGGAGTAACAATTCTTAGCGGCCTCTTGATTGCCGCGTACGACTCTAATACCTCCCGGAGTCGGGAACTTCATTGTGAGGTGAGGAATTGAGGGGATAGCCTTGAAGATAGTTTGTACGGGTCTTACGAAGATGGCGTTATACGCAGAGCTTGAATCCACCACTACGAATTGAATCTTATGAGTTACTTGTCTTAGAAATTACCCCATGCTGATTGGGAGAGTTATCATTCCCAGCACCTGGACTAGATGGTTGTCGAAACCGTATACTGGTCCGGCTGCCTGAGTTAGATGTTGATTGGAAATATTCATGCTCTGTAAAGTATCGGAGATCAAGACATCGACGGAACTTCCATTGTCGACGAGGATTCGCTTGAAGTTATAACATGGATCTCCGATCCCAGCACTGATTACTAGAGGGTCTTGGTGAGGTGTTCGGAGCCCGACAAGGTCTTCATCTCCGAAAGTTATAGTGGTATCCTGCTTGTACTTTTTGTCTTCATGGGTCTCTCCTTGCCTGCTAGTTGAGAAGATTTGAGCAGAGAGGATGGGTGATCCGGCGATGGTTTCAATATTTCTGACCATCTGCCTACCACCTGCTCCCCCAAGAGGGGCGTTCTGCTAATCTCTAGGAGGCCTAGGCGGGTCATGTTGATTCTGCACATGTCCCTGCAGAAATCATCCGAGAAGTCCCAGGCAGACCAAGCGCTAAATTTCTTCTTTCAGGCGGGCGCAATCTTCCGTGGTATGTCCAGTGGTTTGATGAAACTCGCAATATTTTGACTGGTCATTTCTGGGATTATGAATCAGTTGCTTTGGTCGCTGCAAGGCCGGCTCATTTTGTATAGCATATAGTACATTAGTGCGTGTAGTTTTGAGGGGAGTAAAATCTCTAGGCGGTTGATCTCTTTGAGGATCTCACCAATGTTGCTCGTTCCGGCAGTCTTCGCGAAATCTCCCTTCTTGACGCTGAGGAGTTGACTCTCTTTCTCTCTTATGTTTCTGGGCGTCATCAAACTGTTGGCGATGGGTCTCGATTGCTTCATCTGCGGAAATCTGGGCTTCAACCCGATGCACGAGGTCAGGATAACTGGGGACAGTTTTTGCATTAATGATGAGAAGAAGCCGCTTGGGTGGAGACCCCCAAGGAATATCCCTCACAACAACTTGGGGTTGACCCCCAAAATTTGACGGGCTTCGATAGTAAAACGTCAGAAAAAATCTTTCAGGGTCTCTCCTTCGTTCTGGCGAATTCTTGATAGATGGGAGGGGTCGGGAACTATCCTGCGATTGGCAATGAACTGATCGACGAACTGTCTTGTCAGTTCTGTGAAATTAGCAATGTTATTGGTCCTTAGTGAATGAAACCATGTTCAATCATGTCCTTTGAGAGTGGCTGGAAACACCTGGAAGAGCAGCTGATCTGGAGCATTGTAAATTCTCATAATGGTGGTAAAATGGTTGATATGCTCTAGCGGATCATCGGTCCCGTCGAACGTCTCAATGTACGGGAGCTTAAATTCATTCAGAATTGGATGGTCAAGGATCTGGGGCGCCAGAGGAGACCCTTGACAGAATGGTCGGCGGGTACAAATGTGACTTGCACCAGCCTGACGATATTCTTCAGCGATGACTTCTCGAATTTCCTACCGAGTGAACCTTTCAAGCGGAGGTAGAAAGGATTCATTGGCGAGATTGTGATGGTGATGGTCTGCCCTCATTCTTCTATGGTCCGGGTGAGTGGAACTTGCAGCTTCAGAATATTCTTCAGATATTTCATGTCTTTGAGGAACCTCTTGGGTTCCGCCTTGGTTTGTTTGTGGCGAAGGACCTGCTTGAACTGGTTGCGGAGGGGGAGCTGGAGGCGCTCCAAGGTTGCGCAGTAGGGTGAGCATTTTGGATTGTTGCTCTTCCATCTGGAGGACGCGCCCCTCCAAGGTGGTTGTAACACCCCTACCCATCATGTGTAATATAATAGAGGGTCCGGCTGGGGCCCCACACCATATTCCACAAACAGGCGAAGACGTCACTAAATAATATCAAGAACCATCGCACCCTAACACAGAGCATTCTAGCGGAAGCTTCAGGGTTGAAAACTTGAACTCAACAAAATAGAAATGTCCACTTCTACTAAATAGGAATGTATACAACCAAATACATATGGTACACATCCTTATGGCTTTTACAAGTTTCTCTTAACATAAGGTGTGGTTTACAAACATCGGCACGCAGGCCGGCCACACATGAATAAGAGTAAACAAAACAAGGCCTTCGTGGGCAGCAGCGCAGCTTGGGATTCAGCCCGCTAAGTCCTGCTTGGACTAGCACCACCTGCACCTGTAAGAACCAATCCACCAACTGGTGGCAAACAGGGCAACGGTCAGCATTCAGCTGACTAATTATAACGACCCTGCCCCTGGCATGGGGCAGCGGAATTCCTTCCCTGTATTACATTTTACATCACATACATATATATTCAGCCACCCAGGCAATACATATCACAAATGCCGGCACGACGGCCCGACATTCCGTGCACTCAGGGTCCATTCTAGTGTACCAGAAACACCGGATCCCACAACCGTTCAGAGGTCCCAGACATGACGGTCCAATTTGAGCATTCCTAGTCTGACCAGCACGCAAGCCACCGACTCTCGCTATGTGATCCTAACAAGGCCTTAAGCACCCAAGGTTAGACAACCGTAATGCGGGTATGGATCCACCTTTCCCGTTGCTCAAAACCGTCAAACTCAAGACTCGACTGACGCGGGTACGGATTCACTTTGCTCGTTCGCCACCAAGGCATTTCCTCCAGTTGCATCCAACCGGCTCAACTTCAAACCATATGGCACTCACGGCCACAAAAGTTGAACCCAACTGTCACAATTTCCTTGACTTCCTCGAGTACTTCCTGCGGCTCCAAGCCACAGGCATCCACCACAGATTTCATGCACACAAGTAATAAACACGGAGTCTTCTCCGATGTGCAAACAAGCATCACCAATCAAGACCAACATGTCTAAATGGGCTTCACACAACATGCCTAACCGTACTCACACTTCCGGTTCTAATGAAATACAATAAGGGACGAACCACCGACCCAAGGGAATCACTTTGCCATCCACCTTTTTGGTGGAGGATTCCTATGCAAATATAGGAAAGAAGGACTTCACTTGTCCAAGAAGGAAATCGTTACCCTTGAAGGACGTTTTGGCGCCATGGCGAAAAGCACACGGTTGGAAAGCTCCGCAACGATAAAGCCTCCGCGGAGCTAAACTCGGCTTGCGATTTGGACCACCGCAGCACCACCGGCAGCTGGCTTTCCCTTCTTCTTCCTTCCCTTGCTCTCCTCTCTCTCTTAACTTTAGAAAGAGAATGACACAACACAAATGAGCTTTCTCCTCCTCAAGGCCGGCCTTATCACCCCAGGGAATAGCCTAAACCATTGGATCTTGATCAAAGAAAATGAACGGCTAAGATCAGCCCTTAAATTGATTTTCCTGGGCCGAACACGGGTTGTGACACGCCCGTATCACAGGCCGTGTTCCTGAAGCAGCGCATAACCGACTCAAGTCAAACCAGAACACGGTTAGCGACACGCTCGTGCCGCAAATTGACACGCCCGTGTCGAGGGGCGTGTCCCCCCATCGAGACGGAATTAGCAAAAATTCCGAGAAGCACACGGGAACTAGACACGCCTGTGTCACATTTTTACACCCCTGTGTCATAGTTGACACGCCTGAGCTCCAGGCCGTGTCCTCCTCGGACACATTCTGGCCCTCACCTGGACAAGACACGCCATGGGACACGCCCGTGTCCCAGGCTGTGTCGCCCCTCAACGATCGTCGACTGCAGATCTATCATCGACCCAAAGAAGAACACGCTCTGGGACACGCCCGTGTCCCAAGCCGTGTACACTTGACACGCCCTGAGACACGCCCGTGTCCCAGGCCGTGTCGCCCAGCCTGAACCTCAAATTTAGCTTTTCAGATTTTTAGGGTGTTACAACCCTCCCCTCCTAACAATAAATTTAGTCCTGAAATTTGGACACAATAAGGAAGTGCAAGCATTACACAATATGTGATACTTTACATATAAGATTCAACAAAATACAGACGAGCCAACAGTTTACATAAATAACTCGGGAAATTCATCTCGCATGGTCTGCTCCCGCTCCCATGTTAGCTCTTCTCAACAACAATTATCCCACCGGACTTTGACCATCCCGATTGTCTTGTTCCGCAACTGCTTCTTGGCTCGATCCTCGATCTGAATGGGTATATCCTTCGTCATTAGCCCATACTCAACCAGCACTCAACCACTTTCAATTACTTGAGCTAGATCCTTAACCGCTTTCCGTAACACCGAGACATGAAACACATCATGCAAACCACTCAGCTCTTGCGAAAGTGCTACCCGATAGGCGGCTTCACCAATACATTCGACCACCTCAAACGGTCCCAGATACCTCGGGCTCAACTTTTTCATACGCCGTATCCTGGACACACCTTTGAATGGTTTGATTTTCAAGTACACCCAATCGCCCACCGCAAATTCCACGTTTCGGTGCTTGGCATTGTAATACTTAGCTTGCCTGTCTTGAGACACCATCAGTCTTTCGCGTATCAACCGTATAATTGAGTTGGCAACATCTAACTCTTTTCACCGGTACAACTTCGTTTCGCCAGTCTCCGCCCAAGACAAAGGTGTACGACATTTCCTATCGTATAAAGCCTCATAGGGCGCCATCTGGATACTAGCTTGGTAGTTGTTGTTGTATGCGAATTCAACCACACCGAGATGATCTTCCCAATTCTTCCCGAAATCTAGCGCACACATTCGGAGCATATTTTCCAACGTCCTGTTGGTCCTCTCGGTCTGACCATCCGTTTGAGGATGGAAGGCCGTGCTGAAAGGTAATTTCGTACCCAATAGTTCGTGGACTAATCTCCAATCACCCGAAGTGAAACGCCCATCTCGATCACTAACGATGCTATGGGGCATACTGTGCAATCGTACAATAATATCCACGTACATCTTTGCAAACTCCTTAACTGAATCGTCCTTACGGTTCGGGATGAAGTGCGACACCTTGGTTAACCGGTCCACAATCATCCATACCGCATCATTTCCATGCTGTGACCTCGGCAACCCATGCACGAAATCCATGGAAATATCGTCAAATTTCCACACAGGAATAGGCAACGACTTCAACAAACCGCCCAGCTTTTGGCATTCCGCCTTTACCAAAGCACATGTTTGACACTTAGCAACATAGTGTGTTATGTCCTTCTTCATTCCAGACCACTAGAACAGCTTCTTCATATCTTTATACATCTTCGTGCTCCTTGGGTGAACCGAATATTTGGTGAAGTGGCCTTCATACATCACCTCTTCACGAAGCTTACCCTTATCTGGGACACACAAACGACCATCCTTCCAAAAAAGACCGTCATTAAACGAAAATCTAGAGTCCGCACTTTCCGCTGCATAGCGTTGTAGACTTTAATCAAGTTCTGTTGCTTGCCGAACTCTGTCTGCCACGTCACACTGTACCTCCGTCCAGTTTACGCACACATCTACAGTGGTATTCCTTTCAACACAAGAAATATTTAATGCCTCCAGTTCTCGAATTAGGCTTTCATCATGCCTTAGAAGCCAACTTGCCCTTGCCGGAGTCCGACGACTCAAGGCATCCGCGACTACATTCCCTTTACCGGGAGTATAATGAATCTGGAAGGTGTAGTCACCAAGAAACTCCATCCACCTTCTCTGTCGCATATTAAGATCTTTCTGATCCAACAGATATTTCAGGCTCTTATAGTCCGTGAATATATCAACTTTCACGCCATATAGATAATGACGCCACAGTTTAAGTGCAAATATTACCGCCGCCAATTCCAAATCATGGACGGGGTAATTCCGTTCATGCACCTTCAACTAGCGTGAGCCATAAGCTATCACTTTTCCGAATTGTAACAGAACGCAGCCTAAGCCGCTCCCTGATGCATCACTATAAACCTCAAAGCCATCCTGGCCACATGGAGACGTCCAGATTGCCGCCGCGGTCAAACGACTCTTTAGCACTTCAAAAGCTCGTGCACACTCCGACGTCCAAACGAACTTCCGATCCTTCCTCGTCAGTGTGGTGAGAGGCAAGGCTATCCTTGAGAAATTCTCTACGAAGCGCCTGTAGTAGCCCGCAAGCCCAAGAAAACTCCTGACTTCTGCTACTTAAGAAAGAACAGGCCACTGCCATATAGCAACTATGTTGGAAGGATCCACCGCAATGCCCTCTCAACTAACCACATGGCCAAGGAAAGCCACTGACGACAGCCAACACTCACACTTCGAAAACTTGGTGTAGAGCTTATTCTTCCTCTGGGTGTGCAACACCATCCGAAAGTGATTTGCATGATCTTCTTTGGATTGGGAGTATACGAGGATATCATCAATAAAGACGATCACAAAAAGATCCAAGTATTCCCTAAACGTTCGATGCATCAAGTCCATGAATACCGATGGCACATTAGACAGTCCAAACGACATTACCATGAACTCATAGTGACCATAGCGTGTTCCAAATGCTGTTTTGGGTATGTCACCTTCATGAACTCTCAACTGATAGTAGCCTGATTTCAAATCCAACTTGGAGTATACAGTCAAGCCAACAAACTGATCAAACAAGTCATCAATCCGTGGAATTGGATACTTGTTCTTTTCTGTCAGTTTGTTCAGTTCTCTATAGTCAATGCATAGACGCAAGCTGCCGTCCTTCTTTTTCACAAAGAGAACCGGCGAGCACCAAGGCGATTGACTTTGGCGTTTATAACCTTGCTCTAGCAATTATTGCAACTGAACCTTTAGTTTCTCCATTTCCTTTGGCGCTACTCGATAAGGCGAGCGGGCCACAGGTTTCACACCTGGCAGCAGCTCGATAGTTAAGTCGATTTCCCTTTGGGGTGGTAACCCCGAAAGGTCCTTTGGAAACACATCAGCGTATTCTGATACAATCGGCACATCACTCACACTGGCCTTCGGCTCCACCGCCTCAATGAGTGTGATGAATAACTCCGCACCCTTCCGAACTGCCTTAACGACTTGGAGAGCAGATATCAATACCCTACTCGTCCCTCGCATACCACAGAACTTGGCCTCTTGTTCGGTATTTTTCCCCAGTATAACCTCTTTTGAAGTGCAATCTATACAAGCATGCTGCTCTGAAAGCCAGTCCATACCAAATATTATATCAAACTCTGTTATCGACAATACTAATGTTTCCACCTTGAAATCCCAACTCCCTATCTTAACCTCAATACAACAAGACATATTCGCACACATCAAACATCCGTTAGGTAGTAACACCTTCAGACTGTCTATCGTGGTCTGTATAGGCACCCCGATTCGCAAGATGAAATCTTCCGACAGAAACGAATGTGAAGCACCTGTATCGAACAGTGTTCATGCCGGATAGTCACGTATAAGGACAAAACCTATAACACCAAGATTAAAACAAGCACAACACACATCATAAAATAAAATTAAAACTGCGCGCACCTGTGATGACATGAGCCTGCTTAATGGCCTCCTGTTTCCCAAGGTTGAAGACCCGAGGCTGCGCGTGCGATGTAGAAGACTCCACCACAGTCTTCCCTTTCTCCGCATAAGACGCTCCCGTCTTCTTTTCACCCTTTGGAGGGCCAACTCGGCAATCACGTGCGAAGTGTCCCAACTTCCCACACGTAAAATAAGAGCGAGATCCATACCCAGAAGATGCCTCCGTCACAGTCGTTAAAGGAGCTTGTCCAGTGGATTTGGACTTCTTATTCCATCTCCTTCGGTACCCAGACTTCTCCGGACGCGGCGGCTTGAACTCCAATTTTGTAACAGCCAAGGTCCCCTTTGCTTGCCCTCTTTTCATATCCTTTTCCAAAGACCGAGCCGTACAGACCAATGTTTGGAATCCCTGATTCACAGAACTCGAGAGCAAATACCGCAGCTCATCTCGTAGTCCTCCATAGAACTGACTGGTCTTACGCTACTCTTCGGCGAAGATATTGCCCGCATACCGTCCAAAATGTGTAAACTCATGCAGATACTCATCCACACTATGCTCCCCTTGAGTTAAATGTTGGAACACCAATTCCATGGAAATTCTTTGATGAATCGGGAGATGCTTTGCTAAAAACAATCGAGAGAACTCTTCAATCAAGTCTCCCGTCAAACGCCTGCCCGCCAAGTGATGCAGTTCTACCTCATCCCACCACAACCGAGCTTCTCCCTCAAGTAGGAAAGTGGTTAGTGTGACATTCTATTCCTCCTCTACTCAGATAGCTATCAAGAGTCTCTTAATCCTTGAGAGCCAATCGTCCGCTTGGGATGGGTAACCCGCCCCAATAAATTGAGGAGGATTGAAGCTCATGAACAACTTCAATTGTTGATCTGCCGCCCACGGATAAACTATAGCTTCCACTGGTTCTTGCCTTATCTCAGCATGCATTGGCACCACTGCAAGACGAGCCTGCCCAGCTTGCTGAGCATTCATAACTGCAATCACTGTCTCCGTAATCAAACAGACAGTTTAAGCATATGGAGGAGGTGTGGGCACCTCAGCCGGTGCCGCGCTTTTAATAGAATGTTGAGGTTCCGACTTACCCGCAACACTTCTAGTCACCTATATGTGTAGAAACACAATTTAGCGACTAAACAAACGGCAAACATACAAAAATGAACACACAGGTTCAACAAATAAGTGTATTTACATTACTAAGTGGACATTCGTGAGTTCAATTTATGTGTTATAATGGCAGAACTTACACATGATCTCCACCCCTCAAAAGAATTCGTCTGCGAATTCGGAAGAGATAGACTAACGAGCTGATACAAAATTGTAACACCCATACCCGTCACGTGTAATATAATAGAGGGTCCGGCCGGGGCCCCACACCATATTCCACAAATAGGCGGAGACGTCACTAAATAATATCAAGAACCATCGAACCCTAACACAGAGCATTCTAGCGGAAGCTTCAGGGTTGAAAACTTGAACTCAAAAAAATAGAACTAACCACTTCTATTAAATAGGAATGTATACAACCAAATACACAAGGTACATAGCCTTATGGCTTTTACAAGTTTCTCTTAACATAAGGTGTGGTTTACAAACATCGGCACGCAGGACGGCCACACATGAATAAGAGTAAAAAAAATAAGGACTTTGAGGGCAGCAGCGCAGCTTGGGCTTCAGCCCGCTAAGTGCCGCTTGGACCAGTACCACCTGCAACTGCAAGAACCAATCCACCAACCGGTGGCAAACAGGGCAACGGTCAACATTCAGCTGACTAATTATAACGACCCTGCCCCTGGCACGGGGCAGCATAATTCCTTCCATGCATAGCATTTTACATCACATATATATATTCAGCCACCAAGGCAATACATATCACAAATGCTGGCACGACAGCCCGACATTCCGTTCACTTAGGGCACATTCTGGTGTACCAGAAACACCGGATCCCACAACTGTTCAGAGGTTCCAGACATGACGGTCTAATTTGAGCATTCCAAGTCTAATCAGTACGCAAGCCATCGACTCTCGCTATGTTATCCTAATAGGGCCTTAAGCACCCAAAGTTAGACAACCATAACGCGGGTACGGTTTAACCTTTCCCGTTGCACAAAATCGTAATACTCAAGACTGGACTGACGCGGGTATGACTTCACTTGGCCCGTTCGCCACCAAGGCAATTCCTCCAGTTGCAGCCCAACGGCTCAACTTCATACCACATGGCACTCACGGCCACAAGAGTTGAACCCAACTCTCACAATTTCTTGGACTTCCTCCAGCACTTCCTGCGGCACCAAGCCACAAGCATCCACCACAGATTTCATGCACACAAGTAATAAACATGGAGTCTTCTCCGATGTGCAAACAAGCATCACCAATCCAGACCAATATGTCTAGATGTGCTTCACACAGCAAGCCTAACCGTACTCACACTTCATGTTCTAATGCAATACAACAAGGGATGAACAACCGACCCAAGGGAATCACATCGCTGTACACCTTTTTGGTTGAGGTTTCCTATGCAAATGCAGGAAAGAAAGACTTCACTTGTCCAAGAAGGAAATCGTTACCCTTGAAGGACGTTTTGGCGCCATGGCAAAAAGCACAAGGTTGGAAATATCCGCAACGATCAAGCCTCCGTAGAGCTAAACTCGGGTCGTGATTTGGACCACCGCAGCACCACCGGCAGCCGGCTTTCCCTTCTTATTCCTTCCCTTGCTCTCCTCTCTCTCTTAACTTTAGAAAGAGAATGACACAACTCAAATGAGCTTTCTCCTCCTCAAGGTCGGCCTTATCACCCCAGGGAAGAGCCTAGACCATTGGATCTTGGTCAAAGAAAATGAACGGCTCCGATCAGCCCTTAAATTGATTTTCCTAGGCCGAACACAGGTTGTGACATGCCCGTGTCACAGGACGTGTTCCTGAAGAGGTGCATAACCGACTCAAGTCAAACCAGAACACGGTTAGCGACACGCCCGTGTCGCCAACTGACACGCCCGTGTCGAGGGGCGTGTCCCCCCCCCCCCATCGAGACGGAATTAGCCAAAATCCCGAGAAGCACACGGTCACTAGACATGCCTGTATCATATTTTGACACACCCGTGTCATTGTTGACACGCCTAGGCTCCAGGACGTGTCCTCCTCGGACACATTATGGCCCTCACCTGGGCAAGACACGCCCTGGGACACGCCCGTGTCCCAGGCCGTGTCTCCCCTCAACGATCGTCGACTGCAGATCTGTCATTGACCCAGAGAAGAACACGCCCTAGGAAACGGCCGTGTCCCAGGCCGTGTACACTTGACAGGCCTGAGACACGCCCGTGTCCCAGGCCGTGTCACCAAGCCTGAACCACAAATTTAGCTTTTGAGATTTTTGGGGTGTTACAGAGGTGACAGGAGGAAATGCGGCCTCAGCGGTCAATGACACATCCACCAGAGAGTGTGAACGTGCAGGATCAGGATTCCCGCCAAGGGCGGAGCCTTCAGCGGTACGGGTGCTTCTCTTTGCCATTAAGGCTTGAACTTGGAAGGGGCGATGCTAATGATCTTGTACTTCAACGGATGTTGGGAAATCATTTTCCCACAGACGGCGCCAAACTGTTGCGGACTAACTCGATGCCCTGGTAAGGCCGATTATTTCTTGGACTGCCTTAGCTCGCAGAGCAGTCGAGCGGGCACACAGTCAATGAAAATGAGAAGTTGACACAAGGTGTGATGACGTGGAAAAACCCCTCAAATGGGTAAAAACCACGTGTCCGGGTCTATGCCGGTCAAATTCTATTAGCTTCTACTTTTTACAATGTCTTGGAGAATCGAGGCGACATGCCACTCCTGTTACAACTTGGGGGAGAGAGAGAGACTACGACTCCTGGAGAGCAACAGGCTACGCTGCAGGAGTAACTTGGGTGTTGAACTGTGCGGGATGGCCCTGGTGTTCTAATGCTCTGGGCGACACAGGTTTGCTTGTAGGGTGGCATCTTCTTCCTTTGGTTTGCCCAGGGACTTGGGTGTTTTCTTGCTGGCGGCGTGCTGGTGGCCGCTGACGACCGCTGGTGGTTCACGGCGGCTGGAGGCTGACTCGGGGGAGGAGGCCGCAGAGCTATCACCTGAGGAAGAAGATTATCCGGAGCAGAAAATGGTGAAGAATGAGGAGGCCCTGTGGCTCCTTTTATAGCCTCCGGGGAGGTTTATGGTGGGCCCCACTACTAATATAGTGGGTTAGTGGGTGGTTACCTACCTGATCGGATGGCGAGGAGTGCCCCCCCACAATCGGACGGCGGGTAGGCTGTCCATGACGACGGAGGTGACGGGCTAAGTTTCCGGCGGCGGCGACCAGCCTGGAGGCCGGCAGCGGCGGCTTGCCGTGACTTTGCCGCTGCTTGCTGCGATGAGGCCGGCAGCGGCTCGCCGCGCCAAGGCCGGCCGGCGGCTCGCCGCGGCAAGGCCGGCGGCCTGCCGCGGCAAGACCGGCGGTCCAGCCGCGGCCTTCTGCGGCAAGGCCAGCGGTCCGGCAGTGGCCTACTGTGGCAAGGCCAGCGGCTATCCGCGGCTATACCGCCGGTTGCTAGTCAGCCTGGCGCGGTCGGGCTGCGGCCTTCCGTGGAGAGGCGGCTGGTCTGACCGCGGTGAGGCCGGCGGGAGGCCGGATTCCGGCGGCCGTCCGGCCGGTCGGCAACAGTTTTCCTCCATGGGGAGGGGGAGTGGGCCCCACCCCCCATGATTCCCTCCTCATGAGTGTTCATGGGGGGGAGGTGGAATTGACTTGGTCAACCCATGATCCCACTTTGGGAGGAGATCATGGGGGAGCCTTTTCCTATAAATGATTGTTGAACCCATCAATACATATACATATATATATATATACATATACATATATATACATATATATATATACATATATATATATACATATACATAGTCGTGTCCAAACAGCCCGGGCCCAGTGGGTCGGGCCGAGCCAGCCCGGCGAAAGCCCGATTCGGCCCGGCCCAGAAAAAGCTCGGTCCGGGCCGAGGCCGGGCTCAGGGCCCTGATTTTGGGGGCTAGCCCGACACGATACCTGGCCCGGGCTGGGCAAAGCCTTAAATTCGGGTCGGCCCTAGCCCGGGGCCAGGCGAAGCCCGACCCAGGTCGACAGGCCGGCCCGACCCTGTTGAGCCGTTGGAAATCCAATGACTCTTAGAGCCGTTAGAAGCAGCCAATAGTTGCTACTGCTGACAGATGACAGGGCTGTCAGCAGTAGCCCTGCTTGCTGCTGTGGCCTAGGGCCTAGGCAACAGCCTAGGCCCTAGGCCATTTAAAAATTAAATTACTTTTTTTAAAAAAATTTAATTAAAAAAATAAATAAAAACCTATAAAACCCCCCCCCTAGCCCCCTACCCGACCCCTCTCTCTCTCTCCCTCACTCACTCTCTCTCTCACTTACTCTCACTCACTCACTCTCTCTCTCTTCCACTCACTTTCTCTCTCTCTCTCACTTACTCTCTCCCTCTCTTACTCACATACTCTCTCTCTTGCTACATGGCATCATCCTCCTCAACGCCGGCGTCGTCAAATCAAAGCACGACCGAAGTGGTGGAGCATATTCGGAGGGCGCCCGTCTGGGAGCATTTCGACAAGGCTAAAGTCGGCGATGAATTCAAGGCGCGGTGCAAGTTATGCTCAAAGTTGCTAACTTTTACCAGCAACTCAACACTAGCGAGACACATTAAGTCGTGTTTTGCGAAGCAAGCTCCCAAGTCTAGTCCGGGACAAATAACTTCATCAGGACAAATTTGGACGTATGATCAAGCAAGATAGCGAGACCTACATATGAAAAACGTCATCAGACGTGGGTTGTCATTCAGTCACTATGACAACGATGAGACTACGGAGTATTTATACGAAGGGCTTCAACCAAAATATCAACAGGTAAGTAGATCCACTATTAGACGTGACGCACTTAAATTATATTTTGATCCAAAACAAGAATTAATAAATTTTTTTGGAACTTTCGAGGGACGTGTGAGTTTAACAAGCGACGTTTGGAGTAGTAGTATAAAGGTAGGATTATCTTATATTTGTATCACGGCTTATTGGATCGATCCCGTTTCATGGGAGTTAAATAAGCGCGTAATATGTTTTGAAGGTTTTGAATTTTCGCACACAGGTAAGGCTATATATTCGGTAATTATTAAATTTTTGCGTGAATTTAAAATAAAAGATAAAATAATGAGTCTTTTTTTTATAACGCTAGTAATAACAACATCGTAGTAGAGTGGTTAGAACGTGAATTAAAACCAATGCTCAACGGTGCATTTTTTCACACTCGATGTGTCTGCCAAATTTTAAATTTTGTGGTACAAGATAGTTTAGAATCTATGAAACCATATGTTGAAAAAATTTAGACTATGCTTAGATTTATTTATTGTACCAAACAATGAAGTCAAGATTTTCGAAAATTTGTGATCGCACAAGGTCAAAAATATTTGAAACCTCAATTTGATATGTTTGTAAGATAAAACTCAACATATAAAATATTAAAAAGAGCGTTTCAACAAAAAACACTTCTTATGGAATATTACACTGTGACAAATAATCATGATTTAACTGATAACGTTTGGGACGTATTATTGCTGGAGTTTGTTTTGTTGTGGACCAAGGGTCAACGAGTTTTTTTCTTTTTATTATGTATTTATCTTTAAGATGAGGAGAGAGAAAAGGTGATGCGAATGGCTTTTAATGTGAGTGCCACATGTCATTTTATTATTGGATGGTGTAGCCTATATAATATGAAAGATAGGGGTTAGACCTGATTTACTCTAGAGGGGGGGTGAATAGAATAATTAAAACTTTTGCTGTTTTTAAATTTATCAGAGTAAAATAGGTGATACCAATAGTAATATAGAAAGGAAATGAAAACAGGCTAAGCTAATCTATCACAGCACAACAAGAACAAGAAAGAAAATGATCAAGCACAGACAACACAAGAATTTATAGTGGTTCCCCAAACTGGGTACATCCACTCTTCTACCGCCCTGGTAGGAATCAACTATCAGGTTTTTGATCTGGTGACTGCCACCACAAGATCTATTTCCAGGGAGATCTCAAACCCTTTAGGCTTTTGATTAGGTGCCCAAAAACAAAGAATAAACTTTTGAAGGGAGTTAATAAACCCTTTTTACAGGAGGTGAGAGAGGTGATGATGTCTTCTCTTTTCTCTATACAACAGAAAAGACTTGTGGATTCTATTGTCAAGAATCCTTCTGAAATATAGAGATGGTTCAGAAGACTTGGAGCCTTGCTCAGGGTGTAGGTCTTCAGTCTTGTCTTGAAAGATCCTGGAACTTTCTGACTAATTCAAAGTTATTGTCCTTGAATGTTCCTGGAGGAGAATTTAAAGAAGACTCTTGATCTAGATGGTTCTTCTTCTTCAGTCTTCACAAAGATCAAGGGAAAATAGATGTTTTTTGTATACAGAAAAGAAGTAGATATTCTTCTGTATGTTCTGTCTTTTCTCTATATTGCTCTTGTGTTATCACTACTGGTCTGCGTATGCATGCAGTGATTATTCTGTCTGAAAAGAGAAAATCTCTTTTATATTCTGCTGTCAAAATTCTCCTTTGAGATTTAAATTCCAAGTATTGATAGCTGTCTCATCTGGAGAATGAAACAGCTGGAATATTTTCTTTAAATGAGTTTCCTCAACTGTCCCATTAAAATAAACAAGTAATTAACCCTGATGAAGATCATAATTAATGCTGCCAATAACAGTTATATTCTTGAGAATATGAGCATTAATTACTCAGAGAATTACTGCTAAATGTTATTATAAATAAGGGACAGAAGTAAGGAAAACTTCTCATTCTGTCTTAGGACAGAATTCGTCGACCTCTGAACAGATTTCATCGACTGGAGTTCCAAGTTCGTCGACCTGAGCTCTGCAAACTGCATACTAAGAATAACTTGCCAATTTTGCGCTCTAAGTTCGTCGAACTAAGAATCTTTCTAAATGAAGAGATCACCGACCTGAGATCGAATATCGTCGAGCTCAACTTAGAGAAAGTTTTCTTAGTTTGTCGATCTGAGATCAATGATTGTCGAGCTGAGTTCGAAGAATTTCGAACTGATAATTTTGATCTATGAATTCTTCTAAGTCTGAGTCTACTGAATTCCTCTGCTGACTGGTCTATAAAGTTGAACCTAATGACTAGCCTAAACTCTAGGACTCATAGACTTGACCCTGGCTATACAATGTGGGTCAAACTTATCCTAATTAGTTAACCTAGCCCAAATCCAAACTAAGGATTCAATAATCTCCCACTATTTGGGTGAGGTCATTAATACAAATAAAAGAAAATAATCACAAAGCAGAATAAAATATATCTGGCAGAAAATAAAATATCCAGCAGATATGTACAATGGTGCTTCATGATTAACAAATAGAGTTCAGAAAATAAAAACTAAACACAACAGTCATTTGTTCTTCTTAGACTTCTCTTTCTCAGATTTATCAGAAGGCTGTTTGAAAATAATTTCTCTGTTTGGATTTGCAGCTTCTCTCTTTGACATTGTCATGTCTAATTCTCCAATTATATTGCATGAGGTGGCTCTTGGTACTACTACTTCAGGATGTAAATTCATATAATCATCTATATAGAAAAATTTATTAGCTTTAGCATACCTCTTGAGTTCTTCTTTTCTATAAGATGACATTGTTGAGTATTGAGATGGATCTTTTCCTTCTGCTTTTGCTTTGTTGATCATAGAAAGTCCAACCAGCTCTTGAAACCTGGCCATTTTTGAAGTTATTTTCTGTTTTGGATCTTCAAATGGGATATGTGGAGATTCTGGCCTTTTAGGACTAGAGTCCTTCTTTGAATCATCAGTAAATGCTGAAGTACCTTTCTTTTATGTAGCAGGAGGAGGCTTGCTCTGAGAGGATTGCTGCTAACTGCTGCCATGAGAACTAGGCTTGGAGTGTCTCTGATAAGTTTTAGTAACTGGTGCTGATTTGAGAGAAGCACTTCCAGAGGCCCCAGCAGATGGAGCAGGAGGAGGAGGGTCTTTCCTGAAGTGCTCAGGAGGAGACCTATACCTTCTTATCTTCTTTCTTTCTTTTTGCTCATTCTTTGATAACCACATCCACTGTGGCATCCCAGGGTATGGAGTAATCTTTTGCAAAATGTAGTATGGAGTATCATGTGTAGGGTTTGGTTTAGTAGCAGCCTTTGGAACAACTTTCCTTTTCTTAGCAATCTTCTTCTTGGCTTTTGGATCATCAGATTCATCAGAATCTTCATCATCATTGTCTTCATCAGAAGAACTAGGAGGATTGCCATACATAGTAACAAACTCTTCAATCAGCTTAGATTGATCTTTCTTAAGAGATACTGGCTGTACAATCTCAATTTCTTTATCAGCCATATCAGGAGAATTTTGAATATTTCCAAGTTCTTGTGCCACATCTTCAGCAATCAAATCATCCAAATTGGGAATTAGACTTTCATCCAAGAAATAGGTTGGACCAGAAGAGCTTGGCTCAACTTTATCAGTTGTAAAATTTGATGGTTCCCAAATTATTTGAGCAACAAAACTTTCCTTTAGTTGATTAACAACTTCAGGACTTATAGGTGAAGTATAACATACTATAAACATGGATTTCTCTTGACAAACTTTTGGAAGATAATATATATGCATAAAAAGACATTAATAACCCAAATATATCTACTGTGGGATTGACAAAACAATTACCAACAGTCAAAACTTCTGGCAAATCAACTTGCTCATCTGTACAAGATATATAAATATCAACTGTCTCAGCTTCTGTAATCATATTTACATCTGCATCTACATCTGCTAGCTCAACTATCTACAAAACTGCTACTGCTTGTGCTGCTGCTGGAGGAGAGGAGACTGGAGCTTCTTCACTGGATATCTCCCCCTGCCTGGTTTCAGAGGGTTCTAAAGCTAGGCCCCCATAAGAAAGGACAGAGGGGTCAGTAGAGATGAGGGCAGATAGGGATGAAATAGATTCAGCAAGAGGTTTAATGGCCTATGCTATAAGATTTTTGAGAAGTGGAGTGATGAGTTCCAGAAAAGAGGGAGTGGAAGGGGAATCCATTTGCATAAACTCAGAGGGTGTGTGAGTTGATACAAAAGGATGGAGGATGGATGATGAGGAGAAAGAAATGGTGTCTGGCATTGGCTCATCATGAGGAGATGGAGTATTGATGGGAGATGATGTTATAAGATCAAAAGATTGAATGGATGAGAGGTTATGGTGGGGAATGTCAGTAAGATAATGGGGAAGTGGGAATTGAGGTGGTGTGGTATGCTATGTAGATTGAAATGGTATTGGTTGATGTTCAGGAGATTTAATTGTTGTTGGTTGATGTACTGGAGATGTAGGTGGTGTTGGAATATGAGCTTGAAATATGGATGGTTGTTGGAGAGTTGATGAAGGAATTTGAACTTGTGGAGGTGTAGGTTGATGAGATAGTGGTGTTGGAATCTGGATGGATGGAATGCTGATGGAGGGGACATCTTTTGGGGGTAGGGAATTTTCTATTATAGCTCTTGTATCCTTAGATGCTCTGGATGAGGAAGAAGCCTTAGAGGGCTTTGAGATAGTCCTCTCCCACCTTCCAATTATGGGACATGTTAGCCTTTTGGAAGCATTAATGAATATGGTCTGTGAGACCATGGATTCAGTTGCCTTTTCCTGAAGAAAAATTCCCAAGATTCGTTGATGGAGACGTTGCTGACACGGCCTCCAGTGATCCCTGTCTGAGAGAGTTCTTCGATTGGGACGATTGCCGCCGCAAGCTCGAGGATGGGATGGACATCCGCCGCCATTATATAAAAGTATATAATTATAAATTAAAAAATTGTAATTATATATTTTTAGTAATTTTATTATTTTAGCAATTTTATTTTAAGTATTTATTTCATGTTTTAATTTTCATTTCATGTGTAATGATGGCTGCTTATAACCATCATGTGTTGTTTTAATTATTTCATTTCATGTGTAATGATGGGGGCCTATAACCATCTTATTTTCAGTTTGAATTTTGAATTTTGAATTTTGAATTTTGATTGGAGGGAGATTGAGTGGTGTAGGCTATATATAGCCATGTTGATGAAGGATTGTTTAGAGAGAATGAAAAATTAAAACCTTAATTTAAAGATTAAATTTTCCCCCTCTTTCCCTCTTCCCCATTAGGAAAATTTCTGCCATCCTTCTCTTCTTACTCCTCTCCCTCTTCAAAATTCGTCCAAGGCGAGTTCCTCCTCTCCAAAAAACTGACCTCCGACAAAGCAACCATTCAACCCACCTCCTTGAAGAAATCGGCCAAGGCAAAGATCTCCTTTGTAGATTCCAACTCCGGCGTGATGCGACGAAGGCGGACAAGTTTCCTCTCCATCCGGCGTGACTCCAGCGGAGCTTTTGAAGAGTGATCCAAGTAGAGAAATCGGAATCATCTATTTCGATTGGGTAACGAAACCTTCTACCTTTGTGTGTTTCTTTTCCAAGATTTATTCCTGTGGTGGTAGATTCTTAGCGTTGAATTTTGATAGCATTAATTCATCGTGGTTTTTCTTCGATCGGTTTGTGTTTATCTTGATTGATCTAATTTCGAGAAAGGTTTGGAGAACCTTCGTTTTCTTTTGTTGTGAGAGATCTACCTTTTCCGAATCATATTTTATTTGGTAGATCTCTTTTGGTACAACATCGCTCGTTCGGACCGGGTAGGTCCTTTTAGCCGGAAAGAATATTAGCATATCGCCTCTATTCGATCCTAATCGGTTTGGCTACCCGTACGCTAGCATATACTTGATAGAATTAATTAACGTGGTGCTGCGTAGAGCGATTGTGCGAATATAGGATTTGGATTGTGGAGAGGTATACATGCTTGTCCGTAGATCTATTCGGTGTCAAACATGTGAGTCTGCATCAATTTGGTATCAAAGGGAGGTTCATGCAAATTTCCTAATTGGCACCCTCCCCCTCTTATTTGGCACGTTAACACGCACTCACTCGTTGCATGGTATTTCATAAAAAAATCAATTTTTAAATTTTTGGTCTGCAAATAGCGGTCTAAATTTTTTAATTTTTCTCAAAATCTAAAAAAATAAAATTCTGAAAATTCTCTATCTTATTTTTAATAAGAAATCCAAAAAAAATATTATTTTTCATTAATTCATTATTTTTATTAAGTTATTTTAAAATTTAATAGTTGGTCTGCAAATAGCGGCCGATATTTTTATTTTTTAAGAAAAATTCAAAAATAATTTTTTTTAATAATCCTCATATTTTTTCCAGCAAGAAAATCTATTTTATATAATTATAACCTTAGCTATTATGCGGGAACAATTCCATCTTCGTTAGAGTTTAGTTGATCTGGTACCCCTTTTCTGTGCACGTGCACTAAATTGAGATCGAGTGTCCTCTCCGGTTCTCTCTAGGATGGCATATGATGTATATGCTACCCAGTTAGAATATTCTTATGCTAAGGATATGGCTAAACACACCTCAACCTTGCCTTCATACAATAGGAATACTAACCGTCCCCACGCTTATCATCCCACTAGAATGGAGGTACTTACTTATGACGGTTTAGGGTGTCCCCAAATTTTTAGAGACTGGCTTAAGGGATTAGAGCATTATTTTAATTGCCACTTATGGGATTACCACAAAAGGGTTAACTTTGCCCGAGAGCAATTAGTAGGCCAAGCCCAATTGTTTTGGTTAAACGAAGAGCGTCGTGTTTGTAGTTATAAACACACTTGGCGGGAAATGCGAAGTCTACTCTCGGATCAATTTGATCCCGCATATTTCCGCACTGCTGACCCCAAGCCTGTTAGTGAGTATCGTTGTAGAGCAAGACCCCTAGCTATTCATAGGAGTTACCCTATGCCTCAAGTTAGATCATTTCCTCACAACGATAGGATTACACCTAGTGTGCCTAATTCCACTCCCAGGGAAAATACGCAGTCTAGACCCTATGTTTTGGAATCGAAAAATGTTACTATTAGGGTTATGCGTCCTTTAGCCTCGATGTCTAAGCCCCCTGATATAGTGACTGATACCCATGAGGATGCTGATGTAGATGTGGTATCTTTTGATCCTTAAGATGCTGATGTTGATATACAAACTCTGGATTCTGAAGATGACCAGCTAGGTGAGAGTATTCCTTCACATACGATAGTGCCCAACGAGGCTAAATACGCTGACGATTTGAGTGACGATGTGGAAATTGGTTACCCTAGTGACCTGGATAAGGATTTATCCTCTGAGGAATCCTCCGCTTCACTTTGACGATGTTTCTGAGGCGTCTCCCTTGAATATCATGGAGTCTTCGGTTGACCCAGTGTTGGTCTATGTTTCAGCAGTTTTAGAAGAGTCACCTTGGGATGATCTTAGTGATGCACCTCCGGGAGATAGTTCATTTATATTATCGTCGTTTCTTGAGGTTCAAGCTAATTTAGATTCTCCCTGGGGTTCGATTTGCCCAATCCTCTTTCCTAATTTAGACAATGTACCTACTTCATGGGAAGATTTGGTTAGCGAAGGTTGTGTTGTTTTGGAAGCTTTTCCCTATGTTAGAGGGTTAATTTTGGATGACGGTAGCGTTGAGGACCTTAAAGATAGTTATTTGATGTTACCTCCTTTGCCTGAATCCTAATGTGGATTAGAAATTTTGTTGGATTCGATTTTGCCTACTATTGATATCGTTACTGATCCTGATTTGGATGAAATATCTAGTGGGTTGGAAGAGATTTTGGCTGAGTTGGTAGAGTCATCATGTGATGAATGTTTATCTAAGAGTCAGTTAGGTGATGACGATCCAGCTGAGTTTTCTGTGAGGAAGAATCCACTGTTTGATCTTCCCATTGATTTTGATGGCTTACCAGAGGATTTTTCCTGGACGTTAAATCTGTGTTTTGACGGTGAGTATGACTTCGCTCCTCCTCCAGAATCATCCATGTCGACTCTCCCTCCGACTCACTTGACTCGATTAGATGACTTGCTAGGAATCGCGATGGTTATTTTTAGTCCGAGACATATTGATGTGCCCATTTTGGATACAGTTACTGCTTCTGAATTGGATGACGTTAAATATAAAATTAGAACTGCGACTTTGATGCCTATGAAAATCATCTATGATTTTAAGGCTCTCGTACCCCCGGATTTAACCCAGTTACCCTCCGTTTTTAGGTTGAGTCACATAGCGCATGGGTTCACACCACACGGTAGCGAGATATTTAGGCGCGCTTGTAGTAAATTACTCTATATAGTTGCGTCTTATGATGATTTATATTCTTGTTGCTCGCCGAATGAGATGGTGCACGGATTTAAAGCACAAGTGCCTTTTGACTTGATTTCGTTTCCACTATCTGATAATCCAAGTCAACTCGCACTAGTTTATGCCTCTCATGTTCAAAAATTATATAAGCATAGTAGTGAAGCGCTAGCCATGCAAATTATATTTTATCAATTTCTTGCTAGTTTACATAGAAGAGCGTCTCACTATATGATTTGTGATTTAATTTTTGTGCGTCTCATCCCCGAACGGTTGCCTTCGGGCACTATAGAAAGTTGGCGAGTTGGATCTTTTTCGGATATTAATGAAATTAGGAGAATATGCATATCATTGGAAGTTATCAACTGATTGGGGTATTACCCCTATTTTTAATGTTTCTAATTTAACGCTCTATGTTTCTCCACCGCTTGAATTATCTGCTTGTCCGTTTGGTCCACTTTGTTTTCTTATGGTTTAGGTAGTGAGTTTGTGCTTGGATTGCTCTCTTCATCGGTCTTCACTGGAGGTACGTTGGTTGTTGATGTAGAAATTTGTTATCCTTTATTGCCTAATGCTTTTCCGAGGTTCTCTAGGACCATGTTTTTGCATGAAAGGATACTCCAGGTTGGAAGTGCTCTCTTCTCCAAGTGGTGTTGTTTGCCGCTACGTGTTTCTCTGGGATGATGCTCTCCTGCACCGGTACTTTCAAACCAAATCATCGATGATGAGTACTTTTGAGCGGTGGAGGATTGATGGAGACGTTGCTAACACGGCCGCCAGTGATCCCCGTCTGAGAGAGTTCGTCGATTGGGACGATCGTTGCCGCAAGCTCGAGGATGGGATCGACGTCCGCCGCCATTATATAAAAGTATATAATTATAAATTAAATAATTATAATTATATATTTTTAGTAATTTTATTATTTTAGCAATTTTATTTTAAGTATTTATTTCATGTTTTAATTTTCATTTCATGTGTAATGATGGGTGCTTATAACCATCATGTGTTGTTTTAATTATTTCATTTCATGTGTAATGATGGGTGCCTATAACCATCTTATTTTCAGTTTGAATTTTTAATTTTGATTGGAGGCAGATTGAGTGGTGTAGGCTATATATAGCCATGTTGATGAAGGATTGTTTAGAGAGAATGAAAAATTAAAACCTTAATTCAAAGATTGAATTTTCCCCCTCTTCCCTCTTCCCCCTTAGGAAAATTTAGGCCTTCCTTCTCTTCTTCCTCTCTCCCTCTTCAAAATTCATCCAAGGCTAGTTCCTCCTCTCCCAAAAACTGACCTCCGACAAAGCAACCATTCAACCCACCTCCTTGAAGAAATCGGCCAAGGCAATGATCTCCTTTGTGGATTCCAACTCCGGCGTGACGCGACGAAGGCGGACAAGTTTCCTCTCCATCCGGCATGACTCCGGTGGAGCCGTTGAAGAGTGATCCAAGTAGAGAAATCAGAATCATCTATTTCGATTGGGTAACGAAACCTTCTACCTTTGTGTGTTTCTTTTCCTAGATTATTCCTGTGGTGGTAGATTCTTAGCGTTGAATTTTGATAGCATTAATTAATCGTGTTTTTTCTTCGATCGATTTGTGTTTATCTTGATTGATCTAATTTCGAGAAAGGTTTGGCGAACCTTCGTTTTCTTTTGTTGGGAGAGATCTACCTTTTCCGAATCATATTTTATTTTGTAGATCTCTTTTGGTACAACATCGCTCGTTCGGACCGGGTAGGTCCTTTTAGCCGGAAAGAATATTGGCCTATCGCCTCTATTCGATCCTAATCGATTTGGCTACCCGTACGCTAGCAAATACTTGATAGAATTAATTAACGTTGTGCCGCGTAGAGCGATTGTGCGAATATAGGATTTGGATTGTGGAGAGGTATATGTGCTAGTCCGTAGATCTATTTAGTGTCAAACATGTGAGCCTGCATCACTAGAACTCTCAACAAAATAGGGTAGCTGAAAGAAAAAAATAGAACACTCATTGAAGCTGCAGGCACATTAATTGCAGATGCTCACTTGCCCCTATCCTTTTAGGCAGAGGCTGTGAGCACAACAAACTATGTACTGAATATAATTTTGATTCATAAGCTTAAGGGCAAGACCCCCTATGAACTACTCAAAGGGAAGAAACCTAAAGTAGATTATTTTAGAGTCTTTGGTTGCATTTGTTACATTCATAATAACAACAAAAAATATATTAGAAAGTTTGAAGCCAAGGCTGAAATTCGAATTTTTCTTGGATATTCCCAAGTAAGCAAGGCTTATAGGGTTTATAATAAATCATGTATGAAAATGGAAGACTCTATTCATATTTCTTTTGATGAGACTAATATGTTTTACAAGGAGAAGGATAGCTTTTACCAGTAAGGCTGTGTAGGAACCACATCTGTGTGAGAAGTTGGATAAATTGACACTCACAAATGAGGCTGTTACACATCCTTCTACACATGTTGCTGAAGAAAGTGAAGATGATGTCACTGAATACAGTGAAGAGCCAACAACAGCTATAATTCAACTAGAGGAATTAACTCCCCAAGCTGGTACTCAACCAGCTCATCCTACTGAGATAGTCACACTTAGAGATCACCATGTATCTCAAGTGATTGGAGACATATCAGTGGGTGTGCAGACAAGGCATCAACTCCACCAGTACATGATGCATGCCTGCTTCATATCTCAAATTGAGCCCCAATCCATAAAGGATGTTGAGCAAGATCCACACTGGATCATTGTAATGCAAGAGGAGCTCAACCAGTTTGAGAGATGTAGAGTTTGGGATTTAGTTCCAAGACCCAACGACTACCCAGTCATTGGAACTAAATGGGTATTTAGAAACAAACTAGATGCTCAACGTACTATCATAAGGAACAAAGCCAGATTAGTTTCTCAAGGATACAGACAAGAGGAAAGCATATATTATGACAAAACATTTGCCCATGTTGCAAGATTAGAAGCAATAAGGATATTTCTAGCTTATGCAACCTACAAGAAGTTCATAGTATACCAAATAGATGTCAAGAGTGCATTCCTTAATGGTGAACTCAAAGAAGAGGTTTATGTGGAACAACCACCAGATTTTATCTCTTCATCTCATCCATCTTATGTTTTCAAATTGCATAAAGCTCTTTATGGTCTAAAACAAGCTCCAAGAGCTTGGTATGAAACCTTAGCTATCTTTCTCTTAGTGCATAAATTTTCTATAGGTATAGTAGATATGACTTTATTTATAAAGCATCATCATGATAAAATCTTATTAGTACAAATATATGTAGATGACATTATATTTGATTCTACTGATTCCAATCTATACAAAAGGTTCTCTGACCTTATGCATTCTATGTTTGAAATGAGTAGCATAGGTGAGCTCTCCTACTTCCTTGGTCTCCAAGTGAAGCAGTCCCCTGATGACATCTTCATATCCCAATCCAAGTATGTTAAGGAGCTGATAAAAAGGTTCGGGATGGCTGATGCTTCAGCTAAAAAAAACCTATGTCTACAAATGTTGTGATTGATTCTGATGAATATGGGAAACCTGTTGATCAGAAACTATATAGGGCCATTATTGGGTCCCTGTTATATCTCACAGTAAGTAGGCCAGACATTATGTTTGCTACTTATCTTTGTGTTAGGTTTCAGGTGAACCCTAAAGAATCTCACCTTTTTCCTAAAAGAATTTACCCAAATTTAGGACTCTAGTTCCAAATTGACTCAGAGTTTGAGTCAGAGTTGAGTTGACTGGATTCTTAGATGCTGACTTTGCTGGATGTAGAGTGGACAAAAAAAGCACCTCAGGGACATGCCAATTCCTTGGTGCTAGACTTGTGTCCTAGTTTTGCAAAAAGTAGACATCTGTGTCTACTTCAATTGCAGAAGCTGAATACATAGCAGCTTGTAGTTGTTGCTCACAGATACTATGAATTCAGAACCAACTCCTAGATTATGGTTTCAACTTAAATAATTCAACTCTACTTTGTGATAATATAAGTGCAATTTCCATTGCACAGAATCCAGTGCATCATAGAAGAACTAAGCATATAGAAATTAGACATCATTTCATTAGAGATTGTGTTGACAAAAAGAAAATTAATCTTGTCTACATCTACACTGATTTGTAAAAAGCAGACATCTTCACCAAACCCTTGGATGAGAGAAACCATCTGTTCTTTCTGAATCAGCTAGGTATGATCAATGGAGAAGCATTAATTTAATTTTTGTCTATGGTCGAAGAATTTGCCACAGTTCGTCGAACGGAGATCGACGAACTGAGGATAGTTCTTTAAAAAATTCGTTGACTTGAGATCGACGAACTCTCTGTGTTAAGTTTTATTCGTCGACCGGAGAACGACGATATTGCTTCAGAAAATTTTCGTCAACTTGAGAACGATGAAAAGTTTTCCCTTCTTCAGACTGAGATCGACAAACTCTTTTGTCACTAAAATATTTCGTCGACCTAGGATCGAAGAACTTTGTTTATTTCGCAGGACGGAGTTTGACACTTCATATTCTAAAAATCTTATAACTAGGTTTTCTTCAAGCTCCATCCCACGCTTTTTGTTCCCCTTGCCCTCGATCTCTCTGTTTTATTTTACAGGCGATCAATGGCGATTCCGACGAGCTCTCTTGCGGTAATGAAATTCAACATGGGATTTGACATAGACTTCGAGTCATTTCAACACTCTGATCAAATTTTCTTGGATATACTGCAGTCATTTGGAGAATAATAGTTGAAGAACTTCATGACAACCGGAATAAAGATAGCTGCTACAGAAATCAGAGAATGGGTGTTCACCTCCTCCACTCCAGACGCCAATACGATGACCGACACAATATCTGGTAACCAAGTTTCTTTAACCCCCGTAGTTTTGACTGAGATTTTTGGATTGCTTAATGGTGAAGAAGAGTTAGAAATAGATAACTCTGAATATGATGAAATGTTGAATAAAATGGGTTACACTGGAGAGAACCCTAATAAACTTTTAAAGAAACATTTGTCTGCTGATTATAAGTTTTTAGCCGATGTGGTGGGCAAAGTATTGCTAGGAAAGCATACCTCCCATGATTATATTACCAGGCAATAGTTTCTGGTAATGTCTGATGTTGTAAATAAGAAAGCAATCAATTGGGCTAAGATTCTGTTTGATTTGATAAAGAAAAAGAACAGTAAGAAAGAAGTTTGTTTTGGATGAATGATGCAGGCTCACATGTTTTACACCGAATAGATCTACGGACTAGCACGTATACCTCTCCACAATCCAAATCCTATATTCGCACAATCGCTCTATGCGGCACCACGTTAATTAATTCTATCAAGTATATGGTAGCGTACGGGTAGCCAAACTGATTAGGATCGAATTGTGGCGATAGGCCAATATTCTTTCCAGCTAAAAGGACCTACCCGGTCCGAACGAGCGATGTTGTACCAAAAGAGATCTACCAAATAAAAATGATTCGGAAAAGGTAGATCTCTCCCAACAAAAGAAAATGAAGGTTCGCCAAACCTTTCTCGAAATTAGATCAATCAAGATAAACACAAACCGATCGAAGAAAAACCACGATGAATTAATGCTATCAAAATTCAATTCTAAGAATCTACCACCACATGAATAAATCTAGGAAAAGAAACACACAAAGGTAGAAGGTTTCGTTACCCAATCAAAATAGATGATTCTGATTTCTCTACTTGGATCACTCTTCAACGGCTCCGCCGGAGTCACGCCGGATGGAGAGGAAACTTGTCCGCCTTCATCGCGTCATGCCGGAGTTGGAATCCACAAAGGAGTTCTTTGCCTTGGCCGATTTCTTCAAGGAGGTGGGTTGAATGGTTTCTTTATCGGAGGTCAGTTTTTGGGAGAGGAGGAACAAGCCTTGGATGGAATTTGAAGAGGGAGAGGAGGAAGTAGAGAAGGAAGGCCGAAATTTGCCTAAGGGGGAAGAGGGAAAGAGGGGGGAAAATTCAATCTTTGAATTAAGGTTTTAATTTTTCATTCTCTCTAAACAATCTTTCATCAACATGGCTATATATAGCCTACACCACTCAATCTCCCTCCAATCAAAATTCAAAATTCAAAATTCAAAATTCAAACTCAAAATAAGATGGTTATAGGCACCCATCATTACACATGAAATGAAATAATTAAAATAACACATGATGGTTATAAGCACCCATCATTACACATGAAATGAAAATTAAAACATGAAATAAATACTTAAAATAAAATTGCTAAAATAATAAAATTACTAAAAATATATAATTATAATTATTTAATTTATAATTATATACTTTTATATAATGGCGGCGGACGCCGATCCCATCCTCGAGCTTGCGGCAGCGATCGTCCCAATCGACGAACTCTCTCAGACGGGGATCACTGGAGGTCGTGTCAGCAACGTCTCCATCATCTAGGAGTAGAGAAGCAATGTCTGATACTTTTCTTCTCACAGAATTTTTGCATGGGAAGAGACTCAAACTCAATACCATGATCACTTCTGATCAATTCAATTGGAGTAGAGTACTCAATCCTTATGCTCTTAAGAAAATCTTAAGAACCTTGAAGTTATCTGACATATTCTCAAGAAGAACACCCAAGTGAATCTAGAGAAGTCATCAACTATCACTAAGGTATAAGACTTCTCTCCTAGGCTCTGTACAACAATGAGTCCAAAAAGATCCATGTGTAGCAAATACATAATTCTAGGTGAATCACTCTTATTAAGTGACTTAAAGCTATTTTTAGTTTGCTTGCCTAATTGACAAGCATTGCAAAGGCTTTCTTTCTTGTAGGGGCAAGAAGACAATCCTCTAACAAGGTTGTCCCTAGATAGTTTAGCAATGTTTTTCAGGTTTACATGACCTAATCTCCTATGCCAAAGATCATTATTATTACTAGTTTTGTTAAACAGACATATTTCAGTTTTAGCAGACTTAAAGTTAACTACATAGATATTACCAGTTAACACTACTTGGTTATCTACTGAAGTAATAATAAAAGAAGTTTTGTTAAATGATACCTGAAACCTTTCATCACATAACTGACTTATGGATATAAGGTTGTGCTTCAGTCCACTTACATAAGCAACCTTCCTGAAGGTGACTGCTCCAAATTTGACCTTTCCACATCCTTCCGTCTGGCCACAATTGGAATCACCAAATATTACTTTGGGTCCTAGCTTTGAATTATAGTTGATTAAGTTGTCCTTGTTTCCAGGCATATGCTTTGAACAACCACTATCCAGATACCACTGTTTCTCTGTGGTGGGATAGTCTTTCACATACAATAAAACAAATTAGCTATTCTTGACCCAGGTCACCTTGGGTTCTTGTTTATTTACATAATTAAAACTGGAAATGTATGAGTATTCAGGTTGACTTTTATAACCTAAGGGATGAAATCTTCTAGGTGGAATTATCCACTGATTAAATGGATTAACATTTTTTCCTGGCTGATTAAATGTTCTGTAAGAATTAAAGTTTATGTTATTATGAACTAGGGTCGACGAATTTGGTAAGTTCGTCGATCCGAGGTCGACGAATGGGGATGAGTTCGTTGAACTCCACTCAGAGAATGAAAATATTCATTTTTGGGCCCCAATATCGTTGATCTCAGGTCGAAGAACCATACTGGTTTCGTCGATTGCAGTTCAGAGAATAATTATAATAAAAATTTGCGCTCGAAGTTCGTCGACTTGAGTTCGACAAACTTTACATATTTCATCGATCTGAGTTCGACAAAATCTTCTGAACATTATTATAGTTAGGCTTTTTCTTATTCTTTCTCGTTTTCTTATTCTTCTATTTTACTTCTGTTTAGTTAACATGATTATCATCTATCTTTTATTTGTCTTTTTAAGAAACAAATTTTATTGGAGTTGTTAAAATGTTTTTCTGAATCAGTGGGGCTTGGCTTGATGAAGCACCTAAGCCCAGCTTGCCATTAAGCCTGACATTCACTGTGCTTGTGATGTCCATCAGCTTGATACTTCTCCCATTTAGGGATTCTTCAAGTTGCCTATCCTCAGTTAATTCAGTTTTTAATGAGATGATCTCTTCATTTGCAAAAGTTAATTCATCTTTTCATTTAATGTTTTCATAAATGAAATTACCCTGTTCTGATAGTTTTTCTCTTAGTTGTTTAATTTCTTTTTCTGTGTTAATTAAATCAAAACATAAAGATTTAAATTCAGTTCTAAAATTATCTGAATTGAAGTCAAAAGAAGACAGTACCTGATCTTCCTCAAATTCAGAGTCTTCATCCTCTGACTTTTCATCTTATGCTTCTAAACAGCTGCCTGATACATTGATGGCCATCAGACACACTTCTTTTGCCTTTACTTCCTCTTCATCTTCACTGGAGCTAGAAGACGAAGATTCATCTTCAGTTTCACTCCAGGTTTCCGCCACAAAGCCTTTCTTCTTCCTTTTATGCTTGTTGGAGGAGGGCTTGCTATAGTGTTATTTCCTGTGTTCCTTTTCTCTTCTTCTATCCTTCTTTTGGTTCTCTGGACACTCTGAGATGAAGTGTCCTGGCTTCCTACAACCAAAGCAGACAAATTCTTCAGTTGGAGTCTTGTCATACCTTGGCTTGTAATCTTGCCTAGATGACTTTCTTCTGAAATCCCTCTTGCCCATCTTGTAAAATCTCTTTGCTAAGAGACTCAGAAACTCTTCACTGCCTATTGGAGCTTCTGATTCTTCAGATGCCTTGAATGCAATGCTTTGCTCCTTTCTTGCTGCTGAAGGAGTCTTCTGCTCTGCAGCTTCTCTAGACTTTATCAATTGTTCATAGGACTTGAGCTTACCAAGAAGAGATTCAGTGGAAATATCTTTTAGACTTCTGGCTTCCTTGATTGGCAAGATTCTGGAATCCCATGAGCTGGGGAAGCACATAAGGATTTTGTCATTGACTTTTGTGAGAGTTATGTCCTTGTCCAGAGTCTTTAGCTTATTGATGATTGAACTTAGTTTGTTGTACATGTCACTTACAGACTCTGACTCATCTTTCTTGAAGTTTTCATATTGAGAGATGAGATTGGATCTCCTGTCCTTTCTCTCATCTGCTGATCCAACCACCATTTGGTTAAGAGAATCCCAGATAGCCTTGGCTGATGTGCACTCTGCCACCTTCTGGAAAATGTCATCAGACATTGTCTGAGCCAGAATATTTATGGCCTTGGCATCAGCTATTTTGGCCTTCTTTTTAGCATCTGTCCACTCAAGTGGTGGAACAACATGAGTGCTGGAACTTGCAGTAGTTGTAGCCATTGGAGTTGGTGGTCCTGTAAAAATGGAATTAAAAATATCTTCATCAATAGAGTTCATATATAACTTGATTCTTGCCTTCCAGATAGCAAACTTATTCAAGTTACAGACTGGAGGTCTGGTGCTTGCATAATCTTGTTCTGTGTCATGATATAAAAGAGAAAAGCTAGGAGAAAGAAATCAGATCTAACAAGGATCTTTTGGTTCAAGTGTTATCTTGTACAACCAAAGGAACACCCCTCTGATACCAATTAAAAGATAGGAGTTAGACCTGATTTACTCTAGAGGGGGGGGGGTGGTGAATAGAGTAATTAAA
Organism: Platanthera zijinensis; assembly: GCA_039513925.1. Lineage (NCBI taxonomy): Eukaryota > Viridiplantae > Streptophyta > Magnoliopsida > Asparagales > Orchidaceae > Platanthera > Platanthera zijinensis. Next base: position 112,799,110 of record CM077092.1, read on the forward strand.
ACTTTTGTTAATTTTAAATTTATCAGAGTAAAATAAGTGATACTAATAGTAATATAGAAAGGAAATGAAAATAGGCTAAGCTAATCTATCACAGTACAGTAAGAACAAGAAAGAAAATGATCACATACAGACAACACAAGAATTTTATAGTGGTTCCCCAAACTGGGTACATCCACTCTTCTACCACCCTAGTAGGAATCCACTATAAGGTTTTTGATCAGGTGACTGCCACCACAAGATCTATTTCCAGGGAGATCTCAAAACCCTTTAGGCTTTTGATCAGGTGCCCAAAAACCAAGAATAAACTTCTGAAGGGAGTTAATAAACCCTTTTTATAGGAGGTGAGAGAGGTGATGATGTCTTCTCTTTTCTCTATAAAATAGAGAAGACTTATGGATTCTGTTGTCAAGACTCCTTCTGAAATGGAGAGATGGTTCATAATACTTGGAGCCTTGCTCAGGGTATAGGTCTTCAGTCTTGTCTTGAAAGATCCTGGAACTTTCTGACTGATTCAAAGTTGTTGTCCTTGAATGTTCCTAGAGGAGAAGTTAAAGAAGACTCTTGATCTAGATGGTTGTTCTTCTTCATTCTTCACAAAGATCAAGGGAAAACAGAATGTTTTCTGTATACAAAGAAGAAGCAGATATTCTTCTGTATGTTGTCTTTTCTCTGTATTGCTCTTGTATTATCACTACTGGTCTGTGTATGCATGCAATGATTATTCCATTTGAAAAAAGAAAATCTCTTTTATATTCTGCTATCAAAATTCTCCTTTGAGATTTGAATTCCAAGCATTAATTGCTGCCTCATCTGGAGAATGAAATGACTGGAATATTTACTTTAAATGAGTTTCCTCAACTGTCCCATTAAAATAAGTAATTAACCCTGATGAAGAGCATAATTAATGCTGCCAATAATAGCTATATTCTGGATAATATGAGCATTAATTACTCAGAGAATTATTGCAAAATGATATAATAAATAAGGGACAGAAGTAAGGAAAACTTCTCATTCTGGCTCGGGACAGAATTCGTCGACCTCTTAATAGATTTCGTCAGCTAGAGTTCCAAGTTCGTCGACCTGAGAATTCTTATCCATCGACCCGAGCTCTACAAACTGCATACTGAGAATAACTTGCCAATTCTGCGCTCTAAGTTCGTCGAGCTGAGAATCTGTCTGAATGAAGAGATCGTCGACCTGAGCTCGAATATCGTCGAGCTCAACTCAGAGAAAGATTTCTGAGTTCGTCGATCTGAGATCATCGATCGTCGAGCTGAGTTCGAAGAATTTCGAACTGATAATTTTGATCTCTGAATTCTTCTAAGTCTGAGTCTACTGAAGTCCTCTGCTGGCTGGTCCATGAAGGTTGAACCTAATGACTAGCCTAAACTCTAGGACTCATAGACATGACCCTGGGTATACAATGTGGGTCAAACTTATCCTAATTAGTGAACCTATCCCAAATCCAAACTAGGGATCCAACATAAAGGCTTGTATGTAGTTCTTTTATGGCTGCTGAATAAAAAATTTTGATTCCTTCTCTTCTACTTTTTCCTGATTGAAGCGCTGCAGTGCAGGAGGAGGAGCGAGAAGGAGTACTGAGCGAGTAGCCTGACTTGGTGCATGATAATACGTTTTGTAGCCTAAACTATTATCGTATTTTTTATTTTATATTGTACAAATCATGTCTATTATTAGTTTATTTTTTATCATTTTTTTGTAAATATTATTGCCATTGACTTTTTCTTGTCTTTTTGCAGGTTTCCAGAAAATTGGCCAAAAATGACCTGACACGCCCCCCCTGTCACGCCCTCCCTGGGCATGACCTAGGGCGTGTCACCCGATCCCGAGGACTTCTACTGGAAGGGACAGAAAAATGAACAAAACCGCTGTCACGCCCCCCTGACACGCCCTCCCTGGGCGTGTCACTAGGCGTGACCATGGGCGTGTCGCCCTCTACCACAAAGCCTGCCGCCGCATTAAATACCGTTTCTCCACAGCACGCAACAGTACTGTCACGCCCCCACGTCACGGCGTGACTTGGGGCGTGACATCAACTTTTCCGACGACTGACGGATTTCCGACCAATGATTTCGATATGACGTGAGTGTCACGCCCCCCCTACACGGGCGTGACCTAGGGCGTGACAACCGACGTACAAAGGCAATGATCCTTCCCGCCAGAGTCCAGAGCCCGAGGTCAACATAGTACTGTCACGCCCCATGACACGCCCCCTAGGGCGTGTCGGAGGGTGTGACCAACCCGTGAGAAAAAATCTATAAATTGAGACCCCCTCTTCATTTCAGCAAGCTTTGGTTGAGAGGGGGAGGTGCTGCCCCTTTGGTTCTTGATCTTTTTTATGCTTTTCTCTCCTCTCTCTCTCTCTCTCTTCCTTTGTAATTTTTGCTTAACCATGGTTTAATATTTAGTTGCCTTAGCTTTCCTTGTAATCTTTAGTGTTGCTTAGTGCTAATTGTAGGGCTAGAATAGGTTTCGATTTCATACACTTGTAATTTCAATTTCATTAGTGTAACTTTCTCCTTTTAATTAATATAAGTGCTCTTCCTTTACTAGTGTTCCTTTTATATGCTTTACTACTCATCCCCCCTCCACTCCATTATGATTAACTAATCCTCCTTGTACTCGATCTTGATGATCCGAGGTTAGAGCGATTAAGTTATGATGTTTTAATTAATCTTTTCTTTTTTAGGTTAGGGCCTTGAATTACTCTTGATTAATCATGGGTTGGAGGTATATTATCGATATATACCCTCCACCTTTGCTTTCATTCTAGGCTAGCCGAGAGGCCGATAGAATGAAGTGAGCATTCAAGAGTAAAGGGAGTTGTACGCACCCCTCGAGAGAGGCAGACGTCCAAATCTCCCGGATTGGAGTAAAATCCAATAGTGGGGTTCACCGCGTAAAGAGAGTTTTAGGCCTCCGATTTAGACGAGAGTCGGTCGGACCTTCCTAAACTCAGTTGGGCACGACTTCGAGAGAAGCGTGTTCAAGCTTTAGGAACCTCCACGGTCAAGGACCTTAATCCTATTAAGTTTAGATTTTTATTGCATTTTCTTAATCGTCTTTAGCCAAGGTGATTCTTGATCGAGTGCATTTCCATTTCATATTTTCAATCTTTCGTAGTAATCTCCTATCTTGTGCTCTTTAATTAACTGCAGTAGTTTCCTTTCTAGCATAGTTCTTTACTTAATAGAACTTTACTTAATTGCGGTAGTTCTCTTTGTAGTATAGCTTTACTTCCTTCATTTCAATTAGATTTTCTAAAACCCTAGTTTTTCCGTCGATAAAATAATATTCTTCGTGTGAGTAAGCATACTCAACAGTTTCCGGATTTCAATACGACACTTGTGTCCCCTAGCTACAATTTGATAGGTATACTTGCCTCATTGGGTTGCTAGTTCGGTTGCGTTTATTTTATTCGAACCCTAGCGCGCAACAAGTTTTTTGGCGCCGTTGCCGGGGAACCAACTTCTGTTGATATATTGAAAACACAAACCTATTAATTTTATCTCTTCTCTTTCTCATCCTCTTTCTTTAAAGTTTTAAAAAATCAAAAAAATTTATCACCGCTCTTAATAGTAACCAACTTAACAATTTTTCTACGCCACCTAATTCTCTCGAAAAGGGCAAATGGCTTTAAGCGCCATTATCTTGTCTAGTACCTTGCGAACCCTTCACGGGGTAGTCCTTGGGAAGTTCGGGAGTTAATCTATAAAAAAATCTATTTCAAATTTTTTTTCTAATCTAGTTTTTTTCTTTCTAGTTTATCCTTTTTCTCTTTCTTTTCTTCTGTTCTGTTCTTTTAGTGCCTGACCCGCGGGAGTCCGTCGGTTATTTTGGACTTGGACCACGAAATTGAGCGTACTCTTCGGAGAAGATCGCGATTTCAAGTTCCTACTATCCAAGTGCCGGTTGAGGACTCCGAGTCATTTGCTACTTTAAGAATGGAAGAACCCAACGTAGATGAGGTCGTGCAAAGGACTATGTCCTATTATGCACGACCGAACCTCGAGGGAACAGAATCTAGTATAGTCCGCCCTGCTATAGCAAATAATAAATTCAAATTAAAGCCTAGCATAATTCAAATGGTGCAGCAATATGTGCAATTTGACAGACTTCAAGATGAAGATCCGAACGCACATATAGCTAGCTTTCTTGAAATTTGCGACACCTTCAAGATAAACGGTGTCACAAATGATGCAATTAGGCTGAGACTCTTCCCCTTCTCTTTAAGAACTAAAGCTAAGCAGTGGCTGAACACACTTCCTAAAAATAGCATAACCACTTGGAATGAATTAACTGAAAAATCTTTGGCGAAGTATTTTCCGCCAGCTAAAACTGCAAAACTTAGGACGACATCTCTTCCTTCAGACAAATAGACTCTGAAACCCTATATGAAACTTGCGAGAGATTTAAAGAATTATTAAGACGATGCCCACATCACGCGCTGCCTGTATGCTTACAAGTGCAGACGTTCTATAACGGGCTAAATCAAAGCACGAAGCAATTGATAGACGCAGCTTCTGGCGGTACTTTAAATCATAAGAACCCGGAAGCCGCTCTTGAGCTTTTTGAGGACATGGCCATGAACACTTATCAGTTGAATGTGCCTAGGTCCCGCCCGACCACAAGCCTGCAGGTATCTTTGAAGTGGACAACGTCTCCCAACTCGCTCTCCAAGTAGAAATCCTAAGCAAAAAAATCACGGAGATGACTGCTGCCTCCGCCCCTCAGGTATGGGAATCTGCAACCCCTACTCCAGAACATTTAGATTATGTTAATAATATGCCTAGAAATGCTTTTAATAATTTTTCTGCTGCGAATTTTCATCCTCCTGGTTTTAATTTTCCGAATAGTTATAACCATGCTTTAAGAAATCATCCGAACTTTTCATGGAGTAATCATCGAATACGATGCGCCCACTACCGCAAAATGATTTATCTGCACCACCACCACCTCTTTAAAATTATCCAAAACCTCCAAGCTTGGAGGAATTACTTTCTAAATATATCAGCACAAATGACGCTACTATAAGAACTTTAATCGGAAGCGTAAAAAGTCTAGAAAATCAGGTAGGACAGCTCGCGAAAATAATTTCAGAGCGACCCGCAGGGTCTCTTCCTTCCAATACCGAACCCAACCCGAGAGAGCAAGCGAAAGCTATAACTCTTCGGAGTGGTGAGCAAGTCTCCGGTATGGTAAGTGAAGAGCCCGAGGCAAGCTCCGCTCCCGCCTCTAAAAATCAAAGCTCCGCTCCGTTTTAAAAATTCCACCCTCTGCTGAAGAAGTTATCACCCCCGCTTTAGAAAAAATCTCACTCCACCACCCATCTTCAAAAATAATTCAACTCCTCCATACCCCTCCGAACTTAATAGACAACGTCAAGATGATCAGTACTCCCGCTTCTTAGAGATCTTCAAGCAAATCACATTAATCTTCCCTTCCACGAGGCTATTTTCAGATGCCGAAATACGCCAAGTATCTTAAGGACTCCTCACCAACAAGAAGAAGTTAGAGAATCTTCGCACGTCACGCTAAATGTCGAGTGCTCCACTGTTTTAAAAACGGTTTGCCGAAGAAAATCAGTGACCCGGGTAGTTTCTCTATCCCGTGTGTCTTCGGTGATCTTTTTGTTAACACGCGTTAGCCGACTTAGGCGCGAGTATAAACCTGATGCCCTTTTCGTTATTTAAAAAGCTAGGAATTGGTAGCCTTAACCCCACACGTATGAGTATCCAGCTAGCCGATAGATCCTCAAGTACCCGTTAGGAATAGTGGAGGACAGTCTAGTAAAAGTCGACAAGTTTTCTCTTCCGTGGACTTTGTTATTTTGGACATCGAAGAAGACTCGAGGTTCCCCTGATCCTTGGCCGACCCTTCCTTGCCACCTCCAAAGCCATCATTGATGTAAGCAATGGCAATCTCTTCCTTCGAGTAGGCGACGACGAATTCACTTTTTCTATCACACCTCCGAAGAAGAACACCCTAGCAAATGATGACTCATGTTTTTTTCGTAGACGCCGTGAGTGATGAATCTTCCTACTGCCTCTCCGACTTTGAAAAAGAACTTTCTGATTTCTGTTTTTCTTCTTCTCTTCCCGCTGAATCTCTGCAAGGAAGTGATGAATCTTCTGATTGTCTTTCTGAGTTTGAAAAAGAATTTTCTGATTTTTGTTCTTCCTCTTTTCTTACCACTTGATCGCTACAAGAAGCCGTCTTGGCTGCTAGCCCCACTCCTTATTACGTTCCTTATAAAATAGTTTATGAAGATATTATTTTTGAAAAGAAAGAATCTCTAAATCCTCTTATGAAGAACCCCCTACCCTAGAACTTAAAGAAGTTCCTGAACACCTTAAGTATGCTTTCTTAGAAAAAGATTCCAAGTTACCAGTTATCGTTTCGGCCTACCTCACGGATACGCAAAATGATAAACTTCTTCTAGTATTCTACGTAAGCATCGCCGGCCTAATGCTTGGCAAATTATCTGATATCAAGGGCATAAGCCCATCTTTCTGTACCCAAAATTTTAATGGAAGATAATT